>AP025040.1:45760908-45902764 GCA_036186865.1 Eustoma russellianum
ACCGCTTCCCCCAAATTTCGCACCAATAGTGAGATTAAAAGGGGCAGGGGGCTGGGAAGTGCAGGAAACGGAAAAGCAATAAAAGAAAGTAAAAGGGGGGAGACACTGAAGAGGAGAACGACTGCAGAGAAGAGGGAAAGGAAAGAAGAAAAGAGAAGAAAGAGGGAAGAAGGAAGCAAGCCAAATCCATATATACTCCGTGTAATTGCGCAAAGTGTCTACAAATAGGTAGGTTTCCTTTTCCCCCTCCAATTGGTACAAATTCAAGCATGCTCTGGTGATATATTATGTGTTTTCATTGTTTTAACTGCTGCAATTTATGCCATGTTAAATATCTGTGAAAAGCATGAGATCTTGGAGTCTGTGGAATGCGTTTGATGATATTGCGTGCTTTGCTTTTGATTTTAGGGAAAAGTTTGATAATCAAAATAACACAGTTTAGGGCCCTAAGTTGTTGATTTGGCCTTAGAATAGGTTCCCATAGACCGGAAATAGGCGAAAATATAGGTCGGGGTCGAAAAACGGTCGCCGGGGACCGCCGGTGCGCTGCACGCGCCGCTGGAAGCGGCCGCGCGTGGCTGCACGCGCCGCTGGCTTCGCAGGCGCTGGAAATTGCGGTTGAAAAAAAAAGGCTAAAACACCTAAAGGGCCAAAGGCCCTAATCGCTGGACAAGGTTCCTTAACGGGCTGGCTGCAATTGCAGCAGTCCTGGCCCAAACAGGTTCTATATAAAAAAAAAAGGGTTGGCAGGCTTCGCGGACCGGGCCGGCTGGCCAGCGGTCCGGGCCAGTAGTCGGCCAGCCCATTAACTCTGGTGAACAAAAAAAAAATAAAGAGGGTGACAAACCGCGGGCCGGACCTGGGGGCCGGACCAGAAGGGGGAAAACGGCCCAAGGCCGGAATAGAAAAGGGGCCTGCCCAATAGGTTTTTCTTTAAATGTGAAATATTTTCTGAAAATTTTATAATTGGTATGTTATTAATTAAAAATAGTAATAATTATAGGAAAAATGTAAATAAATATCAGAAAATTCTAAATAAATTCTAGAAATTACAAAATGCTGAAATTAAATTATTTTCACTGGATTTCAGCAATTGTGATAATTAATTTAATTTGAATAATTAGATATTAAATAGAAATAAATTAGAGAAAAATAAGAAAAAAAATATAAGAAATGCAAAATAAATGTATACAAACCATGGAAAAATAGTTGTGACATCGAATGACGATAAATCAATATTCGGATAATGAATGAACCTAGATTTGAGTGCCGGAGGATGGTAAGGATGGGCCAGGGGCCTCAGGCGATTGTGTTGTTTGCATTCATGGCACGTGCATTGCATGATGGTGGGTCATGACGTACGGGTCACGGGCGCTCAGGATGGTGTACGGTGGCGGGGCCAAGTACACTCAGGATGGTGACTGTGGGTGGGTACGACCCACAGCCACTCAGTTAGGTCCCGGGATCATGCATTGCATGGCGGAGTTATCAGCATCTTGTGTGACATGATTTTGTTGCGTGTGTCATGCATAATAGGACATGCATCACGTTGTTGCGCATTTTTTATCTGGAGTGAATTACTTTTCCGTATTCATATGCTTATGTGATATCATGTTTTACGTGCTATGTGTTATATCATTTTTGGATGCTCGTCTTGTACTACTTGGAGGCAGGTGCCTACTGAGTGATTTCCCAGTCACTCACCCCTACTCCCCCCCCCCAACCAGGTGAGAACGAAGGAGCGTACGACTAATCTTTGCTGAGGACGGGGCTGACATATAGTATGGGCAGACTGAAGGTACCTAGGATACGAAGAGACCTTGCGGCTGTCTGTACTTATTTTATTGGGATTATACCAGACACTACCTTGCATTAAATGATAGATAGTAGATGCTAGTACTCTTCCTAGAAGTCAGTACATTATTGTATTGAGGATTTTCTGTTATTTGAGAACTTTACATTATTGTATTTCGTTTCCGCGCGAAAAAAATTTCTACGTATTCCCGAACAGGTTGGAAATTAATTCGACGCTTTGTATTCTCCTTAGTGAGATACGGCAGGCGCACTGTTCCTGATGCTAGGGTTCGGGAGCGGGGCGTTACATATACTTACTGAAAGACGTTGGAGTTATCTCTTCCAGCGTGGCCAGAAACTCACCATCTAAGCTGATCCTGTCAGCTCGGTGGTGGATATAAAGGTTGCCTCCTCCTCCTCATAGGAGGTCGATGACAAGGCGTTGATGGCTTAGCGAGGGATGAAAGAAATAGAGGTTCAGGCCTTGAGGCCCCCATCCAGCCACACGACACTATGAAAAAGTGGCTTTCAGCCTTCAACAATGCCCCCACTCCCAAGCGGTCATGTCGCCAAGGAGCATGCGGAGTCCTTTACTGCAAAGGATACCAACAAGGACCCCAAGACAATACGTTGATTCAATAGGAACTCAGTGCTACCAACCGATGTGCGAAGGTCCCAGGCCTTGTCATTCGAACAGTTGGCAAATTCATTCCACTAAGACACGACGTTGGTAAGTCTTACCCCTTTGGTTTTGATGAGTTAATTGCACCTGGTATCCATTCTTTTCAACCAAGTTTTAAGTAGCATCCAATGTTTCATGAAACACACTTGCCATCCAGACTTATAGGGTTAATAGACACCTGGCATCCATGCTGACGTCATAAAGGCAATTTTCATTTATTTTTTAAAAGTTTATAGAAAAAATAATTCAAAAATAAAAAGAAAAACCCACCCCCACCCCACCCCACCCCCACCCCCACAATCGACCTCCCTCCCCATCCTCCCCATCTTCCTCTTCTTCCTCGATCTTCCTCTTCTTCCTCCATCTTCATCTTCATCTTTTTTCCAACCATGGTTATCTTCATCAGCCCCAACCTCATCTTCATCAGCCCCAACCTCAAAAGTTCAAACTTATGCAACACAATTGACGCGTCAGTATATCTTGACAAAAGAAAGAGCTTGCCGTAATTTACCAATCGAGAACCATCTTCAAAGAGATACCGAATACCCTGATGCGCTGAGATGGAACCATCAACAGGATCTTTATATTCAAATTCATCAGCACTTGCAACATTTGATACCTCCGAATGTTTGCTTTTAATGATCCTGCAGCAACAAGGCACCCAATAATATAAAAATTCAGGAAATGTCAATTGTCCCATTAATTTGTTTTAGTATCGAACACAAACATGTTCAAAGAAATCACACCCATCTCATTAAAAGGCCGTGGCTTCTTTTGCAAAATAAAGTAGATGACAATAATGTCTATTCTGCAAATGATATAACATCACACTCCTGCGATAATCTTGCTTTTTTCCTGTTTTCCTTCTTGTACATAGAGAGCTGCGCACTATGCACTCAGGAATGCTAGGATATTAATCTAAGAACACCCGATTCAAACCTTTCACATGGGAACTAAAGAACATATTCTTTGATTTACGAGTTATATAGTATATATCCATTTTCTCTTGGTCCCGGGGACAAAAATGATAGCTTTGAAATTGCCCCTGTTGGGGAAATTTGAGGTTGGGGCTGATGAAGATGACCATGGTTGGAAAAAAGATGAAGATGAAGATGGAGGAAGAAGAGGAAGATGGAGGAAGAAGAGCAAGATGGAGGAAGAAGAGGAAGATGGGGAGGATGGGGAGGGAGGTCGATTGTGGGGGTGGGGTGGGTGTGGTGGGGTGGGGGTGGGGTTTTTCTTTTTATTTTTGAATTATTTTTTCTATAAACTTTTAAAAAATAAATGAAAATTGCCTTTATGACGTCAGCATGGATGCTAGGTGTATAATAACCCTATAAGTCCGGATGGCAAGTGTGTTTCATGAAACATTGGATGCTACTTAAAACTTGGTGGAAAAGAATGGATACCAGGTGCAATTAACTCTGGTTTTGATCAATGCTTTTTTACTATTATATAATTTTTCTTACCCATTTGATTTCCTTTTGTAGTTCAGCGCTAGGCAAATAGATTTTATTAGCAAAGCTGATGAGATAGGTGAGTTGTTAGAAGTCGAAGCCAAAATGCAGATCACATAGGCCAGACTACTCAGACATTGCTGAGACAACACAATAGAGATACACACTCAGGCTTACATTCCGTCCCTTCACTAAATATGACAGTCCATAATTCGTAATTAACAAAAATTTAGAAGACATAAACACTAGTATTCAGAGGGAGATTGAACTAATGCCAAGCCATAACATTGGACATGAAGGAAATACAGAGGTAAATGATGTTATTGTGCACAAGAGGAGGCATCATGCATCCAGAAAGGAGACTTAAACCCCTCCAGTCAACGCCACATGTGGACCAAATATTATGTCCCCACAATCAAGCAGTCCAGGTAACTACTCTGAACCTGAGTTACCTATAGCTTTGAGAAAAGGTGGTAAAAAATGTGTGAAATACCCATTATCCAACTATGTGTCCACCCAAAAGCTGTCCCCCATCCTTCTCAACCTTAACTTTCCATTTGTCCTGTATAACAATACCCAAGGGTATACAGGATGCCATGCTGGTTCCAGAGTGGAGTTAGAATGTTCTTGAGGAGCTGAGGGCAGCAGAAAAAAATGATACATGTTTAGTGATACAATTATAGAAGGGGAAGAAAATAGTCGGGTGTGAGTGGGTAAAGTGAAGTATGGGCTTGATGTTATGTTGGACAGGTATAAGGGACGCCTAGTAGGTATAGGATTCACTTAGACATATGAGATTGATTATCTAGTGGCCTTTGCACCCGTAGCCAAACTAAACACAATCAGAGTTCTCCTGTCGTTGGCTGCTAACTTAGACTGGTTTCTCCACCAAATGGATGTAAAGAATGACTTCCTAAATTGTAATCCAGAAGAAGTATATATGAGTCCACCACTAAGCTTTGAGACCATATTTGGAACTCATGTATGCAGACTGAAAAAAATCCTTATATGGGTTGAAACAATCACTTAGAATGTATATGCTAACTTAGACTGGTCTCTCCACCAAATGGATGTAAAGAATGACTTTCTAAATGGTAATACTTAAGGCCTGGTTTGAGTGCGTTGCCCAGTTCATAAAAAAGCATGGTTATGAACAAGGGGGAGCGGACCATACCTTATTCATCAAACACCTTGCTCACAACAAAGTATCAATTCTAATTGTGTATGTAGATGATATCATCTTGACAGGAAATGATGAAGAAGAAATTAAAAGAGTACAAGCTGAAATGTTCAGGGAATTTGAAGAGAAAAAGCTATGACAAATGAAGTACTTTCTAAGCATGTGATATAATCAATTTTTACATATAATTTGTGTACACTCTACTATTTATATCGAGCAATATTTGGTTAAATCGACGCATAAAAGTAATAATAACAATCAAATTGAAGAATAGAAGTGTTCATGTGATTAAATAAGAAATATTAATTATTTTAGCTAAATTAACTTTATTTTTTTAAGCTTACCCGAGTTACCACTTAAATGATGATAAAGTCTACGGTATTTAGCTAAATATAATATTTATCTTTAGTTGGACACTACACAAATCTTTTAATATTGCAGGAGAAAATATATAAACATGGGAGGCTAAACGGCAACCCTTTAGCAGAATTTTCTGCAAAGCAGGCGCAGTTTTCGAGATAAACAGTGGAAAAAAAGAAGATAAGTTTTAGCAGGATCAAATTATATCAGATCATTTTGTTGAAAGCAGTTGAGAAAAAGAAGGAACTGCACAGCTCCATCTGTTTATTTTTACGCTACAAATACCGCTGAAAGGAGGGGAGCAAAACCAAGAGCCTGGGATTTTTCCCAGAAGGTAGACACATTTTCCAAGGCCAGCCCCATCTCTCTCCATCGCCATCAAACACATTAAAAAACGAAAAGAAAGCAACCTGCATATCAGCCAGGAGACAGAGGAAAGAGAAAAAGGCAGTCTACTGTGCAGCTTGTAGCTTTTTCGGCCAGTCAGCTTCAGCGCGTCAGAGGAAGTACTGCCGAGCGCGATTTCCGAAGCTGTCCAGTAGAGGTTTTATACGCGGTTACTCTTTCTACTGTTCTTTTATGCAGTTATTGATGGATAGTATGGATTTAATTTGTGGCTAAATTTTCTGTTTTCTTGACTAGTTTTTGCGAAAGTTGAATTGTTTTGATGTTTTAATGTATTAGTTTTCCCTATTTGATTTATTTAATTTACTAGTTTATTATCTCAATCGCTAATTGTTGTTGGTGTGTTTATTGCGTCAATAGATTAGCTACCTATTGATAGAACATATAATTAATTCCGAAGGACCGGAAGGTGAAGATTTTAATTACGACCGTGTCAACGACGAACCTGTAGTAAAATTGACTAGGGATAGATTCGGTTTCTACGGGTGGATGATTAGAAAATTCTGAGGAAATTGAATGCGACTCGATGGATTAAAATTTGCGTAGGGATACGGAGTTTGTCACACCGAGTTAGGTTTCTACGCCAAGGGATTGGGTAAAAACTAAAATAGAGAATTTCTTCCTTAGCGGTTTGGAATAGAAACTAGTTAATTATTTTGGGTTAAAGAGTGGATTACACTTTAGAAAAGAATTCAACTGGAGCATAAACTAGTCAAGGAAATCTTTAAAGGGAAAAGTTAAGTTTTGATATTTAATTAGTAGCTTGTTTCTGATTTTATTAAATTTTATTGATTAGGTTTAAATTAAGGCGAAAAATAATTTTGGTACTTAAAACTAGTCCTCGTGGGATCGACAACCCTCTTGCCTGCTACTCTACAATTGTACCTAGTGCACTTGCTAGTTAGTAGTTAAGAAATTACACATCAAGTTTTTGGCGCCGTTGCCGGGGACTAGATTTTAATATCATACAATTATTTATTAGTCTTGAGATTAAGCCAAAAATTTATAAATATTTATAAATATATTAAAAAACAGAGAGAGAAACAGAAGTTCTGACGCCTTTACAAAGATATATTCTTTGTTTTATATTAATAGTTTATAAATTATTCGTTTGTTCTTTTCTAATTTCGATTGTTTTAGTTTTTTTGTTTCTTTCTCTTTCTGTTTGTCTTCGTTTTTTTTATTACTTTCTTTTCGCTGTTCTTTTTATTTTCGTAATTGTTCTGTTGTTTTTTTTTTCTTTTATTAAAATTTTATGTTACTGTTATTGTTTAGTTTAATAGTGTATGACCCGTAGTTCCAACGAGCCTTTACTATTCGATCCTAATATTGAGGGTACTGCTAGACATAACCGAAAAATAGTAAGGCAAGAAAAAATTAACTCACAAAGAGTTAATATCCAAGAAACCCGAGAAGAGTTAGAAATTGAAACAATCGAAATGGCAGATAATAATCAAGAAGCCCAAAGGTGCCTTAGAGATTATGCAACACCTAGGGTAGAGGGAGCTGCCCCAGCCATACGTAGACCCACTATAGCTGCAAACAATTTTGAAATTAAACCTGCAGTTATACAAATGATCCAACAATCTGTTCAATTTTATGGCTTATCAAGTGAAGATCCTAATGCACATATTTCTAACTTTTTAGAAATATGTGACACATTTAAACAAAATGGGGTAACTGATGATGCTATAAGGCTAAGACTCTTCCCATTTACCCTAAAACATAAATCAAAAGCTTGGCTTAATTCTCTACCCGCAGGTTCTATCACTACTTGGGACCAATTGGCTTCAAGTTTCTTAACCAAATATTTTCCACCATCTAAAACTATGAAATTTAGAAATGAAATAACCAACTTTGCTCAAGATAGTGGGGAATCTTTATATGAAGCATGGGAGAGATTTAAGGACTACTTAAGACGGTGCCCACACCATGAACTACCAAAATGGATGCAAGTCCAAATATTTTATAACGGTATGGAAAATGGCGCCAGATCAATGGTAGACGCTGCTAGTGGGGGTAGCATAATGAGAAAGCCACCCGATGAAGCATGGAATCTGTTTGAAGAGATGGCCTCTACGGGGTGTCAATGGCCAAATGAACGAAACAATCCTAAAAGAGCTTCTGTGTTAGAGCTTGACACGAACTCCGCCATCTTGGCACAACTTTCTCTAATTTCAAAAAGTCTAGGCATTGGTAGCAAAATAACCTGTGAAAATTGTGGCGGTAATCATGTGTTAAATCAATGTCTACAAAATCAAATAGCAAGCACAAGTGAAAATTTCTATCCGAATGAAGTAAATTTTGTAGGTCAAAATCAAAGATTTAACAATCCTTATCCTAATACCTACAATAATGCATGGGGAAATAATGCAAATTCTTGGAATCGACCTCAAAATCTAGGGCATCCTCCTGGTTTTCCAAACACTCAAGAGAAAAAATTAAATGTTGAAGATATCTTGGCAAAATTTATATCAAGCTCTGAAGCAAGATTCCAAAATCAAGAAGCCTTGATAAAGAGTCAAGAATCGTCAATTAAAAATTTGGAAAACCAAGTCGGTCAAATAGCAAACATGTTATCAAACAGAATTCAAGGAAGTCTGCCAAGTAACACTGAGACAAATCCTAAAGAGGTGAATGTTATAACTCTACTAAATGGAAATGAAACAATCAACGAGACAGACTCTTTGAATAAAAATGATGACTTGGAGATAAGTGAAAATAACAGCGAGCGGTTAATTGTTCTTAGTACTAAAGCTGATGAGAATGAGGAAAAAGTAGAAGCTGAAGAATTTAGAAAAGACGATGATACCTATCAATGCAACAATCTGAAAAGGCCAATTAAGAAGGATGAAACAAGAATTCCACACAAATTATCTGCAAATCTCAAACAAAAGGAACTTGATGAGGAATTTGAAAAATTCGTTGAAAAGTTCAAGAAATTAAATGCTGATATTCCTTTTGAAGAAGCTTTAGAGAAAATGCCGAGTTATAAGAATTTTTGTAAAGAAATACTGGCAAACCAAGTGAAGAAACAAGGTCTTGAAAAAGGTGATCATATAAATGAACATGTTCAAGATAAATTACCACCAAAGCAAGAAGATCCTGGATGTTTTTATATTCCTTGTTCAATTGGTAATTTTAATTTTGATGATGCCTTATGTGATCTTGGTGCTAGTGTTAATGTCATGCCTTACTCGGTATTTGAAAAATTAAAATTGAATGATTTAAAATCAACCAATTTCTCGGTACGTTTTCCTGGTGGATCAACCAAATGTCTAAGAGGAATGGTTGAAGATGTTTTGGTTCAAATCGATAAATTTATTTTCCCTGCTGATTTTGTGGTGTTAGATATGGTTAATGATTCTAATTCAAAGATTCTTTTTGGAAGATCATTTTTAGCCACAACTAGGAGTGTTTTTGATGTTCCGAATGGAGACATAATCCTAAGGGTAGGCAATGAACAAGTGAAGTTACATGTCTTGAAAGATTTAAAACACCCTAGGAAGGATGATGATTACTGTTCTGTTAATACTATTTTTAAAGTCTCTTCTGAAGAAAGCACTCCTAGTAACGATAAATTTAGAGGTAGAGAGAATGAAATCGTTTTTGAAAATAAGTTACAAGAGGGTCAAAAAGTTTTGTTAGACAAATCAATATCCTGCATTGTAAAGAAATTATGTCCCTCTGGAGACATTGAGGTGGAATTCGAGAAGGTTAAGAAAATCAGAATGAATGGTAGTCGTCTAAAAAGATTGAATACTGAAGCTTCTCGATTATCAGATAAGAAGATAATTCGCTTGTATGATCCACCATGAAAAGGAACTTTGGGAAGTCTAGCTGTAGACTATAAATTCAGAACTATTTTTTTCCTTGTCATTTTTATTGTTTTGATATGTTGTTGTGTCAGCGTCAAAAGTTTGCAAGTTTTTTTTTTGAAATACATTCAGAGGCTGTTGAGCAATGAATGTTTCAATTTTTTCTTGCAAGCTTTAGTCATGTTATTTTTTTTTCGTGTTATGCGCTTTTGTTTTGCAACTGTTTTGTAGGAATAAAGATTGCGAGACTGTTGAAAAAGAAGTTGGCCCGAGATTGTTTGCATATAGCTTGTATGTGGCTCACTGCAATATTGAAAGATGACGTGTGCATCAAATCAGCTAAGTTTCTTGTTCCTTTGCTTCTTATTCTTAACATTGAGAATAATGTTAATGTCTAAGTGGAGGGTAGGAGACGTAGACTTATGGATGCTTGTTTTTTAGAGCTGATTTTTGATGTATTTGAAAAGAAAAATGCTTAAATGTACGTTATTTTCGATCTTCTATGAATATGTGGATGTGAATTATTTTGCATACGTAGTTGCATAATACATGAGAAATACCTCTGGAATGATGTATTGATTCAATATTGAATATATTTTATTCTATGTAATTTGAGACATTTTGAGCACGTATAGCCATGATCTTGTGATTTGTGGATGATAGTGAAGAATTATGCTTATCATGCATCTTGTGTCATTCTAGAACTTACTTCATTACTTCTCGAGGCGAAATTATTAGATGATTTCATGTTGACTTAGAGATGACAGTCATAGGCGTTCTTTGGACCGTTTGAGCCTTTCTAGCCATCCCTATAATCATTTTATCCCTAGTACCCTTTTTTAGCCTGATTATTAAGAATGGTGAGACCCCATTCGATTTTCTTTCTTGTTATACCTCATTAACTTTCCATTTTAGCCTACTTGATAAAAAATGTATATCCTTATATGTCCCTATTTAAGAGAGCTTATATGGCATCATCATTACTTTTGGGATAAAGATAGTGGGTTACAATGATGAGATGAGGTTGAAAGGGTACACAAATATATCGTTACAAGAGATTGGTGATGAAAAAGAAAAAAAAAGTTCGAAGAACGAAAAGAGAGAAAAGTTCAAAGAATGAGAAAAAAAAGGCCAAAGAAAAGAAAAAAAACAATTATATGGTCGATGATATAAAAAGCTTGAAATTGATTTTGATTATTGGTTCTCAAAAGACGTAGAAGGTTTTGAACTGTAAAAAGACGAGTTTGTTGCATGTGCATGCCATTTTGTTGCGAGCTCTCTTAGATTTTTCTTTGAATCCCTTTTCCTTCGTGAAACCAAGTCCCTAGCCTTACGTTACAAGCTTAAAAGTCCTACTTGATCTTCGTTGACTTGAATCATCTACATTAATGGAGAGCGAGTAAGAAAAGTAAGCCTATGAGATGTTCATGAGTCATAATTTGCATAATTTCAACTGATTGTCTATGGAAAGCTCGAGATTGACTATTTACACACACACCTCGATTACATGGGATAAGTATAGTTGATATTTGAGTTATAAAGTTATTCAATCGGTTATTTCGATTGTACTTTGTGGCTATTTATGTGAAATCATCGCTGATGCATATTCTTTAGAAGAAAGATTAAGCATATTTTCTTTAACGTTACTTTATTTGCTCGAGGACGATCAAAAGCTAAGTGGAGGGTAGTTGATATAATCAATTTTTACATATAATTTGTGTACACTCTACTATTTATATCGAGCAATATTTGGTTAAATCGACGCATAAAAGTAATAATAACAATCAAATTGAAGAATAGAAGTGTTCATGTGATTAAATAAGAAATATTAATTATTTTAGCTAAATTAACTTTATTTTTTTAAGCTTACCCGAGTTACCACTTAAATGATGATAAAGTCTACGGTATTTAGCTAAATATAATATTTATCTTTAGTTGGACACTACACAAATCTTTTAATATTGCAGGAGAAAATATATAAACATGGGAGGCTAAACGGCAACCCTTTAGCAGAATTTTCTGCAAAGCAGGCGCAGTTTTCGAGATAAACAGTGGAAAAAAAGAAGATAAGTTTTAGCAGGATCAAATTATATCAGATCATTTTGTTGAAAGCAGTTGAGAAAAAGAAGGAACTGCACAGCTCCATCTGTTTATTTTTACGCTACAAATACCGCTGAAAGGAGGGGAGCAAAACCAAGAGCCTGGGATTTTTCCCAGAAGGTAGACACATTTTCCAAGGCCAGCCCCATCTCTCTCCATCGCCATCAAACACATTAAAAAAGGAAAAGAAAGCAACCTGCATATCAGCCAGGAGACAGAGGAAAGAGAAAAAGGCAGTCTACTGTGCAGCTTGTAGCTTTTTCGGCCAGTCAGCTTCAGCGCGTCAGAGGAAGTACTGCCGAGCGCGATTTCCGAAGCTGTCCAGTAGAGGTTTTATACGCGGTTACTCTTTCTACTGTTCTTTTATGCAGTTATTGATGGATAGTATGGATTTAATTTGTGGCTAAATTTTCTGTTTTCTTGACTAGTTTTTGCGAAAGTTGAATTGTTTTGATGTTTTAATGTATTAGTTTTCCCTATTTGATTTATTTAATTTACTAGTTTGTTATCCCAATCGCTAATTGTTGTTGGTGTGTTTATTGCGTCAATAGATTAGCTACCTATTGATAGAACATATAATTAATTCCGAAGGACCGGAAGGTGAAGATTTTAATTACGACCGTGTCAACGACGAACCTGTAGTAAAATTGACTAGGGATAGATTCGGTTTCTACGGGTGGATGATTAGAAAATTCTGAGGAAATTGAATGCGACTCGATGGATTAAAATTTGCGTAGGGATACGGAGTTTGTCACACCGAGTTAGGTTTCTACGCCAAGGGATTGGGTAAAAACTAAAATAGAGAATTTCTTCCTTAGCGGTTTGGAATAGAAACTAGTTAATTATTTTGGTTAAAGAGTGGATTACACTTTAGAAAAGAATTCAACTGGAGCATAAACTAGTCAAGGAAATCTTTAAAGGGAAAAGTTAAGTTTTGATATTTAATTAGTAGCTTGTTTCTGATTTTATTAAATTTTATTGATTAGGTTTAAATTAAGGCGAAAAATAATTTTGGTACTTAAAACTAGTCCTCGTGGGATCGACAACCCTCTTGCCTGCTACTCTACAATTGTACCTAGTGCACTTGCTAGTTAGTAGTTAAGAAATTACACATCAGCATGGAAGTGGCACGGTCAAAGAAGGGGATTGTATTGTCACAACAAAAATATGTTCTGAACTTGCTTAAAGTAACAGGTATGAGTGAATATAAGCCAGTTGACACCCAATTGACCCAAATAAGTAATTAGAGGGAATGAAGAATAAACCAGTAGATGTAGGACGATATCAAAGACTAGTGGAAAAGCTCATTTATGTATCTCATACTAGACCAGACATCGCAGTTGTTGTAAGTTTAATAAGCCAATTCATGCATTCTCCACTGAAGGAACATTTAAAGGCTGCATATAGGATTCTGAGATATATTAAAGGCACGCCGGGTAAGGGGTTGCTCTTTGAAAAGACAAATAAGAGGGGAATTGAAACATACACAAATGCAGACTGGGCTGGATCAGTTACAGACAAAATGTTAACCACAGATTATTGTAAATTCATATAGGAAAGTCTAGTCACGTGGAGAAGCAAGAAGCAGAATGTGATAGCTATGAACAATGCAGAAGCTGAGTACATGTCCATGTCTCATGGAGTATGTGAGATAATATGGCTGAGGAGGATCATAGAAGAATTAAGAATCCCAGCACAAGGACCTATGAAGCTTTTCTGTGATAACAAAGTCGCTATCAATATAGCTCATAATCCTATCCAACACGACATGACCAACCATATTGAAGTTGATAGACATTTTATTAAAAAAAACTTGACTGTGGTCTGATAGGTATTCCATTTATTTCCACTACCCAACAATTGGCAGATGTGTTCATCAAAGGGCTGTTTAAATCTTGGTTTGAAGATCTACTCAGCAAGTTGGGCATGGTAGATAGTTGTGCACCACTTTGAGAAAGAGTGTTGAAAACAAACGGATAAGTAAATATCTTGTGTATATATTCTGCTAGAATATATGATTTGGTCAAGATAGAAAAGCATATATTTGATAGTTAGTGTCAAATCAAGGATAACGTAGTTAGTGTCAAATCACAATCCCTTGATTTTAGGAATTGATATGAAGACAATGTACTATACAAGGTATCTTTTTGAGTGTTTTAAACTACACTTAGTTGATTCTCATGACATGTTGACAATCTAGCTGACTTTGATTCTTGATACAAATTCAAGCTCAATTTTGAGTACAGCCTGGTCTATTGTTAGTCTTGGCTGTGTCAGCTTTACTATAGTTCCTTTAAAGCAACATGAAACCTTCATTCCTAGTCATTCAAACAAAATTATAGAATTCTTGCTAATGTATTTGCTTTAGTTAAACCTGTTATCTTGAGTTTAAATATAACCAAACTTCACATGCTTGGATGACCCTTATGTTATTGTTTTTCTTCAAGTGCTTTCGTATGGCTGGGGCATTTTTTGAACTCGCATTACTTTGTTCCTTCTCTCGTTCCTGGTGCAGCTTTGTCTGGCCTATAGTGAAGTTTTGCTGAATGGAAGATTTACAAGCTCAACTAGTATAATCCAATCGACATTTCTTGGATCATTAAGAAAGCGAGTAGTGGATATGTTGAACCTTTATTCAAGCTTAAAGGATGATCTGCAGAAGTACCTAAAATCAGGAACATGGCCGAGTGAGACGTCCGGTAGATGGAAGCGCTGTACAAGTCTCTCTTGGTATCTCCAGTGGTATAATGTACCATCACAAAGTAAAGTTCTAAGGGCTCATGATAGGTTCAAGCATATGGGCATGTCTTCTTCAGTTCCCGTGCTGCATTTGTTGTTTCCAAGGACTCATCTCACAGCACTTGATGAGATCAACAAATGTTTCTTGACTACTTAGGTTGAAGATGTGATCACTAGAGCAAATGCTTGGGTTCACCCATAGCTATATTTCTTCTTAGCTAATACAGTGGCGGGCTGCTTGTTAGTTGTCTGTAAAGAATCACTAAGCAAATTTTGGGTTTGGGATAAACACTCAGATAGATTGAGAGGTAGGAAAAGCCTTCAAGAAACAGCACAAGGAAGTACCAGATCCTTAGGTCAGTTGTAGCCTCTGTTGTTTTTTTCTTTTCTTTTCCTTCGTATACTGTATGTATGAAAAGGTCAAGGAAGAATTTGTGGTTATGTTAAAATTGAGGTTATTTTGATATCCTTCGTCTTACCTGAAAAAAATAAATGAATCGAATTGAAGATGTTACGGTCTGCCTACGATTTAGGCTTAAGATCAAGCCTGATGAAATCATGTCTAGTAATTTGATCTAAATCATGTACAAGATAAATTTTGATAACATGGCTGTTATTGCGATTGGAGCAAGTTGCTCGAGGATGAATGCATATGCATGTGTGTGTGTGTGAATTTGTGTTTATATACATACGTGTATATATATTTATACATGTGTATGTGTGTGTGTGTGTATATATATATACAGACACGCGCAGTAAAAGGAAAAAGTCACCTTAATCCAATATGTCGTTTTTTCTTATTTATTTTTGGGGTGGTCTTATATTTCTTGAAGTGGTAAGTAGTTATAACTGTGGTTTGATAGAATATGAAAAGCAAAAAATGTTTATTAAAAGAAAAAGGAACTATGTCGTTTCTCAAGCTCCGCAATTTTGTACCCGAACTTCCCTTCGGAAATTAAGCTATCTGAAGGTCGAGGGAAATATTTGATTTCAAAAGGAAATTGGAGGGCCTTTGTGTGTCGAGGCACGAAAGGCTATCTTCAGAATTGTTGTTCGCCATCAATCAATCATATTCAGTATATTTCAACAGTAGTGTTAATTGTTGTTCGCCATCGCTAATGTTAATTGAGGTTCAAGGGTTGCACACTGTATAGCCTTCTTTCAGATCATTTTTTATGTTTTTTTTCACTAGGAGGATCTTTATTTGGATGTAGTTAAATGATGGTATTTTGTGTTGGACGTTTTCGGAGAAAAGAGGAGAGAAAAGAGAGAGGAACATGTGGAGGAAGGGGAAAATTTTTTTTTTAGTTGAACAGGTGTGAGGCCGTGGGGATGGGGTGAGAAAATTCCTTCCCAAAAATATATAACTTTTAGAATAGCTCAATGGGATTAGGATTAGCTAAGTTACAAAGCTGGTCATAGTTCACTTTTGTTTAGATGGGAGATTCCATCTTTTCTCCAAATTTATCCTTTCCTTGATCATGCAATGCGTTTGAATTTAATCAAACTAATACGTGTTGCATGAACATGATAAATAGATTAAAAATGCGTTTGATAATACGTGTTATATGAACATGTTAAATAGATTAAAAATGCGTTTGAATTTGGTCAAACTAATGTATATTACGTGATCCTGTTAGATAGATTAAAAGATATCGTGCATTGGAGATTGTTGCACCTCCATTGTGTAATAAAATTGACCAAGCTAAAAAAAATATACGACACCCAATAAAATGAAAATTACAAGAAGAATCAAACCCCCAAATAATAAAAATTCATAGATATATTTGCAAAGTACATAATTAGTAGCACTACAATAGAGCAAAATTCTTCTAGTTAAACTAAAAAAAAAACAAAAACACTAGCAAATCATAACATCAAGAATAAAACATCAAAAAAAGTGAGCCTATCATTGACAACCCTAACATACATCATACATCAAAAGTCTCTTTTCATCTTCACCATTCAAGCTAGAATCACATGTCAAACACATCGCCTTATCTCCATGTTCTCCACCATACAAAATCAAAGCTCCCAAAAAAAGGGCAAACCAAACGTAGTGAAAAAACATCCACAGTTTCCTCCACTTTTTGAAATCTCAAAATTCAATTCAATCAATCAATGCCAAGAGGAAACAGTGAGAAGAGGCAAATCATTCCAAGCCAATGAGAGAAACCCAGGTGGAAAATTCATCAATGTATACATAGTGCTGTAATTATAGTTCCATAGAAGAATCTTTGCTTGACTTCTTGCATAATGGCTTAGACCCAACGGCTCAAAACCTGCATTTTCCATTAATGCCCTCCACTGTTCTCTGTCTTCCATTCTCTCTCTTCTCCTTTCTTTTCCTCCTTCTGGGCCGACCGTTGCTGCTATTTTCCGGCCCAATAGTGATTCCTCTACCTCTAGACGCTCCGGCGAGTCTCGGTCCAAGTTCGGTTCTAAAGACTCGAACAAAGCCGAATAGTATTTGAGGGCGTTCTTGAAACGGGTCGGGTACCCGACCCTGTTCAAACTCGATTCGTACTCCCCCAATGTTACGACCTGAGGGTTCAGTGACTTTGCCAGCTTTAACGCCGCCTCTACCTGGCTGTTGTCGTCGTCGAGAAGTTTATATAACTGAAGCATGAAGTTCACGGCCACTGATTCATCTGGGTCGACCCGAAAGCTGGAGATGTTCAAGTCTTGAATCGGAGCCAACACCGGGTCGAACTGGAAATTGAGGCCTAGAAGCTTCGAAAAATCGCTCAAACGTTTTCCGGTAGCTAATAGCGGCGCCTCCGGCGATTTACTGAACGTCGGCGCCGGTATACCCGATATCCGAACCTTTTCGGGTTTTCCGGATGGTCGAGTAGCTAAAGCTTGCAAAAAGGCAGCCCATTGAACCCCCTGAACGATGCCAAAATCGATAATATGGATGCTTTTGCAATTTTCAGTAGCTTCAAGAATCGCTTGATTTGCAGTCAAATGAGCGAATTTGGAGTAAGGGCAAGCATCAATTAATGCTCTGTAACAAAGAGGAAGCTCCTCGGAAGTAGGATCCGTAATCACAGAGATCTTCTCTGTCTGATTCAATAATCGATTATAAAGAGCTTCAAGAAAATAATATCCTACTCTTTCCGTTGGATCTCCGCGAGTAGATACAGATTCTCTCAGTTCAGTCAGCGACTTCACTGCACTTTCCGGGTCGGATTCCCCGATTCGAGCTGCGTCTGTAAGCGCCTTTAATATTCGTTTCGAAGTTGAAGCTTCCGGTGATGTCGCGGAAGTGGTGACTCCGACGTCGATTTCTTGATTCAGTTTGGGCAGTTGATTTAATGAGTCTTTGACTGATGAAGACGGTTGTTCCGGCGGCGGTGGAGCGGCGGAGCACGACGGAGGAAGCCAATGCGGTGGCGGAGTAGGGTTGGCCTCCTCAGAGAATATGACGTCGTTTAGATCGGACGGCGGAGATGAGGCGTGACAAGCTGAAGAGAATGGGTCGGGTATGTAGATATTATTAAACTCCGAAGTACTAGTCTGCCACGCGTCGCAATTGGAACGAAGATTAGAACTCTCAGGGGAATCTCCACCGCCGATTAAGCTATCCATCCACTCATCCGGTTCAAAATCAACACCCGGACCAGCGGCGTCCAATTCAGCAAATCTAAACTCAGCAGAGTGTTGGTCCAAGGTCGGGAACTGAAATCCAGACTCACCGGCTTCTGCTGCTCCGGTGACCTGAAATGGGTCTGCAAATGCCTCTCCGGCGAGCCCATAACCGGTAGAGGGAGCTTGGACCAAGGAGGGATGAGTAGTAGAAGAACTCCATGGACTGAGGCAAAAAGGGGGATGTCCCAAGATTTGCTGCTGATGCTGAAATTGATTCTGTTTTTGCTCTTGCTGTTGCTTTTGCTGGATAACTTGCTGAGCTATGGCCATTAAGTTTCCACTATCAGTACAAGTATAAGCCATTCTCCGGTTAAATCTTTTGATGGAGAAATATATAAAGCTCAGGTGGAAGCTGCTGCGTTCACATTACTATAGAAGACAGCTTTCAGAAGGGAGAGTGAAGGTGTGAAAAACGGCTACGAGGGGAAAAGAAGAGAGAGAAATTGTAGTTTTAGGAAATGGAGGGGCTTTATTGACGAAAGCAGCAACCCTGGAGAAGGGACAAAGGTTTTCAATGAGGACAGAGGGTTTTTGTGAACTTTAAAAGTTACATTGAAACGGACGGAAATGGCCATTTGAAATGGGATCTTCCTCGGCCCAAACCCTTCACCCCTTTTCACCGTACACCACATGGTAAAAGCTCTTCTCATACACCTTTTCCTCCCTACTCTCTTATTCTCTCATCTACTTTCATCACCCCTCCCTGCTATCACGGTCAGACGGTGAAAAACCGATGAAAGGTTTAAGAATGAGATCTCACCCCATGTGAAACCGGTAACCACAGCAGAATGCAGAAAGCAATAGTTATAAAATAAAATAATAAAATGAAAAAATCTTACACGAAGCTTTTTAAGATAGAGTAATAAAGTATTCAAAATCAATGTATTACCTTTTGTACTTAAAAATGAAGAAAATCACTATATCCACACAAATTTTAAAATGGTCAAGAAACAAATATAAGTAATTACTTATTAACCAATCAAATGTTATTAATTTATAAGTTGTGCATAGTTAGACGAAATCACAAGGATAAAAAGTTCGGCATCAAATGCAAGACACGTCGCTCGTGAGATTCGTAGGGGAGAAGATGGGGAGAAAAAAAATGAAGATGGAGGAAGATGGATTCGTAGGAGAGGGAGTCGATGGTGGGGTTGGGGGTTGGGGGTGGGGTTTTTTATTTTTGAATTGTTTTTCTTCTAAACTTTTAAAAATTAAATGAAAATTGACTTTATGACATCAGCAAGGATGTCAGGTGCCTATTTCTCCAATAAGTATGGTTGCTAAGCAAATTAGATGAAAGTATGGATGCTACTTAAACCTTTGTGGAAAAGAATGGATACCAGGTGCAATTAACTCGTGAAAAACATACTACAACATTATAGTGTCAATGTGTGAACAAGAAATGCAAAGGGAAAATTTTTTGTATATTCCTTGATAATTTTTCTGCGCCTCTTTGACAATAAATCAGAATTTTCGTGGAGAATGGCCGGATATATGAGATTACAATAAAAATCCGAACTAACTACTAAGCGGTGTTTCGGCCGGTGTTTAGTTACCGAGAGGCTTAAAGTCTCTCTTCGCTTGACAGAAAGAGAATGCACGTTCAGTTGATCTTGATCCTTGTGAAGCGAAATAGAGACTGGGCTGGATCTGTACGGACCCCCTAATAATATCCATAAATGACTTGTTTTTGGTAATAGATGCACATTCCCATATGTAAATTCTGATGCATGATACACATCGGTACTCCAGTGCATTTCTCCGTCAATCAATGTGTGGACAAGGTAAGTAAATATCTAAGAATTAATTTACAATCAATTTCCCTACTAATTACAGTAACTCCCGCATCCCTTTGATTCCGCAAACGTATATCCGTTTCCTTTTATAATTCAACACTCCCCCTCAAGTTGAACGGTGGGATCCACAATGTTTAACTTGCACAAGATTTCTTTGAACGACCTTCCATTAATTACCTTGGTTAATACGTCCGCCAACTGGTCCTTTGACTAAACAAACGGTAGCTCAATGAGTCTACTTTCCAGCTTTTCTTCGATAAAATGGCGATCAATCTCTACGTGATTGGTTCGATCATGTTGCACTAGGTTTTCAGATATGCTAATGGACGCCTTATTATCACATAACAATGGTGTGGGTAGATTAACAGGTAGGCCGATATCATTGAAGAGTTTCTGGATCTTGAGTACTTCTGTTATGCCTTTTACGATTCCACGGAATTCTGCCTCTACCCTGACGTAGACTTTCGGTCTACTATATTTCCAGCCCAGTCAGCATCAGTGTAATCTTGAACGTTTAGATGTCTATTATATTGGAATACAATGCCCCTCCTTGGTGTGTATTAAGTACTGTAAAATGCGCGTAACTGCACTCATATGATGTTCCTGAGGATTATGCATGAACTGGCTAACTATACCAACTGCAAACGCTATGTCAGGCCTTATATGTGATAAATAGATCAGCTTACCAACCAAACGCTGGTATTGTCCTTTATCTACGAAGGCCGCCCCATCAACACTTTGCATCTTGAGATTCACGGCCATGGGTGTACTAACAGGCTTGCAATCAAGCATTCCAACTTCTACAAGAAGATCTAGGATATACTTTCGTTGTGATATAAAGATACCATTCTTTGATCTTAAAACTTCAATTCCTAAAAAGTACTTCAGGTTACCCAGGTCCTTCATTTTAAATTTAGTAAACAAGTACTTACGAAGGCGTGCTATTTCCTCAGCATCATCTCATGTGATCACCATATCATCTACATAAATGATCAGACACGTCACTAACCCTTTCTTTTGTTTGACAAACAATGTATGATCAACATTGCTCTGACGATAACCATTTTGCTTCATTACTCTGGTGAACATGCCAAACCATGCACGTGGAGACTGTTTTAAACCATATATGGTATTCTTTAGTCTACAGACCTCTTATGCTTTAAAACCTTTTGAAAAACCAGGAGGGGGTCCATATACACTTCTTCCTTCAAATCCTCATGTAAGAAGGCATTCTTAACATCAAATTGGTGAAGAAGCCAGTTTTGTGTTGTCGCGATTGAAAAGAGTACTTTGATAGTATCAAATCGAGCCACATGTGAGAATGTCTGAATAATCAACATCGTATGTCTGGGTATAACCTTTTGCCATTAGACGAGCTTTGTATCTTTCAACACTCCCATCAGCTTTGTACTTAACCGTGAATACCCAACGGCACCCAAAAAACTTCTTTCCAGGAGGAATAGTACATTTTTCCCACGTGTTCTTTTTCTCGAGTGCTTTCATCTCAGTCAACATGGCCTCTTTCCACATTGGGTGTGCATGTGCCTTTTCAACAGTTCGCGGAATCTTTTCGGAGCATAGTGATACAAAGAAGCTTTTGGCTTCTTTAGATACCCTGCCCATTGGCATACTTACTGGGTACTGAGACACCTTAGACACTCGTTCTAGGAGTATCATTTGGGTGGAACTCCTAGTTTCGCTCTTGGTGGCAACACCCATACCTGCTGTTCTTCAAAAGTCGCATTAATAGGCATTTCTATTTCTGGGATATGACCAGAAGAGGTACATGTTTCTGTTTCAGTATCATCACTTGGAGTAGGGTTACGAAGAATAGGTGTAATATCAGAAATGTCAGTATCACTAATAGAAAAAGACAGTTCATTACTTGTATCAGGACTTGTTACCTTTGGTGCGTCATTCACCGGCAGCGGATCATCAGGTTGTATTGACGCGACAGACGATCCATTATTGAGTGCCGCAGTGTAGTCGGTGCCACCTACTTGCCCTGTTGGTATAGTCGGCAAACAAGTGGGTGGTAACATCAACCAGTCGAGAGATCCATCATCCAGGTTCTCCCCCTGAACACGAGATTGGAGGGTGTAATAGTATTCGGTTTCAAGGAAGGCACAATTCATGGTGACATGGATTCATCGGATGCGAAGATTGTAACAGTGGTAGACTTTTTGAGTGGTAGCGTACCCGACAAAGACACATTTTTCTGAACAGGAATCGAGTTTAGTGCGCTCGTGTTTTGGGGTATGAACAAAGACGGTACAACCGAAGACTTTGGGTGGTAAGGTATAAATGGAGGGTATGGTATGCTGAGTAGCCAATGTTTGGATAGGAGTCTGATAGTGGAGGATTTTAATAGGGAGACGGTTGATAAGGTAGGTGGTTGTGGATACTGCATCCGGCCAAAAACTCCTCGGGACGTGAGAATCAAACATCATAGCCCGAGCCATTTATAGAATAATTATGTTTTTACGTTCGATAACTCCATTCTGTTCAGGGGTATTAGGACAGGAAGTTTGGTGAATAATGCCCTTTTCTTGAAGGAAACTTCCTAGATTTGTATCAATGTATTCCCTCATTGTCAGATCGAAGGATTTGAATCTTAGGGTCAAATTGTGTAAGTATCATATGGTAAAAGTGTACAAATTTCTGGTGAACTTCATACTTGTGTTTCAGGACATATAACCAAGTCATGCGAAAAAAATCATCGACAAAGATAACATAGTAACGGAACCCAAGAGGAGTATTATAGGGTGAAGGCCCCCACACATCTGAATGAATTAATGTAAACATACGATTGACTCGAGTATTATTAGCAAGATAAGACGCCTGAGTTTGTTTTGCTCGGAGACAAGTATCACAGGTAAAGTCAATGTGCTGAGAAGAAAATAAAGAAGAAAATAAACGTTTTACGTAGCTAAACGAGGGATGCCCTAACCGGTGATGCCACAACCACACTTGTCTATCAACCGTTCCGGTGGCAAGATTGGACCGTCCATGTTGCATCGAAGCATCAGCAAAGTATAGTCTCTGGTGTTCAGTACCACGCCCAATGATCGTCCCCGTATGAATGTCTTGCAAAAGGGCAAAGTCAGGATACATCACAACAATACAGTCTAATTCTTTAGTGACATGGCTGACGGACAAAAGCTTGATGGATAATGATGGGACATAGAGGCAATTTTTGAGGGTAATGTATGGAGTGACGGAGATAGACCCTCCGCCTTCAACGGGAATGGAGGCCCCATTGGCTGTTTCAACACGTGTTTTGGTAGGGCAGGTTTTGGTAATGAAGTCATTAGGGTCATAGGACATGGAATCAGTGGTCCCACAGTCGAAGATCCACTGTGAGGTCCCGAGGGTAGTATGACACTTGGACATGGAAGATTGTGTGACTTTGTGAGATTGTAGGGGTAATTTGGGCATTTGATTCGTACTAAGGGGACCATGAGGATAATCTGAGGACTTTAGGGTCTAGAGTGTATTTAGTGGATGTTTTGGGGTCTGACGCGTTTAGTTTTTCGGGGTCTGTTCTGGCGCATTGGTTACTTCAGGGGTGCCAGCATGTAAAGCAGGAAATAGAAATGCATTATTAACATTATTTTGAATTGTAGGGGGTACGGATGCAATTTCTAAAAAATTGGGGTATTTAAATGTTTTAGGGTTATGGATTTCTTCCCTAACCCTGTTACCTCCTGCGCTGCTACCCCTTTCTCTATCTGCTGCTTCATTTTCCTGCTCTGGTTCTGTGGTCTGCTGGCCATCTCCGTTGCCAGTGTCGTCACCCTTGATGGTCTGAGCGATGGAAACTTGGGCTTTGGAGATCTGAGTTTTTTCCTTAAACTCCTCCCACCAATCTGGGTTTCCATGGAGTTTAAAGCATTTTTCACAAACATGACCTTTCTTCTTGCAGTGGTTGCATTCTAAATTCGTTTTCTCCTCTCCTCCCCTCCGTGATGGCTTCCGTGAGCGGGGAGGCTGATTTTCACGCTTCCTATTCTGCTCTAGTGGTTATTTCGTCACTAACCTGTGGCCAATCTCAGTCCCAGATGATGATCCCCGATCTGATGGGACCAACACCCCAATCTGCATATCTGACTGCCTGAGTTCATTGTAGGCTGTCTCAACTGTAGGTATGGGGTCACATTTTTAGAGCTCTCATTTGGTGCCTGAAAACCTGTCATCTACTGCTATTAGAAGCTGGTATAGTCTATGTTATTGGACCTTTTTGTGTAAATAGCAATATCATTAGGTGACTCCATAGGATTTGGGTACATGGAGTCGATACTCATCCATAGCCTTTGGAACTGGTCCCAAAAGGCTTCCAGGGTTCTGCTCCCTTGCTTAATCGTGTAACACTGCTTGTGGATGTCGAAAATCTGTAGTGGGTCACTCCCTGACCCATAGGTTAATGCTAACCTATCTCATAACGCCTTTGCAGTTGAGTATTTTGAAATATTATTGACCAAGTTGTCTTCAATATTGTCAATTTGGCATGTAAAGACTAATTGATCATTTTGTTCCCAGTTCTGGTATCCAGGGCCAGTGGATGCGGGTGGAGAAGAAACTCTTGCAATATGAGATCTTTTTCCTCTAGCTCCAATGGCCATCCTCATTAGCCTGCTCCACAGGGTATAGTTTGTGCTATTGAGTTTGACCTTGATTGTGAAGTTCCCAGACGTGGCTAGTGCTGGCTGCAAATTCATACTCTGTTGTAAAAATCGTGCAAATTTTTCGGTGAAGTCAAAATTAGCAGGAAGGCTTGGCCTGTTTTCAGAAGTTTCAGGCTTGGTGTTTTATGGAATTTATGACATGATTGGTTTATTTTTGCAGGTACTGTTCGGATGGTCTTGATCTTAGTCAAGGGAAGAGGTAAGGTATACTGGGGCAATGAGGATAATCATTCTGAGCCTTATGAGTCTCAGACGCATGAGCAACAGATATTATACCTTGATCAAAGGTAAGGTAGAGTAAGGTAAGACACGGTATGGCAGTGATGAAGCTAATTATGAGCCAACAAATTTCTCAGAATCACTGATCAGTGGTTAAGGTATGACAAGGATGAATAATATTTCTGAGCCAACACAGTTCTCATAAATCACAGTAGGCTTGAGATAAAGCCTGCTCTGATACCATGTGAACAAGAAATGCAAAGGGAAAAATTTCTATATATTCCTTGATAATTTTATGTAAACCATATTACACTTGATTTATAGGGCTACAATTTCTACATACAAGGTAAGTAAATATCTAAGAATCAATTACAATCAATTTCTCTACTAATTACAATAACTCCCGCATCCCTTTGATTCCGCAATCGTATATTCGTTTCCTTTTATAATTCAACACAATGAAGATGATAAACCACACGGTAAAGGTTTAAATCAAGACATTAACATTTTATATTGACATTAAAATTGCAGAAGTCTAATTCACCGGAAACGCTTTTGAAAAAATATTGACACTGAAATAATATATATTAACTTAACAATTTAGTAATGTTTTACTAGAAAATAGTGAAAGCGTTGAAGTTGGAGATGAAGGGGGTTTTTAGAAAACCAAAAGACTACAAAATTTGGAGCAAAAGGTAAAATTCCTTACCCTGGGTTTTTCAACGTTTCAGCTCCAAGGAGTATGTGTGAAGGAGTCAAATCAACTTCACCTCCAAAGAGCATGTGTGAAGGATGCAAATCAAGAGCCTAGCGGATTCCTAGATAGGGTGAGATCTTACACAATGATCTACACAAAGTGTCCCCCTGTAAATCAAGCATTCGGCCTAGCAACAGAGGAACACTCACACTGTGAGTGTCCCTGAAGCCGAACTCTTGACCTCTTGAAACAAATCTCAATCCGATTACCAATTGGACTATGCCTTGGGAGCAAAAGGCTAGAAAACTTAAATTTATGTTTTTCTAGAAAACTTGTTAGCAAAAAAGTTGAACCCCAACCAAAAGGGCCCCCACACCCTGCCCCCCAAAGCAGCTGAGAGGATGTAAATTAGGTACTCAGCGGCCTACTAAGGGAAAGGCACATAACACGCAGACCCACACTAGGGGCCTACCCTCTAGACCCACATTGGAGTCTGAAAATAAGACACCCACAATACAGGCTACGGGTTTCAAACCTTGCACCTTGTTAGCAAATCTGTCCCCTCAAAACCAACTGAGCTATGACCGGAGTCGTTTTTCTACAAAACTTGTTCTAGGGTGAGGCGGACATGACGTAGTCGACATAAAGGTGGGGTCCAATTCATCTCGGGATGACAACACACAGCAGTGCCCATCAAAATCTAGATTGAATACATTTCCTCCCGCTCTGTTCGGGATCCATGCAGGAGTAAAAACTAAAAAGGTCCTGCTTCCTTTTTCTTTTTTCTATTGTACATACGTATAAACAATAGTACTTGTGTACATTCAACAATGTCAGTCTATAAAACGTAAAGCGGATCGGATCCTACAAGGCAAACAATGAGGTTAAAAATGAGGCCGCGAATTCGGTGGCGCCACGTGTGTCATTCTTCATCTATAAAAAAAGGGTTTTTTTTTTAAAATAAGTCAAATGGGACACGTGGCGCCACCAGATTCGCGGCCTTATTTTTGGCCTCTTTGTTTGCCTTGCAGGATCCCATCCGTACTTAAAGATGCTATGGTTCCCTATGACATGGTACATATGGGCATAACAGCTGCATTAAATTTTCTCCTTTTATATTCTCAAATTCATTTTTAATTTATTTTTGGGTAAAAAAAGTTTTAGACAAAAGGGAGCTTTCGTAATCTAAGGTCGGGATAACTTACCATCCTCAAAATTTTACTATAATCGAATTTAGAACCTTACAAATTGAGGTGAACTTAAATTTACTTCTTTATTATGATATTAAAAGTCTTGTTTTGTTAAGACTTTTGGAGATGATATGATGGTTATAAGTATATTTACTATAAGACATGTTTGATTAATGTTTTCTGAATTTTCTCACTAACACACTAGCACATTATATCATTATTATTGTGTCACTTATGCAGGTACATATAGAGTCGGGGGTCTCACTCTATCCTTTGGGATAGATGTATTGTTTGCCTGCTGCTTACCCTCCCAGACCCTAACGATAGCTTTTGTTGTTGCTAGGATATATTGAGTATGATTGATGACGACGACGATGACATGTTTGATTAATGGTCAATAATAAACCATAAGATAAAATCAATGGCGTAAAATAACAAAAATATGTGTTTATCAAAAAAAGACGTGTATTGACACGAGAATAGATTGACTTTCTTTTTTTTGTGTTTGTGTTTGTCTTTCATTATTTGTGCATATACACGGTTATGACTATCTTAATTTCAGAAGCTTTCTATTTGTGTTTGCTGAATTACACTAGCACACCATATTCCTATTCTAGTGTCATCTATGCAAGTACATATAAAACTGAAGGTCTCATTGGAAACAAACTCTTTATCTCTTGGGATAGATGTATTGTTTGCCTGCCTTTCACACTCTCCAGACCTTAGCGATAACCTTTGCTGTCATTGGGATATGCTGGATATGAATGTTGTTGTTGTTATATTTAAATCGACTCATGCAAAAGTGTTATTGTACTTTAACATTTAAGTGTTAGTGCATGATGATGATGATAATTATAATAATCAATTGGAGATAGAGAACATATTACTTAGTAACTACAGTTAAAGACTTTTTGCATAGGTTAAACTTGTGTGTCATGATTTAACAAAATAACGCTACTTTATTAAAGTAACACTTAGCCAAAAAAATTACCAAATTTTTTTTTTGACACAATCAGTATTCAACCGAATACAAAAGATAGAGAGAACATGTTACTCATCTATTACATTTAAAACTTTTTCCATAAGTTACACCAAATTGAGTCACAAAATTACACTACTTTGTTGAAGTGAGACTTTCCAAAAGAAATAATAAGAGAGGATACAACAACAACATTATCCTATTGGCTTAGAAGCTTCCGTCTATGGCGGGGTATGAGAGTCGGATGTACGCAACCATACCCATATGTTAGAAACACACAGAGGTTGTTTTCCGATGACCCATAATTAAAACTGGGTTAAGCTATGTCGACCAACTGCTACTTCACAATATAAGAAGCGCAACCAATTTAGTAAGTTATTTTGCTTTATTCCATCATATTAGTGTAGGACATCAGGTGCTACCAACTCTCTCAAAACTAATTGGTGATAAGAGATGCGCATACACTAACCTTATAGTACATTCAACACATACAAGTGTTCACGGTATTCGAGTAAGTTATTTTGCTTTATTCCATCATATTAGTGTAGAACATCAGGTGCTACCAACTCTCTCAAAACTAATTGGTGATAAGAGATGCGCATACACTAACCTTATAGTACATTCAACACACACAAGTGTTCACGGTATTCGACTGTGACTTGGCCTACACAGCCTACGCGCCACGCGACAATAACTGCACCCAACAATCTCTCCCTCAGCAATTGCTCCTGCTGGGAATCGAACCCGTGACCTTGGCTCTGATACCACTTGTAGGACTTCAAGCGCTACCAACTCTCTCAAAACCAATTGGTGATAAGAGATGCGCATACCCTAGCCTTATAGTACATTCAACACACACAACCGTTTACGGCATTCGACTGTGACTTGGCCCACACGTCCTACGCGCCACGGGACAATAGCTGCACCCAACAATTACAAAATCAAAAATAATGTCCTTGACTCCATTGTAAATGTAAATAAAATAATAAGAGAGGATCTCATGTCGAATACAACAGTATCAGTTTATTACTGGCCGAAGCTTTCGGTTCATACGAGTAGCAGAAAAAGCAGTTCGAAAATATCATGAGATAGAGATGGACCAAGACATTACAGAAAGTAAAGCTGTATGTTTGGGCTTGTTGGATGGCCTTTGGGCCCCATTTGGACCACAGATATGCATAAAGTTCCGTCCACATACGGCAAGTGGACAACATATTCGGCCCACAAATGGTAGAGGAGAGGAAACGCCACGTCAGAGGTGTAAATTTCAATAGCCTCTAGTTTACCTTCGAACAACTATTAAAGTTGCTGCATGTTCGAGCCGTGGAAACATCTACTTACACAAAAAAGTACAAGGTAATGCTACATATATCATATCGCGAAGTGATTCGGCCACTTCCTAGATCCTGCGCAAACGCGGAAACCTATTACACTCATGTAGTTTCTCATCCTTGGCCTTCCTTTTTCAAATTTAGGTTTGTAATGGCTTTGAATTTTAGTTAAACAACATCATCATTGTCTTTTACAATAATTTTTCCTTCATACATATTATGATTTTATGAGATATCCTCTAATACGAATATACGATGTTATGTAAGTATTGTGCTGCAATATTCTTTTTTTTTTTTTTGATAATAAGGACCACTTTTCATTCATAGCAAATCAGCCGCAGCTGCGGCAAATACATCATGAGGGAAATTCTCAGTCCACTCAGTTTTAGATGACAACTCTAGACCGTATCTAGCCAAAAGGTGTGCGGGCATATTACCTTCACGCAGAATATGCACAAAATTTACACAGGAGAAGCAGGAAGCTAAGGACCTAATCTTTTCAGCCAAAATTCCATGGGGGGATAAATCTTCATCATGGTGCAAAATACGCTGGATAGCAGCCAGACAATCACTCTCGACAAGTAAAGAGGCGAAGTTGCCGTGAAAGGCATGCGTGAGACCTTCATAAATAGCCTGAAGCTCTAGAAATTCCACGTCCATAGCACCCTTGGCGGGCCGCCCGTAGGCCGTCAAGATCTTCCCAGAACAGTCTCTGATAATACCACCCAAAGCAAAACGACCATTGCGAATAGAGCTATCGACATTAACTTTGACTGTGCCAATGTCGGGAGGCTTCCATTTAACGTCACAGTGCCTGGCTGCCCATTCACGCCCATCCCTGCCGGTTGCAGCCAAGAATTCATCCGCCAATGCCTCGGCCCTTGCGACAACAGTAGAGGCACGAATGCAGCTAGCTTCAAATATGAGTGAACACCGCGCTTTCCAAATTTGCCACAACAGATTTGCAAAATGGACCAGACCTAGAAGACCGTCAGCATCAAAAATGATCTTTAGGAGGTCGAGAAGGCTGCTGGCATGGACCCCAAGCCAATTAGTAGTACGTGAGTCAATAGTGGCGATAGCCTGCGGAATGAGACAGTGGTGAAAAAGGTGGTTTAGTGTTTCGTCTGCCAGCCCGCAAGCCAAACAAACAGCATCCGCAAGATTTCGTTTATGGAGATTAAAGCTTGTTGGAAGGGTGTCGTGAAGAGCGCGCCACATAAAGTGCTTGATTCTCGGTAGAATTGGAGCCTTCCATAGTTGCCGGAGGATTTGGTTCAGAATAGACGGTCCAGCCGAAGAACATGGCATGGGGAGAGTAGCGGACTTCAACGTCAGGGCAAGATGATAGCCTGTTTTCACAGTATATGTCCCTTTGGGGTGAAAATTCCAGAGTAGATGGTCTTGAGAATCCAAAGAAAGTGGCGGAAGGTTGAGGATCTTAGAACATTCAAAATCCAGGAAATGCCGTCTAATGAATGGTTCGTTCCAATGGCCATTGCAGTGGTCAAAAAGAGCATTCACCGTCGTATCCGGTGGTAAGCTATGTCTTCCGTAAATAGGTTTGAAGTGAGGTTCAATGGGCAGCCAAGGGTCTTCATATATTCTGATGTTGTTGCCCTTCCCAGCAAACCACCGAAGCCCATGCTTGAGCAACTCAAGACCTTTAAAGATACTTTTCCATAGAAAGGAGGCGTTGGGCGAAATGGTTGCCGTAAGGATATTATCGCCTGGATAGTATTTTGCTTGTAAAAAAGTTGCCACAAGTGACTCGGGATGACGAAGTAGACGCCATGATTGTTTAGCCAGCATGGCTAGATTGAATGCGGCAAGGTCCCGGAAACCCAATCCGCCGTCGTTCTTTGCGCAACAACATGTGGACCATGCTTTCCAACAAACATTCCGATCCTTTCCACCCGAACTCCAATAAAATTTCCTAATCATAGCCTCAATGTCGCTGATAAGGAATTTGGGAAGCTCGAAACATTGCATCACAAAGGTGGGTATAGCTTGGATGATGGATTTAATTAGGACCTCCTTACCAGCCGGAGAGAGATGCCGTTCTTTCCATCCGCTCAGTTTTTTCCATACCTTATCGCGGACGAAAGAGAAAATAGCCTTCTTGGACCTTCCAGTCATGTATGGAAGACCAAGATATTTGCCGCTGACGTCGCCTAAGGGCATGCCCAGGAAAGCGCAGAGTGCTTCTTGTGTTGCAACTGGGACCCCCTTACTGAAGAAGAGTGAGGATTTCCTTGAATTTATTTTTTGACCCGACGCCGCTTCGTAAGTCGACAGAATATGTTTGAAGATCTGACAGTTATCCAAATTGGCCTCCAAGAAGACGAGACTATCATCTGCAAACAGAAGATGAGAAAGGTGAGGCCCTGAGAGTCCAAATCGCAGGCTTTTCAAGTGATTATTGAGGGTTGCATCCCGAATCAAAGCGGAGAGGCCTTCTGCACAGATGATGAAAAGGAAAGGGGAAAGTGGATCACCTTGACGGATTCCCCTTGTGGGATGGAACGGAGGTGTTGGAGAGCCATTAATCAGCACCTGATAAGAAACTGAGGTGATGCACCGCATAACGAGTGTCGTGAAGGCAGGCGGGAACCCCATTTTAATCATAACTGCCTCTAAAAAAGCCCATTCGACCCGATCAAAGGCCTTGGTCATATCAAGTTTAAGCGCAAGGTGGTTAGCACTGCCAGGTTGGTTTGTCTTCATGGAGTGGAAGGCCTCAAAGGCGGCAATTGCATTATCAGTGATAAGTCTTCCGCTAATAAACGCACTCTGATAGGACGAAATAATAGAATCCATAATTCCTTTCAGCCTATTTACCACCATACGGGAAAGCAGTTTATATATAGTGTTGCTCAAACTGATGGGCCTAAACTCGGAAAGGAGTACCGGTGATTTACATTTGGGGATAAGCATAATATAGGTGCGGTTAAGAGCATCAATAGGAGCACCATTATTAAGACACCCAAGAATAATATTTGTGATATCCCTCCCCACAATATCCCAGTGTTTCTGCATAAAGATAGCTTGAAGCCCATCTGGTCCGGGGGATTTTCTACTAGGCAATTGTTTGAGGGCTTTCATCAGTTCGGCTTCGGAATAGGGTCGGGTGAGACATTCAGCTTGGGAAGGGCTCAGGGAATTGAATTGGAGGGTGCTCAAACATGAAATATCCGGGTTCTCAGAAGCAAAGAGAGTGCTGAAATAATCAACAACTAGTGAACATATGCCCTCAGCAGTAGAATGAGTCGTACCTGAGTCATCAAGGAGAGTGTGAATTGTGTTGCGCACCTTGCGAGCCGAGGCTTTGTGGTGGAAATATGCGGTATTTCTATCAGAGTTAGCAAGCCAGTCAGCCCTGCCTCTCTGTCTCCAATAATCCTCATTCATAGCTTGAGCCTCCTCCAACTGCTTCATGAGCAGTCGTTCCTTTTCAGGCTGATAGGAACCCGTGCACTGGAGTTCAGAAAGTTTGTCTTCGAGCTTTTTGATCCATTTTTTCAGCACCCCATGTTTCTTCTTGCTCCACGAGGACAGGGCATCCCTAGTAGCGTCGAGTGAGAAGGCAAGTTCATTAGCATTTGTAACCGGTGTAATGCGCGACCACAAATCATCAAGAACATGTTTAAACTCTATGTCACGAAGCCAGTAAGGCTCGAAGCGGGGAGTAAAACCCCATCTCGGTCTAGGATCCAAATCAGCAGATCCATCCTTGACCAAAATTGGCAAATGATCAGAGTGTGAAGCTGAGAGATGGAAAACTCTATGGTGGGGAAAAACTTCAATCCACTCAGTGGTTGCAAGAGCACGGTCAAGACGCAACCGAACCGAACCGTGCGTACGACCATTGCGCCAGGTGAAGTCAGGCCCATTGTACCCAAGATCAGTTAAGCGACAATCCGAAATTGCATCTTGGAAAGCGGCCATAGCATGAAAACTCCTCTCAAGGTTACCCTCCTTTTCGTGCTGGTAAATGATCTCATTAAAATCACCGAAGATCAGCCACGGAACGGGGGATACATGTTGCAACCTGCGCATCAATGTCCAGGAATGGTGTCTATCTTCTTTATTGGGGTTGCCGTAGAAACCAGTAATTCTCCACCGTAGCTTGGAAAGGGAGGTTACAAAAGCATCAATATGGCCTTTAGAGTAGCTAATGAGATTAACTTGAACTTCATCATTCCAAAATAAGGCTAAGCCCCCGCTAAGACCCACGGCATCAACGAAAAAGCCATTTTCGAAACCAAGTCTACATCTAACAGAATTAAGATATTTTTTTTGTTTTTTGTTTCAGAAAGGAAAACTATACATGGCCTGGTAGCACGGACGAGGCTACCCAAAGATCTAACTGCAGAGGACTGGCCGATCCCTCTGCAGTTCCAGGCCAAGAAACTCATTGTGTTGGGCGGTGTTGCTCACAAGCAACCACCGCCGAAAAATTGCTACCTGGTGTTTCTTTCAATTTCTTTAATCCACTCTGCTCATCATCATGTTCCAGTCTGCGTTTGGAAGGTGGGACATCACAGCAGTTTGTGATGTCCATAAGGGCGCTACCATTTCCTTTTAATTTTTTGTAGGAACCTTTCTTCCTCTGCAGCACACTATGCGCATCCCCTGTGTTGCAAAGGCCAACTTGCTTTTCTAAAGCCCGAGAATGGTTGATGTCTAAGCAGTCATTCTGAAGCTCCAAATCAACGGTTACGTGATTCTCTTGCATCTCTTTTTCCGCACTTGGAGAAAGACTTATGAGCACTTCAGTTAGGTTTTGATGTTGGACAACCTTCGGAGAAGGGGGTTCTAGTGAGGAAGGAATTTTTGGTACAGAAACCAGGGCTTGTGAGAGTCCAGAATAGTGGTTTTCCGTCAGGACATGCGTATTCGAAGGAGGCTCTGAGTCAGTAGTCTTTGTTTCGTCTGTCGGCTTGAATTCATAGATCAACTGGGAACTTCTTTTAGCATATAACCATTCGCCATATGGTGCATTCCTAATATCCTCAATCGTCGCCTCACTCTTACGTAGTTTGCAGTACAATTGTGTGTGGGTGATGCGCCCACAGTGCACACAGATTTTGGGGAGTCTCTCATATTGAAAAAAGACCCCGCTCCTGTTCATGCCCATCGAGTTTTACACAATAGAATCTTCTGATGGGTTTTGTAACATCAACTGAAACTTTGAAGCGAAAGAATTTAACTCCACAACCTTTTTCGCTTCTAATCTGACCCAAAGTACAGTTTCCCCAGTCCTGCACTATTTTTTTACATAATTTCTCTGTAAAGAATAGGGAAGATAGACCATGCAAATGAACCCAGTAATTACTGAAATCAAAGAAATTGGGGTCTGAAACCCAGTTCTCCTGCCATTTTCGGATGACTAGGAGACGGTCATCGAAACACCAAGGACCATCAGTTAGGATCCGAGCTATATCATCTTTCGACTTAAAGATGAACTGGAAAATATTACCTTCCAATCTAGTGAGCTGGAATCCCGTAGTTTTCCATGATTTTTGGAGGGCAGTTTGGATTCCTTTGTTTGGGATTTCTCGGTCAGAGATGATTTTCCCCAGTAAGCTTCGACGATTTTCCTCGAGACCTTCGTGTATTTCTTCCTCACGAACTTCAATTGCTTGACACTCTTCGGTCGTTAGTTTCAGGGAGTGGAGGAGGGATTCTAGTGTCGATTTTTCCATGGTTGATTTCGGAGATTGATGGGTGGGTGGATTTTGTTTGGGAACCCTAGAAAGGAGATTCTTCGCGGCGGAAGAGGGGAAACCCTAGAAGGGAGATTAATAATTCTAATCATTCATTTATTGTCAAAATATATTCATGCACATACTGTATTAATTGGCAATTACAATGTTATTATGAGAAATTTAATTAAAAAGGACGTTACTAATCCACTAGTCTCCTGCATAATAGCCGTGTTTATTATGAGAACTTTAGTTGCACATTATCATTTTGTATAAAAAGGGTTAGAAATTGTATTTTCTGATAAAAATAAAGGTTCAAATGTCACCGTGTTTTGTGTGTGCCTGAGTGTGAAAGCACCACCGTTGCAGTTGATTACCTTATCTTAATGCTAAAAATGTAGCACAGAAGAAAAGAACAACATTTTATACCTTGATCTTGATGTTCTTACCGTCTCAAATTTAAAAAGTTTTGTGAAGAATATAAATCAGGTCATTCATCCGACTTCTAGTTAAGAGGCTCAAAACTTGATGTGTATAAAATGTCTGAGCTCAAACCTACTCCGGTATAAAGGGCTTACACTAGGGCAATATTCTTCTTAAGTGTCAATATCGTAGTGAATGATCTAATGTAAACAAGTTAAAGGGACGTCTCTTTCTTGTCAGTTTCAAGGCTTATCTTCTAACCTTTAATCTATTAGGTCAAACAAATGGGACTAGCAAAAAAAACCTTAAAATTGATTTGGTTTCACATCTGTCTTCTCTGAGATTAATCATTACATATCTATATCCTTGAATTAGTGATGGGCTGAGATCGGGATAGGACCCCCTCACTGCAAGGAGGTGCGGTGACGCGTGACCGCGCGACACGTGGCAGCAAGGGGAGGGTGGTGAGGCTAGATGAGGTGACCCTCAACTAGCCTCACCACCCTCCCCTTGCTGCCACGTGTCGCGTGGTCACAAAAGAGGTGAGGAAAATGGGGGTGATGAGATCCCAACCCTGCATATCTTCTTTTACAATAGGTCAAAAGAAAAATAAAGGCACTTTGACGTGTCCAAGTGTTAACTTTTAATCTATCAATGCTAATGCTATTATTGCCCTAACAGTTTCTTATGGTGTGTAAGCATCATGGAGTTCTTAATAGGCAATCTCGTGTAATGGAATCAATATATTAGATGAGCGTTACAAAATTAAACGTAGTAATAAAATATGTACCATGGAAAGATGCAAGTTCTCTTTTTTAGACCAATACATTCCCGGTGTACTAAGTTTCATGTTTTCAAAAAGGAGCGGAATCGTTTCGCGATCTGATATACGCAGCTTTAACCTACATTTTATGTAACAGACTATTTTTAAATCAAGGAAGAGAAAATAGTGAATGCATATACTCGTTTTGCCTATGTATACAGCCAGAATGCATATGGTTGTACACTCGAGGCTATTGACAATGAATACTCCGTTTATTTGATTGACTAAACTAGTAATATTCGTATTATAAAACATACAAAAATGATCCATAGCTTGTCCCTGTTAAACAAATGGTTCTTCGTTATGAGTGAGTTCGTCCGGTAACACTTACACCTTTTACGTGTAAGTAGCATTTTTAGTTGCCGTCACGGCCTAGCTCATTTGGTATTTAGATTGAGATTTGTTATAAGAGGTCAATAGTTCAATTCCAAGAACACGTACAGTGTGTGTTCCAGTGCTGCTAGGCCGAAAGCGTGGTTTGCACAGAGATACTTTGTGTGAGTCCCTGCATAAGACCTCACCCAATCTAGGAGGCCGCTGAGCTTCTGATTTGCATTCTCCACAATGCTCTTTGGGACTGGAGAGATAGGGGCTCTTAGGACCATAGAATGACATTTTGTTCCAACCATTTTAAGTTGTTATGGGATGCCTTGAGAGTTAAATTAAAAAAATGCACAATCCTAGCCAGAATCAACAAAATACGTACTACCTAAAACATTGGCTAGATATATAAATACCTTTCGCCATAAATCCGTCATACCTAACTTATATACTAAAATGAATATTTATTTAACTTATGGTAAAAGGGGAACCCCACAAAGTACCAACTCTTCAAATTTTGTAAAATTAGGTACTAATGCTAGTGTTCCAGAAATCATATTTTTTCTAGAGCAGCTTAAAATTCAAATATACAGCTTTTTCATCAATGTATTATTGTAGCATTTTATACAAAGCCAACATACTCCAAACCTACTAGTCTCCTATATCAAATTTTCCGGGATAGGATCCCCTCACCGTAAAGAGGGTGCGGTGACGCGTGACCGCGCGATACGTGGCAGCAAAGGGGGTGGTGAGGCTAGATGAGGGTCACTCACATCTAACCTCACGACCCCTCTTTACTGCCACGTGTCGCGCGGTCACAAAGAGGATGAGGAAAGTGGGGTTAGGAGATCTCAACCCAAATTTTCCACACCATTTTCGAGGACCCAAATCATTATTAACCCCAGATCTACCCTTCCCCAGCTCTGTCTTTGTAGAGGTGACTATTTCAATTTATGTATGTGTCTATATACATAAAAAAGATATTATACTGAAAATTCACGCTCGAAGACCCTTCATGTTTGCACATCTTGTTTCGTACGTATTTTGGATCACTAATCAAATCCAAGTAGCGTGTACATCATTACATGAATAAGGAATCAATGTGGTAAGTAGCACATGAACAACAATAACATTACCACATTGTCTTAGAGACTCCAGTTCATGACGAAGTATAGAGAGTCAGATGTGCACAACTATATTCATGTGTTAGAAACACACAGTGATTGTTTTCCGATGACCCATAATGAAAATTACGTCAAGCTGTATCGATGAACTGCTACTTCACAATATAAGAAGCGCAACCAATTTAGTAATTTATTTTGCTTTATTTCATCATATTCCAAAGTTAAAAGAAAATGTATCTTTGACTCTATTGAACAACGAGCATGATATATATTGTTCAAAGTAGATGAATACAATCTGCAGTATGACCAAAACTTATGCAACTTGTCAAACTAGTAATTATCGCATCGATAACATTTACTCCTTTGATTTCAAAAATATTATCACAATTTGATTAAAAGAGACAATAGAAGAAGAAAGAAGAAACACGGCACTACATGATGGAGGAAGAAAAGAGGAGGTAAATAAAATTGACAAGTTGCGACCACATGTCATCAACAGATCACTCGGCTTTTTATGAACATATTGTAAAATATTGGAATAGAACTTATAATAAAATTCTGTTTTGATATTTTGTAAAAAAAAATAGTAAACATTTCGTTGCAAAATATAATTTCCCCCACACTAGAACTCATAAACTATTCGGATGAGATCTGAAGAGGCTTCATATGAGACAAAATATGAAGCCTCCAATCACGCGATGTCACGTGTACATAAGAGTCTTTTTTTAAAAAGAAAAAAAATAAACAACGAGTCCTTTTGTACACGTGGCGTCGCGTGATTGGAGGCCTCATATTTTGCCTGATATAGAACCTCCTCTTATCTCATCCCGTAAAATATTGGTTTCGTGTAAACGCATTAGGTAAACTTATTGTCTTAAAAAAGTGACAAAACACAGACTGTGATTTTCCCTTTGTCTATCTACTATTCCCGTATGACTTTTCCTCGCCATTTTGAAGACTCCCGCATCATCTTTAATTATCAAGTCCACCCTTTCCATTTATCTTTTGACAGGTAACAATTCCAATTTGTGTGTTTATATAAATGGCAATGATATTGACACACTAAAAATTCATACTCGAACATCATTCATGTCTGCACATCTGCAAATGAATACAAACTGCAGCATGACCGAGATTTATGCAACTTATCAAACTAGTAATTATCACATTCATAAGAAACATGATTCATTTCAGGTAAATGAATACAAACTTTAGTATGGACAAAATTTGTCCACATGTTTCAGTCTCCCCCATATTGAATCAACTGATCACAACTATGATACTATAAATAGTTTTGAAAATCAGGATGATTATTGTTGCATCACATATACATCCATATGTAGAAAGCATTTGTCTCATCCGTGGGTCGAGCTCAATAGACACGCGCCTTAGGGGGGAAGGACTCGACTTCTTCATCCAGTGTATTCATGTGGACAGGTCTATAGTCTATCCTTGCTTTTTCATTCTCCCAATATCTGCAATCAGGCACATGAAAGCTTATCAAACTGAAATGATACTTGTAAAAGATTAAAGAGCAGTGCCAACACATGCTAATTTCCAGAGTAGATGTAGAAATAAGAAACAGAACCCAGAGGAGAATGTCTACATTTGTCGATAATCCGTATGTAGTATGTTCCTGTGTCATGCGTGCGTGAAGAGAGAGATAGGAGGGGGGCAAGAAGAACAGATTAAAAGGACGTTCTTGGTACGTCTGCACAGGGTCGGAGGAGAGACCAGATTGCTTTGTGATCTGATGTACGTAGTCTTACCCTACACCTTTTTGTGCAATAGGATGTTTGCACAGCTCGAACCCGTGACATCAAGGTCACAAAACAGCAACCTTACCAGTTGCTCCAAGACATGCCTTCGGCAAGAAGAATAGATGACAAGTATTATTCGTGAGTTGGCTGTTTCCTAGTTAATAGCTGCAGTTTTGTTTGTTTGATCATTCACTTTCCCTTTCTGTTTTCGTTCCTGTTGGAGAGTACATCCATTTATTCTCCTTAACTGCCTTGGGCTAATGCATATCTACAAACTCATCCGAGAAATTTCAAAGAAAAGCAAACAGGACATGGCCAAATTAGAAAAGGGGGAAATGTAGAGCTGCATTTTCGTTCCATTTTCTTACCAAATTTCGAGTGCTACTCGACACGTTGAATGAGAGTCTCTCTTTTTCTCTTTTGTTTGTCAAAGAGGTCATAGAGGAAGAAAAGGGAAGGGAAGATGATGGCCATCATCTTCATGCCACCCAATGGAAACACCAAAAACTTCACCAAACGTGTTTTTTTTTTTTAACTAGCTCTAGTCACACATACATAATAGCAAACAACTTTTTACAATACATCATTAATTATGAAAAAACACTTGAATCCTAAAACATAAATATTTCAAAATTTAACAACCAATGTAAGAGAAGATGACATCAATGACTAAAATCTTACCCGAGTGTGTGTTTCATCCAGTTTTCATCATCTCTTTTCTGGAAAAACAAAGATATTCATTCAATTATATGAAGGAATGAGAGGGTAAAAAAAAAAATATAAAACAAGATATACATCCATACTAACCGGAAAATCTTCACGAGCATGAGCTCCTCTGCTTTCTTTTCTGGCTTCGGCAGAGTGCATTGTGATGCAAGCATTAATTAAAAGGTTTTCGAGTTCTAGCGTCTCTATCAAGTCCGAGTTCCTGGGATATATTTTTGCACAAAAAGAATAAGAGAAGAGAGGAGCACCTAAGTCGGATACAATTATAAAAATTTCTTTCAAGCTTCAATAGAACATCCTCTGAAAGTAAAGTACCATATCAAACTGCGATCCTTGACTTTCACGTCATGAAAGCTTTCCCAAGTTTTGTCAATCAAATGACAACCTGAGATACACATCAAAGCAAAAGAAGAAAGCTTTACAAAACGTAGATGAAATGAGACACGAAAGATAACAAAATTTAAGGCTCAACCATTTCAAGATCTTGTATGGTCAAGCAGGCGTTTAACACACATATTATCCTCCATCAGAAGAAAATTTAAATTAAAATACACACATTATCCTAGATGGAGAAATAAAAGGCCAATTTAGGTAGCTACACTTCAAAAGGGTCAAGAATTTCCAAATCAAATGGCAAAGGCAGCGGTATATATATCTTATAGAGAGAGAACATAAACTTCATCAACAAAAATTCATTGCATACCCTCCTCCAATGTCTCCTGCGTACGGAAGACGGCAGCATTATTCTGCATTACTTTTTGCATATTCAATCGAACTTTTGAGGTGGGAATTGAACCATTTGAATTTCGAAGCTTGTCCAGCCAAGCAATAGTTTTCTCTCCAGCATCATTTTCCAATGGTTTTTGTTTTTCTCCTGTGTAAGTTTGACACGTCAGTAAATAAAAATCATGAAAACTTGGACACAAAAACAAGTCAACTGCTCTTACCAGGTCTCTGTATCTCTGCAACTCTGTTTGCACAAGCTCGTCCAAATACGACAATGTCAAGAAGCGAATTTGCACCTAGGCGATTGGCCCCATGCACCGAAGCACAGGCAGCTTCTCCAGCAGCCATTAGCCCAGGGACTACAGCGTCAGGATCATCCCCTTTAACTGTAACCACCTGCAAAACAATTCCACTAACTTCATATAAACCACTGTATTTTTGACATGCACGGATCATCTAAAGAAAATTATGCTTGTAGCTCAATTTCTCTTTAATAAACAACTTGCAGAATCTGCAGTAGACTATACCTCCCCGTGGTAATTTGTGGGGATCCCACCCATATTGTAATGCACGGTAGGTAAAACAGGAATTGGCTCTTTAGTAACATCCACACCAGCAAAAATCGCAGCAGTCTCAGAAATACCAGGAAGTCTCTCCTTAAGAACCTCCGGAGGTAAATGATTCAAATGCAAATAGATGTGATCCTTCAGAGGTCCTTATTAAGGCAAAATTGTGAAACAGTTAAAGATTAAACAAACGAAACATCTTCTGCAAATCACGTATTCAAAATTTTAAAAACAAATAATAATAATGGCAATAAATTTGTGATCATGGGAACTAGTTGGAATTGGGGGGGGGGGGGGGGTCCACAATCGTTCCATTTGCAATGATATCACAGTTATTCAGTATTTAACTTGGTACTAACATAAAACACATCCTCAACACTTCTAGTTGATATGCATTATCCAACCTAGACATGAACCATGACAGCGGAAAAGCCCATAGAGCAAACATCCGTCACTCTCGCAAATGTGGGGCAACTAGAAACCTGTTATAACTAACCTATTTTCAAGCCACGCGGTAGACTACTAGCAAAACGACCTCCTATCTATTACAGGGTTAATCATACAAGTACACCAGGGCTTCTGCCTCATGGCAAAAAAAAGTCAAAACAGATGAAAGGACAGGATTACGATGGCAAGCTAGTACATTGATGATACCTGAGACGATAATCGCATCAAGGGTGAATAAAGAAAATAAAGAAGATGTGCTCAATGTTCAAAACCGCATGATAATGCAAAAATCAAGGCATGCAATGACAAAATACAAAAGCAACAAAGGCAAAGAAAAAAGAAAAAAAAAAGTGAGGATGGTAAATCAAAACAAAGGTTCCGCACACAGTTGAACATAGCCGTTAAGGAAATACAGAATCAGGATGGCAATTTTGAAGTATATACACACATTCACACATTCACGAACTTAGGAGATTTACTTTCCAAGATCAAGCAAACTTAGAAAATTCAAAGAAATATGCAATCATCATGCACCCCTTGCATTAAAAATCATTTATTTGGATCAGTAAACATAGTGCAGTTACTTTTAAAACATTAGTGAAGTGACCAAATAAGGACAACCAATCCCCTGAAATAAAGGTTACACATTTTTCCCATGACTTTCAACCTTAATATACTTCTTTCATGAGAAATCCAGGAGAAATACAAATTGCAAAGACATCACCCAAAAATTTGATATTTGGTCTATATCAGTGATACATAACCAAACAATTATGACCCAATGGTTACAAAGAAAGCAATGAGATAATACCTACACCACGGCCTTCTCTGATTTCAATAGTCATGGATCTTGAAACAACATCTCTTGATGCAAGATCTTTTGCTGTTGGTGCATACCTCTCCATAAATCGCTCGCCTTCACTGTTCCTAAGAATCCCACCTTCACCACGAGATCCTAGAAGCCGAGCCGTAAAAGGTTTAAGAAAAAACTTCACAAGGAAGAAAAGTAAAAGCCTAAAAAAGCAATATAGGGAGCATGATGTTAACTAATATTCCAAAGAGATGGTGAATGAGATATTTGTATCCTTTGATAATGCTAACAACGGTTGCAAACTTCAGGCATTCCTCATACACTCACAAAACTGCTTAAGAGTTATCATTAAGAACCACCAACCTTCCGTAATAAGGCAACCGGCACCATATATCCCAGTTGGATGAAATTGCACAAATTCAAGATCCTGAAATGAAAAGAAGCGAGCATTACCATTAGGAATAAATTGACCAAGCGGTTAACAAATTAAGCTGTTTGATGATTGAGCCATTTATCACTTGATGCATTCGATAGGCAAAGGTGAAAACTCAAGAACACATTTTCTGAATGGTACGACAATTACTTTCCTAACTATATAGGGAACATAATTATAATCCCATCTTTACAAAATGGGTTTAAATGTATCACTTTCAGATATTGTCACATATTGGAATTTCACACATCTAATTACTTGAGTATCTTAATTTCAATCTTGAAGTTTCAGCACGATTCAAGTTTCATGAAATGCTTTTACAAGGATAAATATAACCACATGGAAAGAGGTCATGCGAAAAAGAAAATGTTAACATGCCTCTAGAGGAAGACCAGCGCGGGCAACCATGGCATTCCCATCACCAGTGCATGTATGAGCAGAAGTTGCAGAAAAGTATGCCCTGCCATATCCCTGAGAAGAGCATCAGCTACTATAAATGGCCAGAGGTGATGAGACTAATTTGAAAGAGAGCAGTTTAACGGTAGTGTTACCCCAGTGGCCAATATAGTTGAACCAGAACGAAATCGATGTAAAGTACCATCCTCCATATTTAGAGCAATCACACCTTGACAGCTTCCTGAGCAAAAGTTGGAACTCTGTTAGGTATGTCTCTGATAATTAAATGTAATATCGTAGTCATGGGAAGACTAGAGCAAATTCTAGCGATACTTGACAATCTCCAATCAGAAAAGAGAAAAGAACTGAGCAAGCATCTTTATTTTGTATAGCTCATCCTACACAGGAGATTAGCAAAAAGTCCATAAGGATGACGCCTCACCATCACTATTCATAAGCAAGTCCAAAGCAAAATATTCAACGAAGAATTGTGTATTGTGTTTCATGGCTTGGCCATAAAGTGTATGCAACAGTGCATGTCCTGTACGATCAGCTGCGCATGCACATCGGTATGCTTGCCCACCTATGAAAAGATAGCAAGAACGTCACGCTATAAAGCATTAAATAAACCATACAATTTCAAAACAAGGTCACTGCTGTACCTTTTCCAAAGTTTAAACTTTGACCACCAAATGCACGTTGATAAATTTTCCCGTCTTCAGTTCGAGAGAATGGTAACCCATAGTTTTCAAGTTCAATAACAGCTTTTGGTGCTTCTCTACACATGTACTGGATAGCATCTTGATCACCTAAACATCCAAAACAGCAGTAGCTCAAACAAGATGGAAGTGAATATTGAACTATATGAATCAATAAGTTTTTGATATTATTTGTCACGTGCAAAGAGAAATAACTCTAAAACGAAAACTCGAAAACCGAATAGTTGATAAGAAATGTCAACAGCCTTCGATAACTACATACCTAACCAGTCACTTCCTTTCACAGTATCATACATGTGCCATCTCCAATCATCCTCACTCATATTTCCTAATGCAGCATTTATGCCACCCTGTTCAACAAAACGCACGTCTGATCAGTTCCATATGAGCTCAAATGATTGGAATAAAAAAATTTAAATGAGTCTACTGAAACCAGAAAGCGTATTCCCTCCTTTCTTGTTCACGTGGGAGAAAGAGGAGAGGGGACCGGTGGGGGGGTTGAGGCTGCGGGTGCTTGGAACATGCTGCCATGATATGATTGATTATTTTCCCAGAAAAGGAGTCAGTCGAAATTGCACATTTGTGGTGTTATAGTTTGAGGGGCATGATAAATCGCCTTCTGCTCCCTCATTCTGTCAATTTCTTACCTCATGATACAGAGAGCAAACATCTTACACCATAAGCGCTGAAAAAACACCCGGTCCAACCAAAACAGGGGCGGGGGGAGGGGTTGTATGGAAGTGGGAAGAGAGAAAACTAGCAGCAAAGAACATCAACCCCACTGACTCGATCCCGTAAATATTTCCTACAACCTTCAAATTGACCAGAGGGACATGAAGAAAAGCATCCGTAATGCAATCCTGAATCTAAGCAATAATCATCATATCCTGGAGCTTAAAAACCATGGAATTTTTCTTTCCCTAACAATTCATGGGACTGTCCAACAGGACATAATTAAGTATTATATAATTAAAAGTGAGAGGAGAAACAGAGTATTGAAAATAGACATGCAGACCTGAGCGGCAACAGTATGTGAGCGGGTAGGAAAAAGCTTAGTAATGCAAGCAGTATTGAAGCCATTCTCAGACAATCCTATCGCCGCCCTGAGCCCTGCGCCTCCTGCACCTACCACCACCGCGTCATAGGTGTGATCCACCACCGTGTATTTAGAACCTCCCACGTTCTGCCCATCAAACACACAGCAAAGTCAATCCCAATTCTAACCACCAGAAATTAATGTAAAAAATATTGATATATCTAAATTAATTCAACTGAAACCTCAACAAAGGTGAAAAAATAAACTTACAGATTGGGCAGAGAAGAGCTTTTGAAGAGAGGACCGAACAGAACCGCCGGAAAGGCATCTCTTTGGAGAAATGCCAAGCCCACGCGACACGCACCGCCACATATCCTTATCAACGTACCCTGGTTAAGCTTGTTTTTCCTAATCTATATTGGAGGCTTTGCTGTGATTTGAAGAAGAAGGTGGCGAAACGAAATTTGTTAGAAACGATGGGTATTTGTATTTCCTTGGCAGTCTCTGTTACATATATACGGAGGTCCGTGATAATAGAGACGTTAATCATCTATTTTTGACTGGTATCAAAGCTACACACGGTGTGTGTAGACACATCAAAACACATACCTATACATACGTGCGTGTATATATATGTGTCTATATATATGTATATGTATAACACGTCCTATAGATTGATGGTTAGTCATTTAATTATGAAAAAAAAAATCATTCTTCAATATAATGTGTTGATCATTTGAATGATTTTTCATGTATAATACGTCACGATAAAAATAAAAAATACATACATCTGTAAATGAATTGAGACATCGTAACTTAATTTTAAACGTTTATATTGTATATAAGAATGTACATATTGTAATAATTTAGATCCATGTTACAAAAATTAGAAACCAGCTGATTGTTTTGGAGAATAAATGGGACAGGTGCCGGAAGAAGTAGCCGGGGGAATCACGCAAAGAAACACGGACAGAAGAATGGACGCGCTCCTTAATTTGTAGCCATGAACATAAATAAACCCCAAGTGAAGGGCGGATGGGATAAGAGGAGGTTGAAAGTGAGTTCATTTGTGAGGCTTTCAATCTCTAACCGTCATGTGTTAAAGAAAAGGACAATCAATAAAATTTTTTTGTTTTAAAAAAAAATACAACTGACACACGTGGAAGCAGCTGATTGGAAGCCTCAAAAATGGCCTCACAAACAGTCTCCTCTGATCTCGTCCGAGTGACTGGATGGGATCACATGAGGTTGAAAGTGAGGTCATTTGTGAGGCCTCCAATCTCTAGCCGCCATGTGTTAAAGAAAAGGGCAATTAATAAATTTTTTTGTTTTAAAAAAAATACAACTGATACACGTGGAAGCAGCTGATTGAAAGCTTCAAAAATGGCCTCACAAACAGTCTCATCTGATCTTGTCCGAATGACCGGATAGGATCACATAAGGTTGAAAGTGAGTTCATTTGTGAAAATGAATTCGATTCCAACACCGTCAACTACCGAACTTTCCTTCTCTCTTTTTTTTCCTTTTTTCTTTTTTCTTTTTTCCCTACTCCCCCCCCCCCCCCTCCCCCCTCTTATTTCAGTGAAAAATGTATCTCATGCCTTTGACTCTAGGATCGGCCTCCCACCTGCTGTCCGGAAAAAAAAAACACCAAGAGAACAATCACTCCATCAATCAATCAATCGAACCCAGTATTTTCTAATGACATCAAAAGCTATCGCTAGGGTCTGGGGAGGGTAAATGGCAGCCAAACAATACCTCGAGAGTTTGATTCCAGTGAAACCCCCGGCTCTATATGTACCTGCATAAACAGCACAATAATACGAACATGATGTGCTAGTGTGTTAGTGAGGTAATTCAGAAAATACAAAAAGGAGGCTGCCGATATTAAAATATTCCTAACGTGTATATATACATATAATATAAAACAACGGCAAAACATAAACAAACAAGTGCAAAGTCAACATAAACATATACAAAAGTCTTTCGCTACTAAAATAGTCATAATAGTACGCATGCACAAATAATTGAAAAAAAAAGATCAAAACAAAATATGCAAAGTCAAACTAAAGTGCAAATACTATATAATCCTCTAAATATGCTCTAAGATGCCATATATCCTGTCTACCCCTCCTTAACCTTAATCCTCTGCCTCCATGAACTCCTATCATGAACCATGTCCTCAGAGAGGTGCAACTCTAATAAGTCATGCCTAATCTTCTCATCCCACGTCAGTTTAGGTATGTCTTTACTCCTCTTCCCTTTTACAATGAGGTTTTCATCCCACGTCAATTATATAACCAATTTTCGTTCGTCACGTTCAACATCACTCGATCTAACAAGAACGCATATTATTTATGGTTCACATTAGTCGTGCGGACTTAAATACGCAGCCAAGTCGGCACGGTCTAAAGAACACTAGACGCTCCTTCGACTTTAGTGAAGATTTTAGGACATCACCGACTAGTCTCACCTAGAGACATCAAATGTTGGTCACCTTAGTTGCAGGATCACCTCACACCCAGACGTCACCTCGATTTCAGCCATCGGCTTAGCCTCAGTTATCACCTCGATATATTACGCATCTCGCCCATGCCTCACAGGTCGGTGCCCAAAACCATCCTGGTCAGCTCAGTCAAGTCCCCTACAAAAGCATACCTACCACACAAGCAGTTTAGCTATGCAATCTGACACGTGACGTCACTTGTCAGTTATGCACAAACAGGACATTAGCCGGGCATGATAACTAAACACTCCCATATGGCTCATGGACATGCCTAGGCTCGCCTCCACATACAAAAGGAAGAAACAACGTCCAACAGGAGGGAGGTGCAATACATCTGAGCAAAAAATCTACACGAATGTCACAGAAACAGGTTTTTCTAAACATTTCAACTTATATACTTCCAAATGTGGATATACAGCAACTGACTTGATCATCGGACAATTTTCCTCTAAGTAGAGCTATGCATCATCTAACGTTGTTGAATATTACAGGATCACTACGGCAACAACCATTAATTTTTAAGTTAGGATCATCCGGTGGTCCTAAGCCAAAAATCGACTTCGCCTACTACTGTTTTGACTATTTTTTTCAATATCATGGATTTTCTATGTCGAAAATTAGAGGTTTTGTGATTGCGGTAGAAAAAAAAAAGAGGTTTAGACGGCTGAAATGGCAACCAAACTTCCCAAGATGAATTCATCACCTCACAAGTGAAAATCATCATCCAAAGATGAAGTTTCGGGTTAAAATCTTTGTATCAATTTTTAAGTGGTCCAGCTTTAAAGAAAATTTTTTAAAAAGAATTATGAGAAAATTGCTTCGTTTTACACATTGCGGGGCCATAATTGATTTCAATGGAACGTTTTCTTTTTCTTTTTCAAATTGCTAAGTGCTATATTATTTTTCCCCTTTTTCCTCTAAAAACACCTTTATAACCTTGATCTTAGTTATATTTTAATTTTTTTTTTATAGTAGTCAGACCATTCTAACACTGAGATAATAGTAGAAAATACCCTTATTTCGTTACGACTAGAATCTCAGTCATACTATCAAAAATTGTTTGCGGTGGTCATATCATTTGAACGCCGATTATACTGTTAAAACTCTTTTTATTCGAATTTTTTACACAATGATATGTCGGGCCAAACAGGTCTATTTACAATTGATAATTATTACATGGTCTTAGGTAAATATCACAAAAGCAGGAAGTAGGTGTCATTGAACACTGAACATTAGTCAACAAGGGGCAGATTAGCTTCCAAAGGTCAACACTACGAATAATTTTCATTCGCTGTTTTTGCAAGTGGTCCAGGTGAAGAAACACCTGGTGCCAGAGAGGTACTTTGTGACCAGCTAATAGCACTTGAAGTAGAAGCAGTTGCAGATAACTGTGCATTCAACAAAGTACTAGGTGCTGTCTTTCCATCTGGATCAATACGTTCTTCCACTTTTCTTGGGCACTTCTGATCAATTTCCATATCCTGAGCTTTATTTTGATTGTTCTCGATAACCATCCTTCCAGAAGCACTTCCAATTGGAACCCGAGTTTTCAAGGAATGCGGTGTCTGCAGCATTGGATTACTATGGTTTCCACGAGTGGTCTCTCTGTTACCAGTATCATCCTTGCCAATAGCTTGACGGCATGTATCCAAGATATCACTTGGTTTCGAATGCCTGTTTTCTGTCTGCTTATATTTGTTCAAGACAAGGGTTTCAACTAGATCAAGTTTGTTTGTTGAAGAGCGCCCAGATGCAATGGTTGCCATTGGAAATGCTTTCTCGGGAGGAACTACTGGATTATAGTTTGATGGAAGCAGATCATCCCAATTTTCAAGCAGTTCCTTATAAACCTTGCGAAGGGTAACCTCGGTAAGTCCAGTAACCTTACAAATTTCGGCCTGAGTCTTGCGCTTGTCTTCCAGCTGGCATGCCAAGTATATAGCAGCTGCAGAGATGCTGATAGGATTTCTCCGGGTGCAGAAGCATTTGTTGATTACAACTTCACCAATGTGAGTAGCAAGCTCCTGAAAAAGGTAGTTTTGAAGGTAAATGCTTTCACATGTACGCAAAGAACCACCAAAGGGAAAGCAGACTTTCCGTTATACCAGATACGAGTTAGATGCAAAATCAAATGTACGCTTAACGAGCATCTGTTCCAAATTCGATATAAGAGGTACCTGAGCAGATTTGTTGAGCTGCAAGAGTGTACAAAACCTTGGCATATGCACTGATATGGAGTTACTATTAATAGGTTGACTTAGTTGGAGAGCTTCTCCAAGTATTTTGATGTACTTTCCAATCTCCTTTTGAGGTAGATTAGCAGCAAGAGATATTTCCTGCCAACCAAAAAAATAGAGATATCGAGTGGTTGATGCTCAGAAACACTAAGAGTGAAAAATAAAAGAGAGGAAAATGAAGAATGTGTGTGCACGCGCGTGTGCTGGAGAACAATGATCTCAGACATTATAAAAGCAACAACTAATGCATTCTACTCTCCTACAAAGAGAAGGACCTCAAACCAATCTCTGCACATCAATCTGTTCTCGAATTTAATGAGAAAATGTCAAGACACAGATCCAAGGAATGATCATCGGCCAAATCAAGTTTTGAGCAATGACTGCCAATCATTTTGCAAAAGTTCAAAAAAGTAACGATGTGAATGAATTCAATTAGATCAGATATTTCTAAGTCATAACCAAGTGTGGTGCAATATAGTAGTAGCCTATGAAAAATAATGCTCAAGCTTTGATACCACAGAGTAGGGAGGGCTATTTGGATCTTTCATCCCGATTGATACTCTATCAAATTCCATGCCCTTCACAATGCTCCACGAAATAATAGCCTCTCTACACGTCTTTGTTTATAGTCTCTCCACGTCTTTTTGATCTCCCTCTAATGTCTAGCATAGTTTACTCTTGAACCTCACCATACCTAACTGGTACATCAAAAGGTCATTGTATCAAATGGCTGCACCATATTAAAACATGATCCACTCATAAACTGCTCTATGAACTGCAAAAACTAGGTACTTACTGCATCAGATTGCAAAAGCAGAGCGAGTTCATTCCAAAAGGTCCATCTGTATTTGCTAGTATTGCAACCTTGGGGTTCTTGCACAGTCTTCTTATTGGAGAATATAAAGAAAGCAATGTGCTGAAGAAAGAATATAGTGGCCAAGGAAATCGTAACTGCTTAGAGGGCCACCTTATTTATATGCCCATGGATACAAACTCCTAAAATTCTACCACAAAGGTTTCATTAAAACATATCTCCTTAACCAGCAAACGTCTTCCTGATTCGGTGTCATTTATTGTGTTCCTTTCAGTTAGTATTTCAAAAAGAAATTCTTAGTTTCTTTTTGCTCATACGAAATTGATTCCCTCTCATAAACCACTAAGCAGCAGAAAAAGAGACTTCCAAAGAGAAGCCAATATCCACAGCTATACAACGGTACAGGAGCCGCACATGCAATGTTCTTCTCGAGCATGCTTCAATTCACGGTAAAAGATATTTGTATAGTGAGCAGATGCAATGATCAATCAACATTTCATTGCTTCCATAAGCCAAATGAGCTTACGTAGAAAATATGTTATAGCACCTTTTCAATTTATCTTCCCTTTAATGTCAGAGATGTATCAGCACAACACATTAAACAACAAATTAAATTGCTAACTTATGGAACAATTCAAAATCCAAAAATAAAAGCCACCCTGAAGAAGTTAGACTTCAATAGAGAAGAGGTTAAAATACCTGAAGGGTTCTAGGTTCTTGAGCTTCTCTAATGGCTTGGACGAGCGCAGCAGTAGCAAGCGCTTCTACACTCCGATTCCTCAAACAAGTGGCCGAAGAACAATCCCTGAATAGCTGAAAAGCATGATCAGAAATATCACTTTCCAGACCTAGTATCGACGCCACATCAATAATCTGCAAATACGCCCTCAAATTGTCAACTACAACCGAAGGACCGGAAGGATTTGAAGCAGAAGAGGACGACGTCGTCTCCAGTACTCTTTCAAGCTCGGCTAAGTGGCCGGAGAAGGAAAAGGAGGATTGGGCAAATATAGGATACGGTTCGAGAGACCACGTAGAGAAAGCGGTTATGAAGCCTGTATGTTCAAAAGGATCCTCGTCGTCTGATGTGGAGTTCGGCGAGGTGGCGGTGGCGGCCGGCGGGATGGGAACGGAGGGGAGGTCGGAGGTGACGAGGCAAAGAGGTGTGTCTTGAGCGCGGGTGTGGAAGAGGTGGTGAGATTGTGTTTGACGCTCCTCTACGACGCGGCCGCAGGAGGTGCACTCCGTTACGTAACGGCCGCTTGATGTGGTGGCGCTCCGCCCCTGTCCGGACGAACAGTACGGACACCTCATTTTGCAGCTCTTTGTTCGACTTTGACTGGATGTGTTGATTGCTGTGCCGTTTTCTGATTACTGCGCCTGTTTCACTCTCATTTTTTAAATTACATACCAATACTGAAATAAAATAAAATAAATTTTACAACCAAACTAAAACGGAAAAATAGCCACTAGCAGTTTTCCGATTTAAAAAGATGTTTTTGTGTATTAGGTTATTTCGTTTTGTGCATGGTTGGAAGATTCTGCAAACAGATGGAATCGTTTCATGATATGATTTATGTAGTCTTGCCCTATATTTTATACACGAGACTGTTTTTGCGATTTGAAAAACGCGACTTTAAAACCATGGGATTTAAGGGTTCCAATTGGTTTAGTGTTATAGGCCGTGGCGCAACCTTTTTTATTTTATTTTTATGTGTGGCTCAATTTTTTTAATATATTTCCTTGTATGTAAAATTTTATGGTACATCGCTACTACGTGCTGGCTTGGAAGCATCCTACTTTCAAAGTCCGGGCAGCAGTGCAGTCCCGCGATGGGTAGCGAATTCCTCGAGAAAGTGTACGGTCGCCAGCGCATATGAGTTGCAGGAGCTGACCCATTCATCGCAAACACAGCATCCATAGGAGAACATTTGGTCAATGAAGGGTCCAGGTAGATATAATTTACTGTTATGGCGTCTATGCCAGAATGAACTGCCAAGTAAGTACCTCTTAGCTTCGCACCATATTACTGAAGATAGCAGGTGCGGGATTTGTGGCCTAAGGGAGGAAAACAACTTGCATGAACTTCGTGACTGCAGTTGGGCTAGGCAAGTATGGCGCGCTTTTGTGCATGGCGATTCTTGGAGGGATTTTAATTTATCTACTAACGGCATGGATTTGGTAATGGAGAATCTAAAGGCTACAAGACAAAGGCAAGGAGTGCTATCTGAATGGCGATATATATTCCGTGATGCAGTGTCGACTATCTGGCATTGGAAGAATCAAGTGTCTCATGGGACTATACAACACTTCCCACCATCAATCCAAGTGGCTCGTGATATCCTACGTAGAGTAGCTATACAGGATCTTGTACATATTTAGAACTAACATAGTGATGTAGGTATGGATACACATCGAAAGAAAGAACTATTGTATATTTTGTTTATTTAGTGGTGAAATAAAAGATCCTGTTCCATCAAAAAAAATTTATGGTACATGATTTTGGATGATGATGTACACAGTTAATGATAGTTGATTAAAAGTAGTGATCCTTTCGTCTCAAATATTATTATTATAATTTTTGAAAAGAGAATGCCCACCAGTTTAAACGCCCTTATAACGATTTGAATGGTACGACTCTTTCATAACTTTGATGAGGGGTGGGTTCTGCCCCCACCTGTACCAGAGGCTCCTTAGCCAGGTAGGAGGACTCTTTCGTAACTTATAGATAATATAAGACAGCCAATATAAAAGGTTGTACCAACCAGTAAGGCCCCTCCCACCTCCGGTCCTATAAGAGATGTAAATCAGGTTCTCAAGGTCACTAATATAAGTTTGACATATCACAGGGACGGCACAAGGAACCCATTGGCACCGAAGGAACAACCGACGATCTGACATTGCAGCCTATCAGGTCATTCCACATGGCAATAATGTTGCACATTGCAGCCTATCAGGTCATTCCACATGACAATAATGCTCCAACACTATGCAGCTAGCCTGGAGAAGGTTCAAACATTATTGCCTTCCGCAAGATTCGAACCCCCAACGTTCGTTTTAAAACCCCATACGTGGTACCATTTGAATATGTTCTGGGGACATATAAGACATCTAATATAAAATATACAAGATCGTGTTTATTTTGATCATACTAACACGCTCTTTGTATTATAATGTTAATGTGATTTACAAATAATGTTCTTATTTCGAACGCAATTTATTTATTTCGTATGCTAAAAGTATACGAGGTAAAAACCTGAGTTAAAATTTGTAAATATGTACATGTTAGAAGCTGGTTAGAGATGTCATACGCATTTCATTTGTTGTAAATATGTACATCTTAAGTATCAATGAAAATTGATGCTTTTGGGAAAAAAAAACCTGAGTTAAAATTTTATGTAATAGTTTTATACTTAGTTAATTTCCAATTGAACTCCGCTTGAGACAACAAATGAGTCTTAAAATTGAATTACTTAATGAATTGAGTTTACAACTTTTTGTTTTTGTCATTCATTATTTATACATACACACAGTTATAACTATTTTAATATCCAGAATATTTCTATTTATGTTTGCTAAATCCCTTCACTAATACACTAGTACACCATATTTTTATTATTGTGTCATCCATACAGGTACATATAGAGCCGAATGTCTCACTGAACGCAAGCTCTCTTTCTTTTAGAATGAATGTATTGTTTGTCTCACTCTCACCCACCCACACCCTAGCGATGACTTTTGCTGTTATTGTAATATACTGAGTACCGTTGTTGTTAAATAAAAATATATTATATATTCTAATAATTAATTGTACCAAACATATTCAGTTTGAATGTTTACATCAAATGAAACCAAACATAAACTCATCAAAAATCAAAATCATAATAAAAAAACATAACATCATCATTTCCATAATATTGCCACATTTCAAACGACGAATTCCGTATAAATCGTATAAAATTTTTAACGATATTTCGAAAACAAATCGAAGAATATGTTCAAATTTTTTTTAAACAACTAACATGATTCGAACCATCCAATATTGATCAAGGAATTTTAAATACCAAGTATACTAACCTTATCCACTAAACTATGAGCGATTGGGATCGCCTGACACCCCCTCTCCGTGATCGTCTGCGTGACCGCCCGCCGTTTGGAGTAAGGAGGGATGATGAGGCTGGATGCGGGTGACCCCCATCCAGCCTCACCACCCCTTCTTGCTGCCACGTGGCAGGAGGTCGCGAAGGGGATGAGGCCAGCGGCGGTCAGGGATCCTTTCCCAACTATGAGATGGATCTCTTCATCTCCTTTTTCTTTTTTACTCCACTGTACACCGCTCGATACGTGACAATACAGATGGTAAGACTAGATGAGGGTCATCCGCATCTAGTCTCACCACCCTCTACTGCCACGTATAGGAGGGTGGATAGTAGGTGAAAGAAAAAGGGGTCCCATAAACTATATCCTAACGGCAACCCTTAACGCCATTATTGTCTAAATATCAGTACGCGTGTCCACCAAACCTTCTGTGTCTTCTCTGGAAAGATATCAATGCCTCAGCAAAATCAGCTTCGTCAAAGTCTGGCAGTTTCTTCTCCAAAAATAATAATTCCGCGAAATTAGATTGCCACAGAAGGAAATCACTAATTCTTTGCTCTCCGCCTGGTCTTATGATCAAATCAGGATCAGCGAATTCGCCGCAGCAGCTTGTCTGCAATTCTTCACTGATCGTCGTTTCATCGATGTCGATGGGTGACAAGGCTCCGTCTTGGATTTTCGTAGCGATTTTTTTGAATGCATTTGTGATGTCCTTTCTTCCTCCATAGCTCATTGCAAGCAAAAGTTGAACTCTTGTGTTGTGCTTCGTAGCATCCTCGGCCAAAGTAATCAGGTTTTGTAGAGACATTGGGAGCATGTATTTTTCCCCAATTATGTTTATTTTCACTCCCTTCCTACGAAGAACAATGCCAAATTTTGGGGATATCAATCTAAAAATGAATACATGCACACATATATGTTAACAACGGAAGATGGAGGAGAATAATATTTCATTGATAATAGAAAATGTCTGTACATCACTCATTCTTATACAAGTATACTACCGATAATTATGGTGCTGATTGGTATAATCAAGCCTACAATCACTCCCTATATTCATGGCTAATTGGCTAATTACAATGTAATCTCCTATTCATGGTATGTTTACATTATGGTATGATTTTCTACTATCTAACACTCCCCCTCAAGTTGAGCAGAGGAATCTACGATGCCCAACTTGACCAACGTATCATCAAATGCCCTTCCTGCTACAGCTTTTGTCAAGATGTCAGCTAGCTGATCCTCCGATGGTACAAACGGTAACTCAACTGTCTTGTCTTCGATCTTCTCCTTAATAAAGTGACGGTCTACTTCAATATGTTTTGTTCGATCATACTGAACAGGATTTTCCGAAATACTAATCGATGCCTTGTTATCACACATTAACCTTGCCGGAAGCGCAACACACAATCCCAACTCTCCCATAAGCTTTTTCAACCACAATACCTCAACAATGCCTTTTGCTATCCTACGGAACTCGGCTTCAGCACTTGACAAAGACACCACCTTCTGCTTTTTTACTTCTCCGTGTAACTAGATTATCTCCAACTAGAGCGAAATACCCTGAGGTGGACCGTCGATCAACTAAACTCCCTGCCCAATCAGCATCAGTATATACCTGTATGTCCAAGTGTCCATGGTTTCTGAACCAAATACCACGCGTCACTGTTCCCTTCAGATACCTTATAATTCTCATAACCGCGTCCAGATGATGGTCTTGGAGTTGATGCATGAACTGGCTCACTTGCCCAACAGCAAATGAAATATCTGGTCGAGTATGTGACAGATAAATAAGGTTTCCAACTAGTCGTTGATACCTCTCTCGGTCCGTATTTGGCATACCTTCTTTGATCTCCAGCTTTTGATTTACCAGCATTGGGGCTCCAGCAGGTTTACAATCTATCATTCCCACTTCAGCAAGTAGATCCAGAACATATTTTTGTTGAGAAATAAATATTTCGGACTCAAACCTTTTTACCTCAATCCCCAAGAAATATTTCAATTCTCCCAAATCCTTCATTTCAAATTCTGAGAACAATTGTTTCTTCAGAACAGCCATCTCCTCCAAGTCGTCCCCTGTAATAATCATATCATCTACATAGATTATTAAACAAGTAATAAGAGTACCTCTCCTTTTCATAAACAACGTGTGATCTGCATTACTCTGATTATAACTTTGTTTTTTCATAAATGCCGTAAACCTGCCAAACCACGCCCTGGGTGACTGTTTGAGACCATACAGTGACCGCCTCAACCTGCATACCTCATTCAGCCCAAATTCTTCTGTAAATCCCGGGGGTGCGCTCATATACACCTCTTCTTTCAACTCTCCATGTAAAAAGGCATTTTTTACATCATACTGCTGAAGAGGCCATGATTTAGTGGCTGCTACTGAGAACAGAACCCGAATAGTGTCCAGCTTTGCTACAGGTGAAAAGGTCTCAGAGTAGTCAATACCATACGTTTGAGTGTATCCTCGTGCAACTAGCCTTGCCTTGTACCTTTTGATACTCCCGTCGGCTTTATACTTGACTGTATAAACCCACCTGCACCCTACTAGTTGCTTTCCTTCAGGTATGACCACTTTTTCCCAAGTATTATTTTTGTGAAGAGCTCTCATTTCCTCCTCCACTGCTGTACGCCATTCATGTTGTTTCAATGCTTCCTCAACTGTTCTAGGCAAGTCAATCTCGCATGATGAAGACAAAAAACCTTTAGCACACTTGACTGGATAAAGTGTTCCTTTCGACAACTTACTTGGAGAGTATCGCAATGGAGGTTTTCCCCTGTTCTCCCTTGGTGGAAGTATCCTGTCCTTGTGAAGACTACCACATGTATCCTGCTCAGTTTCACACATGTTTGGGTGTATACTAAAAGACGGAACAGAATCGTTAGTAGCATCAGGGGAAATAACACTTTTATCAAGAGACGATGATTTATCAAGAGACGATGGTAATACCTGCATGATATTCACCGGAGGAGACTCATTGGTTGGCTCAGAAATCAGGGTTATACTAGTGTCAGGAAAAGCACAGTCGGCGTCACCTACTTGTCGTGTTGGAACCGCTGCGTCTCGACTAGAGTTATGGAGCCAGTCGTAGGTCTCGCCATATATCTCCCCCTGAGACCAAGACGGAGAGGAGTAGAAATATTCATGTTCAAGGAATGTGCAGTCCATGGTGACATGTATACGCCGAGTGCGAGGATTATAACACCGGTATCCCTTTTGAAGCATAGCATACCCCACAAAGACGCACTTCTCAGCACAAGCATCAAACTTGGTGTGCTGGGAAGAAGGAATATGTATAAACACTGAACATCCAAAAATTTTGGGAGGCAGGGTAAGAGCAGGTGGAATATCAGTATGAGAAGCGAGTAGAGACAATGGGGTACGATGATCGAGAATCTTGGTAGGTAAGCGATTAAGGAGGTAGGCGGAAGTGGCCACTGCTTCATGCCAAAGTATTTTGGGAACTCGTGACTCGATCATCATGGCACGAGTCATTTCCAGTAAAACTCAGATTTTTCCGTTCAGCGACACCATTTTGTTGTGGTGTGTGTGAAAAAGATGTTTGATGTAGTACACCATGTGTTCTAAGAAAATCACTGAGATGTGTGTTAACATATTCGCCACCATTATCAGATCGAAGAACTTGTATTTTAGAATGATATTGAGTGTCAACCATAGAATAGAAATCAATAAATTTAGAACACACATCGGACTTATTTTTTAATAAATAAACCCAGGTAACACGGGAAAAATCATCAACAAACGTAACAAAATACTGAAACCCAAGTGTATTATGACACGGAGCTGGTCCCCATACATCAGAATGGACGAGACTAAACAAAGTTTTGACTCGTGTATTATTAGGTTTGTAGGTAGAACGATGATGCTTGGCACGTAAACAAGTGTCACAAGATAGCGTAAAACTAGACGGAATCAAAGAGGGAAATAACAATTTCATGTAACCTAGGGAGGGGTGACCAAGTCGACGGTGCCATAACCATAGTCGTTGTTCAGCAGTCCCGGTGACAAGATTGGACCGGCCCTGTTGCACCACATCTGCCACATAATATAAACCATCTTTCTCAATGCCACGCCCAATGATCACCTTCGAGTGAATATCCTGCAAGAGGCAAAAAGATGGATATATAAGAACAACACAGTTTAATTCTCGAGTAATTTGGCTAAGAGATAATAACTTTGATGAAAGTCCGGGAACATAAAGACAATGCGGCACATGTAAAGTAGGTGTAATAGAGATAGTCCCTCCACCAGACACAGGAAGTAGTTGTCCATTGGCAGTTTCAATGTGGATTTTGGTTGGAGATGTCCAAATGTTAATATCACAGGGGTCATTAGTCATCGAATCAGTAGCACCGCTATCAAGAATCCAAGTTTTGGATTGAATAGGATAAGTGGGATGATGTGGGTTTTTTCTAAATTTATGGACAAAATGAGGGGTAAATATGGATTTATTGTGAATTTCAGGGGCTGAAATATCAAATACAGAAACTGAAGGGACTAAATTTACGCTGGCCGAAACCTTGGTGTTCTGACTGGACACATGTGAAACCTGTAGGGTACAAGAGGTAATATTACAAGGGTTAAAATAGTCCATTTCCTGATTATAAGGGTTGAGGGGAACCTCAACCCTTTTACCTATTTCAGCCGTCTCCCCCTTTTCTTGTTTGACAGTGCTCCCTTGTTCCTGCGGCTGGAACTGTCCAGCGGCCATGGCTGCTGCTCCGATGGCTGCTGAGCCTTTTCCTTGCCATCCTTCTGCTTGATGCCTTTTCCCTTCATACCAATCGGGGTATCCGATTAGTTTGAAGCAAGTGTCCTTCGTATGTCTCTTTTGGCCACAAAAACTGCAGGTCAGATTTTCTTTATCCTCCACGCGCCGCTGATTGCTGGTGCGTGAAGGTGTTTGGCCGCCTCTGATAATGGTGGCGCGTGCATGTGCTGCCAGGCCCTGGCCAATCCCCAGTGACGATTCTTCTTCTGAGGGGATAATGCCTTGTAGCACCATGATCTTCCTTCTGCTCGCCTGATTTCCCGATAGGCAGTTTCTAAGGAAGGTAATGGGTCTCTCTTTAACAGTTCATTCTTCTCTGCAGTATACTTTTCGTCTATTGCAGTAAGGAACTGAAACAGCCTTAAAGACTCTATCTTTTTATTATGTATGTTAATGTCTGTTGAGCATTGCATTGGATTTGGATCTTGGACATCAATGGCTGTCCAAAGATCCTGTAATTTGTTCCAGCATCCTTCGATGCTGCCTCCCCCTTGCCGGATTAGACTGGCTCTCCGATGAAGATCGTAGACTCTGAGGGAATCCGAGCCTGCCCGGTATGTGAGAGCCAAACCGTCCCACAAGGCCTTAGATGTCGGATAACGGGTAACGTTCACCACAAATGTGGGTTCAATAGTCTGTATTATCCACGTAAATACAGAATTGTCTGCTTGCTCCCAAACTGGGAATCCCGGATCAGTTGGATCGGGTGGGGAAGGAATTCCAGTAAGGTGATTCCTCCTTCCCCGTCCAATAATTGCCCGCAGCACCAATGGTGTCCAGACTGCATAATTTTGGCCATTTAATTTGACAGATACGATAAGATTTTCTGCAGATAATGGTATTGGTGATGAAATGGCTGTATTTTGTAGGGGTTTGGATGTTGCTGTACTCTGTAGTATATTGGCTACTTGAAGAGCCAAGTCAGCAAGGTTGGGTGTTTGTGGTTCGGTTGCTTCTGGATTGGACATAATTTCTGTTTTTTTTATGAACAGGGAATGATAAAAGATGAGGATGGTAGCACTGTATTTGGTTTAGCCAACAACTGGCTGAGAAGGGTAATAGGTCGGGAAGGGTATGGCCGACGTCAGGTAAGTAGAAGGCAGTGATGAATATTTTTCTGAGCCTTTGTTTCTCAGAAAAACTCCATCTTTCCGTCAGGGGCCGTGTAGGAGCAACCTTGCTCTGATACCATGTTAACAACGGAAGATGGAGGAGAATAATATTTCATTGATAATAGAAAATGTCTGTACATCACTCATTCTTATACAAGTATACTACCGATAATTATGGTGCTGATTGGTATAATCAAGCCTACAATCACTCCCTATATTCATGGCTAATTGGCTAATTACAATGTAATCTCCTATTCATGTTATGTTTACATTATGGTATGATTTGCTACTATCTAACAATATACATATATATACACACATGCATCCATGTTGAGGATATCTATCTAAAAATGAATACATACACACATACACATATATACATACACACACACACACATATATCGGCAGATGAGTCAGGGGTCTTACGGAGACAAATTTTCTATCTCTTGGAATGAATGTATTGTTTGTCTGTCTCTCACTCTCTCAGACCCTAAAGATAACTTTTAGTATGGTTAGAATATAATGTAATTGTTGGTTGATATTGGTGCACATAATAGTTTATTTCCTTCCCCATTTCCTATTCATATTAAGTGTTAAAAGAGGTCCTATTATGTCAATTCTATGCACCCTCAGACTAGAAAATTAAATGCCTCAACAAAACTATGTATCAAGAACAAAAAAAAAACAAGATAATATAGAGCATACTACCTTAAGTAATCTTCCAGATCTGATTGTAGCATCTCCTCGAATTTTCTGAACAGAAAATCAAGTTCCATCTTGCCAAAAGTAAACATAGAAGTTTATTAAGAGTTGCAAGCCAATTCCAAATACAAATCAAAAAGCCTCTTATTGAGATTCTTATGATGAAAAAACAGCTTACTCGACTCCAACAAAACCATGTATAAGGAGTATCTGACATTGGCTAAAGTGGAATAACTTAAAAGAGGACAGTTCCTTTGGGCATGAAATGAAATGACTGCTGTTATAAATAGGAAAAAGAATTTTGTGCATACAGATCCGTAAAGGCATTCCTTATCTTTTGTTACCTTTCACAAGTCAGTTATAAAGGCCGTTCGTGGTGTAAGAGACTCCCGCATTTGCACAGAATCCGAGGAGGGGTCGGATCGCTATGCAAGCTTACCTATACCTTATGCAAGAGGCTGTTTCCGGGCCTCGAATCCGTAAACTCAAGGTCACAAAGCAACAACTTTACCAGTTACTCCAAAGCCCCTCGAATCCTTATATTTATGCACATAGTATAATACATGCCTATATATGTATGTATTCATTATATGTATGTGCGTATATCAACACATATGAGCTACCTGTGGTACTTTTTATATTCGAGTCTTAAGAGTGTTCATGTTAGCCTATTTTAAGTTCTAGCATTTGACGGGAACTGATGTTGACTCCCACTTTGGTTAAATCGGGTGTTTTTTTCCCTTTCTATGAGATATGCATGGTTAAATGGAAACACACAGAGTTTGTTTCCCGATGACCATAATAAAAATTGCGTCAAGCTGTGTCGATCAACTGATACTTCACCATATAAGAAGGCAACCGTAAGTTATTTTGCTAAACATTCAAGTGGAACTTAATTTGAACCCCTTTAGTTACGAAACTCATAAGATTTTCGACTGAAACTATGATAAGTTAAGCAATAAATGTCAACTTTTCTCGTTTTATTTTGGGTTCTTGCTAGCCAAAAAATGCTCGACTCAAGTTAACCTTATTACCATTTGAATTCATAATGCAAGAAAATTACATTGTTTTGTATAAGAATTTACGTTCGGAAAAACCTATACTTGAATTGTGAAAAAACTATACACAGGACCGGAAAAACCTACACCAATTCTCTATGTAGGTTTTCTTTCTTCCTTGTGTTGATTTATCTGGAAGAGACCTTCATTTAAAGGACCAAACAAACCTTCAATGACAAATTATTTATTTATTTATTTTATATGATACAAGATATCATAATATTTTCATTTCCAATGGAGTCAAGGACACACCTTTCTTGATTTTGGAATATGGTGGAATAAATTACACACTAAATTGGCTGTACTTCTTATATTGTGAAGTAGCAGTTGATCGATCCAGTTTGACGTAATTTTCATTATGGGTCATCGGCAAACAACCTCTGCGTGTTTCTAACACGAGTATGGTTGCGTATATCCGACCTCCAATATACGGAAGCCTCCAATATAATGTTGTTGTTGTATACAAGGTATCACAACAATCCTTGTCTTGGGCCAGCAAAAATGAGGCTGAAGAACAAAAATAAAAACAAGAAGCCACAACATACCTTGCTTCTTGACCAGTTTCTCCATGCAAAACAATAGAGACTACAAACTTGAATCCCCCAATCAGCACAAAGACTAGCCATCATTTTTGTTTTGAGGGGAATACACTCATAGCCCAAGTGTGAGGGCAACCCTCTTTGCAGAGCCCACCTTCTGTTACCATCCATAATCAAACCCACATGTTTAGGCAACCGTTCTTGCAACAAACCATGAGGCAGTTTCCTATATTCCTCGGCAATGCCGGCGCCGCCGTTGGAACAAAGACAAGAAAACATAATAGGGTTCTTGGATTTTTGTTGAATTTTTCTGTTCTGATTTGCTATATGGCCAAGTGGATAAAAGGGATTGTGTTTCTTGAAAGGTACTCGGACTTGGAAGGCCAATGAAAGCATTTTTCGTGTTGTTTTTCTAATTTTCGACAATCTTTTAGATCTGTTGTGCTTTGCCCTTGTTCCATAAAGCCTTGTTATAAGTAGCAATTGATCGACACGCAATTTTCATTATGTGTCATCGGAAAACAACATCCATGTGTTTCTAACACATGGGTATGATTTCGTACCTCCGACCCCCCATACCCCGCCATAGTCAGGAGCCTCTAAGGCAATGGGGTGATGTTGTTGTTGTATATGTTTATAGGGGTTTTGGTATCAAAAGCCGAAATCCCTCGTCTTGGGACTTCTAACGTCCAACCTTCATGAAGCATTATAGAGGATGTAAATCAAGTACCCAGCGGTCTCTTAGGTTGGTGAGGACTAATGCAGTGACCCACAAAAGGTGACTGCTAAAAACTAACAAAAGTGGAGCACTCATGTACGTGTTCCTGAATTCGACTATTGTCTTTTTGGTAGCAATTCTCAACCCAAATACCAATTGTATTACACTCATGGACGATTTTCTTCCTTTGTTCATTGCAATAAATGGTAGCTTTCGTTTCATGTAATTGTATGTTTCGGATGTTTGTTTGTATTTGAACATTTGGCTTTGTACTTGACTTAACGTTACATACAAAGTTGATACATAATTTGAATACTTTTACGTGTTACATCTAACAAAATGGAGCTCAAGAGAGATACAATAACGTACTTTCTATACAACAACAATACATATCCAGCATATCCTAACAACAGTCAAAGCTATCATTAGGGTCTCGGAAGGGTGACAGACAGATAGACAAACAACAATTCCATCTCAAAGAATAGAGACTTCACTTCCAGCCAGACTCCCGACTCTATACGTAACTGGATATGCAAAATCATACTTTCTATATGCATTCCAATAAATTTAGTTTACTAAACTTCACGCCTCAGGTATCTCATTTCCGGCAAATCATCCAGATTAGTCACATTCTACAAGGGATCACGTCAAGCATGTGTTTTCGGTTTTCTTGGGTACATGAGCAGATTCTGTTGAAAGAACAATTAAATAAAATCATTTATTTGGCTCAAATTCCTAAGACCACTGACTTCTCTTCTTGGAAAACTCACATAACAAACTATTGATAAATTAAGTAACTGAAAAGCATGTTATAAAACCAGATGAATTAAAATTATGAATTTAAAAACGTTAATGAGATGGACTAATAAAAAAGAAAAAAATGGAGATAAAGTACACTTTTCATATTATATCTCCACTCTTTATTGTCTCATCTTATTCATGTCGGAGATTAAGGTTATAAAACATTACTCAAATGATTTTTTTTTTTCAAAAACTATTGCATTTTTTCCACAAAGGAGCTTATATATTATATTTTCCTACTCATCAACAAAGGAGCTTAGTTTAACTAATTCCAAATAAGGCAATTTATAGTCAAAACTGAGGCATTCAGTGCTACATGTGTTGACTGATTAACAAAAGGTCTAGACATTTGAGAAAACATTTTTATTTTTATAATATAGATATATATAATATAGATAGACTAATCAAGTAGATTTCACATGTCATCTACTACTATCCATTATTACCGTGTCTTACTAAAACATCTATGGAAATTGTCTAAAGTCTACAGTAGATTTGACATGTCATCTACTAATATCAAGTACTAAACATTAACCCCCCCCCCCCCCCCCCCCACACACACACAAAAAGCAAAAAAAGTACTAAACATTTTAAGTAATTATAGAGCGATACATTAACAAGTTGTCAAGTTGAGATATTCTATCATATATTCTGTCTTCATGTTCTATCAAATTAAGTTACATTATTACACATGTATTAGATCGATAAAATTTCGATAAACACAGAGTGATCTTAGTTAATGGAAGGAAAATAACATAACAATTGGATATATAGAAAATCCTTTACCGTTCATTAATTGTTGTGAGATATTTCTTACCAACAATATATAAAAATTACAAAGCTTCTTCATTCATTACATATCATAAACTTACACCAATACATTTTCCTTAATTTAGAGTTGAAAACAGTACTAATATTTGTCTATTCTATAAACAGAATCCGTCCAAGTTCTTTATTAAAGTTATCATATTACTACGCATTCTTCTAATTAGGCTATTGCTTCTCATTGCATTTATTCAACATGCACATATTTGGATCTTCACAAATTTTGCTCTAATATTAACTAACCGGTTGAGATCATTAGAGACAAAAGTGAGTCAAAATATGAGGCCTTTAATTACGTGCCGCCACGTGTAAAAACTGTTTTTTTAAACAAAAAAATTTGTAAAGCTATTTCATTCTTGTACACGTGGCGACGCGTGATTAAAGACCTCATATTTTACCTCAATTTTGGCCTTTCCTAATCTCAACCTCAACCGCTAACTAATAGTTACTTCACAAGACTAGCGGCGGAATTACTGATCAGGACGCCGGCGGAAAATCGCCTCCATCTCCTCCAAGGACTTCCCTTTAGTCTCGGGGCAAAAGATGTAAAAAAACCACCACGCCACCACAGACACCCCAGCAAACATATAAAAAGCACCTCCGATCGTAATCTTCCCGGAGATCGACAAAAAGCTCATAGAAACCGTTGCATTCATCAACCGATTAACCGCCACGCCGATCGCCGCCCCTTGAGCCCTTAGTTTTGAAGGAAAAATCTCTGAACTATATACCCATGTCACCGGACCAAGTCCTATGTTGAAAAACATAACATAAGAATATGTTGCCACAAGGCTTAACCCAAGTGCCCATATGAGTTTTCCGTCCGAATGATCGATGATCGTAAGGAAAGAGCCGAGCATTGTTAGGGAGAATAGCATTCCGGCGACGCTGGTTAATAAGAGTTTTCTTCTTCCGATTTTGTCGATTATTAAAGTTGATGTTGTTGTGCACATGAGTTTTATTATTCCGACACCAATTGTTGCCAGTAAAAGTTTGTTCTTGGAGGTGACACCTGCCTTTTTGAAGATTCGTGGGGCGTATAAAATTACTGCTTCGATTCCAGTTGCATGTTCGAAGAAATGTATTCCGACAGCCGCCAGGAGAATACGTCGTACTGTCGGAGATGGCATTAGCAGTAGCTCTTTCCACACCTCTTGGCCTGTAACATTATCAAAATTATAAGTTAAACACACTATCACCATTCATCATTCTTCCACGTATTCTATCTTATCTTTTTAACTTATCTAATGAGTTTATACAATAAGTATTCGTTTTATAAAACTTAAATACACATGCCGTAATTTAAGTATGTCATAAAGTTGCTGCTCTGTGACATTGAGATCACGGGTTATAGCCGCGAAAATAGCTTATTACACAAAGTGTAGGATAAAGTTGTCGAGGTAACATAGGAAGCTGCTGATGTGATAAAGTTATCAGCTAAGGTGAAGCTGTGCTGAGAAGATATGAATACTGCCATGGCGAGGTGACCTAAGCAAAGAACTGAGAAGCCGAAGTGAATAAGATAGAAGAGCTAGATTACAGGTGTGCCGAACCGAGTTAACAAGGTGAAGGCACAACCACTTAGGCATGGAAGCTAAAACTGGACTACAACGCTTAGTCTATTTTTACATGTAAATATAGTAGCTTAGAATCTCTACGTATATTAGCTGAGCAGATAACTAGTCGTTATCTTTGTAACCGTTAGATATTACTGTATAAATTTGAAAATACAGAAAATATTTAGAAACCTCATAGAAGATTTGTGAAATTTACGAGAAACTTCATTAAACCAGAAAAAGTGTAAGTGAAAGTCTTGACAACTTCATCATATTTAGGTCTTCCGAAATAAGAAACTTTTCCATGATTTGACCAACTATTAGTATCATAGTTTTTCGTGTCAGCCAATAGAGTTCAGACATTTTAAAAGGATCCACATAATTTTTACTGGAATTTTTAATTTAATTAGCTAATGATTAACTAATATAACCACATTGAATTAATAAATTTCCCCCCTCTAACATGGTACTAGATAAGGAGATTCAGAAGGTGAGGCAAAATATCAGAGGTCTAAGCACGTGCTGCCACGTGTACAGAAAGGAAAGAAGTTTAAATATTTTTTGTTTTTTAAAAAAGGGTTTTTCGTATACGTGGCAGCGCGTGATTGGAGGTCTCATAAAAAAACGCCTGTGACGTAACCCTGTTAATAAGTATTCAGAATGATCTAGTGCATACCATTAGTTTTAACATGGTCAGGCCGTTGTGATTTCCTTGAACTTGGTAACATCACTACATCCTCATTGCAATTCTCATCAATCCCGGCAGCAATCTTAATATCAGAAAATCGAGCATCCGCCTCTCCACTTTCATTACAAACCATGTCCAAAATTCTCTTGGCTTCAGCCAATCTACCTTGCATTACAAGCCACCGCGGCGACTCGGGCATCTTAGGAATCCCAATAGCAAGAAGAAGAGAAGGAATTGCCGCAATTCCAAGCATGATTCTCCACCCAAGATGTAAAGGCAATTTAGCAAAGAAATAATTAGAAACATAACCAATTAAAATTCCTGTACTTATTCCAACTTCCGGCAGAGATGTAAGGAGCCCACGTGTGTTCGGAGGTGATATTTCGGCGGAGTACACCGGGGCTATCATAAGGGCGAAACCGACGCCGACGCCGGCGGTGCATCGTCCGCCTAGCAAAACGGCGTAGTTTGGGCTGTAACCCATTAAAATTGAGCCCAGAAAGAAAATCATGGAAGCTAAAATAATTGTGTAACGCCGGCCGATAGCGTCGGAGGTTCTGCCAGCGCATAATGCACCAAAAAGAGCGCATAAATTGAGGATTCCGGCGACGACTTCTAGCTGGGGTTCTTTGACTTTGAATTCTTCTTTGATGAATATCAATGCTCCACTCATTATTCCCGTGTCTGAAAATACGTAAAACAATCATAACATAATGATATATATCGATAATTAATATGTTTCATGATGAATTGCAGCGTTTATATCAAAAATATGTGCCGTGATTAGCAAGTTATTGGTTTTCAACAGAAATCATGGATTTGGTTTAGTGAGAGAAATGTTACCGTAGCCAAATATGATGGAAATCATTGAAGCAACAATGGAGCAAGCACAGGCGTATTTGTTTATCTTTTTTGAATTCTCTTCATTAATTCCCTTTTCCATTGTTTCAACTATGCCCCCCCTCTCTCTCTTTTTTCTCCTTTGGTAAGTTTATGATAGAATCCATGATCATGATTTATATTATTTTATAACAAGGAAGGGGTTTCACAATGTAGCATGGGAGGTGGTTCCTGTGGTTACACTGGCCCACCACTTAGGAATTGGTTATTCTACTGGTGTTAATGAACCGAGTCAAACCGAAACAAACCGAATAATAAGTTTTGAATTCGGATTCGTTTATCTAAACGAGCTGTTCAGCTCGGTTCGTTTAGCTAAACGAATTTTAAAATTGGTTCGAGTCTGGCTCGATAACCTTATAACTGTTTAAACGAGCCAAATAGTTCGCGAACAGTTCGGCTTGTTTAACTAAACGAACCCGAATATTTGTTCGAATTCAGCTCGTTAACAAATAATTACCGAACGAATATGAATCGAACACGAACCGAACTCGAATAGTTCGCGAACTGTTCGGTTTGTTCAACACCCCACGTGTACAAAAGTAAATAGGCGATGCAATTTTTTTTTAAAAAAAAACTATTTTTATACACGTGGCAACGCGTGATTGGATGCCTAATTTCTACCTCACTTTTAGCCTCCTAGGATCTCATCCGGAAGGGGTTAAGCGGGTGCTGTAGTTACACTACCCCCCACTTAGGAATTGGTTATTCTTTCTAGGGGTGTTAACGAACCGAGCGAACCGAATACTAGGTTTTTGAATTCGGATTCGTTTAGCTAAATGAACTATTTAGCTCGATTCATTTAGCTAAACGAACATTAAAATTGGTTCAAGTTCGGCTCGATAACCTTATAACTGTTTAAACAAGCCAAACAGTTCACGAACAATTCCACTCGTTTAACTAAACGAACCCGATACCTGTTCGAATCTGGCTCGATAACCTTATGACTATTTAAACGAACCGAACTGTTCACGAACAGTTCTGCTCGTTTAACTAAATGAACCCGAATATCTGTTTGAATCTGGCTCGTTAACAAATAATTGCCGAACGAACATGAACCGAACTCAAACAGTTCGTAAACTGTTTGGTTCGTTCAACCGCCATAATTCTCTCGTTCGTTTTCTTCAACTTATGCAATGTTCATTAGTTTCACTTTACCATGGAATAAAATAATTTATTTAAATTAATCATGTATTGTACTTACTATGCTGATTTATTTAATAACAATAATGCGAGGTGTTATTTTAGTTTCGAAGTATGTGAAGGGCAATATTTGTTCTTAAATAATGTGAATTAATATTTTTACAAACTATTATGTTAAAAACTTAAAAAATTAAAACAAACTCTGAAAATTTAGTATTAAGTGATGTTCCACTAAATACTTATTTCGTCTAAGTGCATAAAAATTATTTTTAGGATGAAGTAGCTAATGTCTACTTTATCAAGTCCATCAAATGAGATTGACCTTTTATTCTTGTATTTTAACATAAAGAAATCCCAAAACCAAAAGTTTTCAATGTGATAAAACTCTTTTATTACACACTATTCAACATTATCAACTCCCCTTTGCTACCTCTATTATAGAAGCATGTGTCGTTATCATCCTTTTGCATCAATGTCTTAATCAGAATAGCAACTGAGTTATGTTCGGCACTGTGTCGTTATCATCCTTGCTTGTATATTGGGTAACATTTCATTCCGAGGATTTTTTTTTTTTTTTTTTTTGTCAGTCATAATTGCATTGGTAGTTGTCTCAACTCTCAGCCATTGTGTTTGGGCATGCGAAACGAAGGTTCTCCTCGTACATCTGACAGGTGACTAAACTGTTGGATGTAGGAGAAGTGAGCATGTTGAGAGGTATTTATTGGTGAAATTAAATTGTGGGCTGCATTGAAATGTCACTCTCCTTCACCAAAACTACTCATTATTTCATGATTACCAAAAACTCATTTATAATCCTACTGTTTTACAAGTTAATCAATCTAATTAACTGGCTGCCTCCTCTTACTCTAACCCAAAATGAATTAGTTTGTATTTTCGTTTTGTATCGATAATATTTCTGAGTTTCAATGCCACTTACTGGAATTAATATATACCAGTATTCTTTTATTTTGCTAGTTGACAATTCTTGTTGTAGAGAAGGGGTTTGTGACTTTGAGGTCTCGGGTTCGAGTTGTAGAAACAGTCTCTTGCACAAAAATTGTAGGATAAGACTGCGTATATTAGATCGCGAAGACTTCCAGCCCTTCGCTGAACCCTACGCAAATGCAGAAACGCCCTTTTACCATATTTTGAACAGTACCGAAAGGCTGTTTAACCTCACTGATGTCTAGAAAGTGGGACATGAGACTGTTTCTTGTAGAAAGCCACAAAAGAAAGACGAGATGGGTCAATTGGAGTAGAAAGCTCTTGCAAGACAAGCGTTTGTATGTTTATGAGAAGAAGTGAAGAATCTCTGATACCGCATGAAGATTGAATCTCTGATTCGAAGCTAGATTCCGCCATAATGGACACACAACATTAGTGAGAAAGAAACACAATCAATCATACACAGTATATCCCAATGACGACAAAATCTATCGTTAGGGTCTGGGAAGTGTGAACAGCAGACAAACAATACCTCTATCATAGAGAGTTTGCTTCCAATGAACCCCGGCTCTATATGTACATGCATAAATGACACAAAAATAGGGATATAATGTGCTAGTGTGTTAGTGACGGAATTTAGTAAACACAATATAATAAGTTTACGATATTAAAATATCCATAAACGTGTATATGCACATATAATGCAAGACAAACACAAAAACACAAACAAAAAAGTGCAGAGTCAACCTAAAACGTGTATAATATCTACGCCCCTAAATATATTCTCAGGTGTTTAAACCTCGTTAGTCTTAATCATCTGCATCAATGAACTCATATTCTAGACCATGTCTTCAGAGAGTGAAAATCTAGTAGGTCATACCTAATTCCCTCAATCCAAATCAGTTTGGGTCTGCCTTTACTCCTTTTTCCCTCTACAATGAGGCTTTCATCTGCTTTGACAGACGCGGTTGTCTGTCTCCTCTTGACATGTTCAAACCATCTCAGCCTCCCCTCCCTTATCTTATCTGCTATAGTAGTCATTTCTAATCTTTTCTGAACCACCTCATTTCTGATCCGGTCTAGTCTTGTATGCCCACACATCCACCTAAGCATCCTCATCTTTGCCACTTCTATTTTCTGCGACTGTGGGCTCTTGACGACTCATCAGTCTGTTCCATATAACATTGTTGACCGCACTGCTATCTTATAAAACTTTCTCATTGCTCTATGGTATAAGTCAGTTGGTATTTGAATACCTATGTTATGATCCATTTTCCGCGGGGCTATCGTGACGATTATATTAAGCAAAAACACAAATCTGTTGTCATCTCTTTTGACTGGGCTCTAAGAAAAGGCATTGCAGTATTACATACAATATATAATAGAGCCTGTGGAGTCTCCAGGACATAGCTCTACTGGTTCCGGACAGGAGTTCTCGAAAGGGATGTCAGGGGTTCAATTCTTCTCAAAGTCAAGAGAGCCCCTTCCCAGCAAGTGCATAGTGTGGGAGCTTCTTTAGCCTGTAGGCTTGCCTGCAAAGCTAGAGGGCTCCTTATGCAGACTACTGTGTAAATGACCAAGCTCCTGCTAACGGACCGTTGGGTATCTGATTTACATCCCTACACTACCTTTGAGACTAGGTACCGTAGGAACCCTTACTGGTTAGGATTAACTTTTTTTTTATAATAGAGCCTGTGGAGACAAAAAATACTAGACCTACAGATTCAGGCAACGCCCTTCCTTTCACTTTTGCTGATCGGTTTAGTCACCATAACTCCAAGAAGATTTACTTTTTTCTTTTGTTTTTTTGGTTTCTTCTATGGCCCCTGGTTCAGGTGCATAAAGTCAGGAAATGACCTCAGCGTATCCTCCCACGGCATAGCTCGGTACTCGGGTTGCGATTTGATCTAAGAGGTCAATAGTTCGATTTCAGAGACACGCACAGTATGAGCGTTCCACATATGCTCAGTTGGTACTCGGGTTGAGATTTGCTCCAAAAGATCAAGAGTTCGATTCCAGAGACAAGCACAGTACGGGTGTTTTACTGCTGATATGCAAAAGGCGTGGTTTGTGGAGGATACCTTGTGTGCGTCAGTGCGTAATTCCTCATCTAACTAGGAGGCAGCTGGGCTCCTGATTTGCATCGTCTACAATACTCATTGGGATTGAATCGATGGGATAGCTCAAGTCTATGTCTTTTGTTCGAAAGAAATGACCTCAGCGGACATAATCCAATAATTGCATTTAAAATTACATGGTTAGAGACTTTTCTAAAAATCATCCATTCAAATCACAATTACTTGTTTAAATCTGTTCTATATGAAGCGGGTACTTGAATATTCGGACATGGATTATGTTATAGACTTTTTACCATTTAGAGTACATTTTTCCATTTGCTATTAAGAAGTGTCTATGTGATCCAGGCGGTGTCATCTTACACGGGTGAATGACCAGGACCTAACGTTAGTAAAGGGAAATTGCAAAAAAGAAAAAAAAAAAAATCGGATAGCATTGTAAACAAAGACATACTCTATTCTCACAGGTCAGAAGATGCTCCTTTCATCCCAACATTATTATCATAGACATAGTTTTTCTTTTGGTTTGTGGCAAAAATATTATCACATTTTTAAAAATAACAATAAACTGATAATTAAAACTAAATTATCACATTTTTAAAAATAACAATAAAAGATTTCTTTAGTTCGAAGGTGGGATTGAAACAACTGGTAAAGCGAGGAAACAGCTTGTTGCACAAATTATGATATTGATATCACAGGTTCGAACTGAGGAAACAGTCTGTTGTACGAATTGTAAGGTAAGGCTGCATACATCAGATCGCAAAACGATCTTGCTCTGGCTCCTCTCCAGACCCTGTGCAAATGCGAAAAATTAATGCACCAGAAATGCCATTCTGAAGTTCGTCCAAGGTGCTGGACGACTTTTTCTTCTTTGTGCCTACAGTTTCTCCAAATACACATACAATTTCAAAGTATCCATAGAGAATATCTTTCAAATCCCAACTGAAACAGTTGAGTGAGTGCATTTTCTTTTCTTTTCTGATAGGAAAGGAAGTTCATCAATAGTCAGTCAATAACGCTGTCGTGTAAGGCAGCGAGGATTACATCCTTGGGTGGCTGAACTGGGGATGGATAAACTCAAATTAACTAAAAGATAACATTTCCCTCGCGTCTAACAAAGAAAATTGACCTGATCGAAAAGCAGCAGCTTGCATCCGAATGTGCTCCACCCAAAGGTGCCAAAAGAGAAAGATCAGGTTGCGTCGGACATGTTATGCGATTGGAAGCCAGCATAGAATCAGTTGTAACAATTAGCAAGCATCTCGTTGCATTCTGGATCACACAAGCTGGTCATCCAGCCTAAAATAGCATCCAAAACCATATCAAGCAATTGCCAGCTATGCCAACAAAATCTGCACTACTCAAGTACTGAACTTGTCTGACTCTTCTGATCAGCATCATTTGAGTCACTAACTAAATCAAGATCAATCTCAAGTTTCCCCCAAGCTTTCAGAACATTCGGAGGGAATTTGGCCTTTACCGTCCTAATAATCCCTACAGCTAGATACTTTTTTGAACTCTTAGTCAAACCTGCCACCAAATATTTGAGAACACTAAAACTTGGAATCTTGTTGACTTCCACACTCTGCTTAAACACCTCATAAGCTGTCTCAAACCTCTGATTCTTACAAAGATAGAATACCAATGTCCTAAAAGTTGTGGCATTTGGCTTACAACCATTTGCTTCCAATTCTTTGTAAACCATCTCAGCCTTATCCATCATCTCATTCATACAATAACAAGTCATCAAATAATTATAAGTAATAGTATCTGGTTTGAGGCCAGCATTCTTCATTTCCTCAATCAACCCCTCCACTTTGTCTGACTTTTCCCTTTGAACAAGACTAATTTTCACATTGTAGGCTCCAACATCAGGTGGGCAACCCCTTTTCACCATCTCACTCCAAACTTTCTCTGCCTCTTCCTTCTGTCCCTTCTTATACCACGAATGAATTATCGAAGTATAAGTGACCGCAGTAATTTCCACGCCTTTCTCCTCCATTTCCTTCAACCTCTCGACAGCCACTTCAGTTGACCCGATCTCACAATAAGCCTTAACCAGAATCCCATAACTCACCTCATTAGGCACAACACCATACCTCTCGGGAATTTCATCAAACATCTGAGGGACACGACTGCAATTCTTGGATACAACTCCAGCAGAGAGAAGAGCATTAAAAGAAGCCACTGTTCTTGGAGTACCCAATTCATCCATTTGATTGTAAGTCTTAAGGGCATGTTCAAACATGCCAGCAACGCCATAGGATCGAATGAGGGAGCAGAGGAAGGGCTCTTGGGTAATATCAGGATGGCTTTTGTGAGACTCAAGGAGTGATTCGATGTCGGAGAAGCGATGGGACTTGGCTAGGCGGCGGACGGTGTAGTCTTGCGTATAGCGATAGCGCGAGGAGATTGGGGAGGTATCATTTGGGGAGATGGAAGAGTAGTTTTTGAGGGCTTTGTCAGGGTCATACGTACACTTGAGTAGAGATTTGGCTTTAGAGGCGGAAACGGAGTCGACGTGGGTGGAGGATACAGCTGTTGCAACGGTGGTTGACAAGTGGCGTGAGCGGCGAATTGCTAAAGAAGACGACATTTTTTTCTTTAGGGTTTTAGCAAAGCTTCACTCTTACCTCGTCCAAAGTGTAGACTGTAGTTATTCAAAAAAAAAGTGTAGACTGTAGACAATTCGAACTACAAGACGGCTGGTGGACAGTATTTCTTCCTCCACACCCCCCCCCCCTCCCCCTCCCCCTTTTTTGTTTAGAAAATGTAAATATCATAAACCCAAAAAAAACATTCGATCAAATTGTCCATGACAAATGTTAATATATCTAGGAGATGTTACTCGTATAATGATAAAATATACAATGAAACAAATGGAAACAACAGATTACACTACGAGGCAAACAGTAATACATCGAGCTAGATGTACAAAAAAGAGCCAAAAGCATAATAGGGTTGCTTCGCAAAAGCAAGGACCCAAGTTCTAACATAACGACAATTGATATGTACTTAGCGCATGCGTATAGGACCAAGTGATGCAAAAAAGCAATGTATCCTGAGCGGCATAGGATTCTGGTGGAAGAATCCGATACCAAGCTCATCACAGAAACATCCTGTATTTAAATCTGATACCGACTATACTATCCAAAATACCAATAGCATAATAAAAATAGATAAAACAACTAAGCACCAGAAGTTGTGCCCTCAGCACAAAGTCTAAGTAGAGATGAAAAAAGACGTATTGTGTTTAACGTAAGCAGAAAAGGTGATTGTAAAGAGTGAATGAGGTTTGACAGATAGTGAACTACTATACTGTCAAAAAGAAGTCACCTGGAATGACACTTTGGGTTTAGAAAACAGTGATGTCTCCTATAGTAATGCATCTGACGGTTCTGTCAAATGTGGATAGGTTCTGTACATTACTCTATACACATGCGTGCAGATTCGATGAATGATGTCATGTGGTGATAGAATAATGCCCTCAAATGTTTATTTTTTGTTTCTCCATTGCCAAATATGATAAACAGTAGATGCAACTATAGTTCTGATGGCTCTCAGTGTCTTACCTCTCAATCTTGCTTTAGACCATACAAGAACCCGAGTGATAGTGAGGAGGCTTTTGGGAGTTCATTGGCACACATGCTTCCATACTTGTTTGGTTTCTCAGCAAAGAAATATCAATTGTCAGATAGTTTTCGGATGGAAGCCAAGCCACACAAGTAGGGAACATAATCGAGTTAAGATTGTGCTTTCTGGCCACAAAATTGATATTTACGCGATATTTAAACTTTAAAGTTAAGCACATTTTAATTTCCAAAACTTTAATATTAAATGTCGTTGCGATTAATATTTATTACTACCATATTAGCAATTCATATCCATGAATTTAATACTCTGTCAGAAAAATTCAACATTTAAAGAAAAATTAATATTTTAACGGTGACATCGTGCTAACATGTAAAAAATTTATAGATTGACATCTCATATCCATAAGTTAAAAAAAAAAAATTAGCATATCATATCCATAGCTACACGTCATATCCATTAATTTTCAACAAAATTTTCAATTTCCTTCCACCTTGTGTAGGATCTCACAGTGAGTGAACCCGCAGGCCACAATATCCTTTTCACCCTCTAACCCTATCCCCCCCCCCCGCCAACGACATGTTTCTTGCCTCTTTTAATCTGAAGTCTTTCTCCCTCGACTTGAAATTAGGTATGAACTTCTTTGGTCCGATTTGAATAGAGGTGGCATTAGCAGCGGTGACAGGTTCGGGGAAGGAGGTGGTGGCGGACATTTAGAGATGGTTGAAGGCCAAGGGATGCAGATAGGTGGTGGAGTTAGAGTGATGATGGAGGTGGAAGTGAATTTGTGAGGTTGTGGTCAATAAAGTGGATTTGGTGGCAATCTGGAGCATGAGGTTGACGAAAACGAGGAAGAAGTAATGGTGAAAGTTATGGCAAAGAAGGATATTCAAAGCTGAATGAGAAAAAACTAGTGGTTTGGTGGCGGTCTAAGAGCAAAAGGTGGAGGTGCAGATGAGCAGAAAAGTGATGAAAGAGAGGAGGTGATGGAGACGTGATCTACTCACCGCTTCCGCCTTCATCCCATTGACCACTGTCGGACACGTGACAGGAACAGAGGTTGGTGAAATTAGATGTGGGTAACACTCATCTAGCCTCACCACGTTCTTTGCTGTCACGTGTCAGACGGTGAGCAATGGGGTGAAGGTAGATGCGGTGAACGAGATTCAGTCCCGAGGTGACAGTGGAGGAGGAAGTTTGTTGAAAGTTATAAATATGGTCTATAATTATAGATATGACATGCTAATTTGTTAAATATTATGGATATGAGATGTTAATTTGTTAAGTTTTGTACGGACCAACATAATATCGCCGTTAGGATAATCTTTCCTTTAGATTTTGAATTTTGATGACAATGTGTTAGACGTATCGATGTGAAATGCTAATACGATAGTTATAGATACTAATTGAAACGATCCTTGATTTTATGGATATAGGATTTAGCGTCTCTGATCAATAGAAAAAATTCAACATACTTTCTGACCTTTCCAAATTACTACAATATTAATCAGTTTTAGCATCTTTTACTCGCTTTTGACTTGAACATAATCGGGAGAAGGTAAATTATTTCGATCACTATTTTTATTTTATTTTTAATTGGTTAATTTATGTAAACTAGAAAAATCATAAAATGTTAATTAGAATGGTAATATGGATATGATTTCGCATAATGTTGTAATTTTTCATTAAATGTTAGTAGCCCATAAGGACGGGCCAAACTCTGGGATCTATGATCTCCAGTGTTCAAACTTAAAACCAAACTTGGAAAGCAGCTAACTTTAATTTTCTTGTAACCTACAGTATAATTTAAGGCATTCATAAATTTTATGTAATACCACAATAATATGATGTTACATAATAAGGCACGGGAAAACACTAAAGCAATTTCTTACACCTAAACTTTTCGTTACTAAGAAAAGAGATAGGTATATTAGTGGTGAAGTATTAGTTGATCGGTGATGAGACCTGAATCGCTCACCGGGTGGATCATAGATGACCCAAGAAGTGTGCCGTTAATCTTTTGTCTGAATCCGTCTATGGAGCCTGAGAAAGAAGATAAAACGTTAGAGGTCCCAGGACGCTGCCCCGGGAAAAACACTGCGACGCTTAAGTCAGTTACGGGTGTTTTGCCTATGCAATTTATGCTGGAATAGAGGTTTAGATAAAACCTGAAAAAGATCTCACTGAGTTTGTGAGTTTTAGTATTATGGCCGAGATGGAGCTTTGGAAGTAATGCTCCAGTTGTTCTCCAAGAATTCGACTCCCCTTCCTCGTCTGGGTAGAGGGGTATTTATACGTGAGATTGTGGAGGTCTGACCCCCTGCCTGGTTGATGAGACGGTGATGTGGCTGAGATGGCGGTTTAATCCGTTGCAGAGATGTAGTGCGATGGGACTAAAACCTGAGACCGTAGCTGTTGTGTAGGTCGGCTTGTAATGATGTCCTTGTCCTGCAATCATCGCTTGCCATTTGGAAAGTTATTCTGCAGAGCCGCTTAGTGGGTCCCAGAAGATGATAGAGAACATCTTCTCTTGATCTTATCCGATAGTTTAGCGTGGCAGAGCCAATATGTAGCCGAGACCGAGATGAATTGTTCTGCCGAGGTTGACTATGACTTTGCCGAGCCGAGATGCAAAATACTGTGATACCATATGAGACTTCATTCTAACCATTCCTGATCTGTCTTGGTCATGTTGAGCAAATGCCGACCTGACCCAAATATGCAGCCGAGATAAGATGGCTGAGCAGCAGTGCTTTTGTACCGATCTGCAGGACTTAAACACTTCATGTCCAAAATCTGCTGTTAACTGTTGTTGACTAACAGATAATTATTTTTGGTTCACCAATCGTTACAATTTGACGTAATTTTTATTATAGTTCATCAGGAAACCAACTCTATTTCTTTTTCAATACATAAATATGATTGCATACACCCAACCTCTCCATATTTTGTCATAAACAACAACTTCTAATCCATATTTTTTCATAGACGAAAGCTTCTAAATTAATGAGCTGGTGGTTTTGTAATTATATTGCCTGGTTAACATCTCCAGCAGTAGTTTAACTTACCTGAAAAATCTAACTCGTCATCTTCCCATTTTCCAATTACGTATACTTTTCATTTCAATTTTTCTTTTAAAACTGAACATTATCTATCTCTTCTCGTTAAAAAAAAAGGTGTGTAGACTAGACCCGGTAGACTTCTTTGTGTCTTCCTCTTCCTTCTTCCTACGTTTTCAACTCCTTTCCCGTACTGTTTTCCCGTGCCGCCGCGACTTCGTTTTCTGCTTCACGGCGTTCTAGTTTCGAAGTCCACTGGGAAACTGCAGAGTGGTCTTCAATTCTTTGGAGAGTAGTGTTGCTATATCTATATTCAGGATCCATGTTCTGTGATTCTGTAGCAAATTCACCTGTTTTTAGCTTGGAATCCCATTTTTGGAAGCAGCGAGAATTCCCGTTTACTCGCTGGAGATTCAGCTCTAGTTTCTTGACATGTTTGATCGAGCTATTCGGTTGATTTTTGAGATGGGCTTTTGAATCTTTTGGTTTTCAGCTCATTTTCCGATCTGGGTCTGGATTATTACTCAGTTTTAGATGGTAGTTGGGGTGAAGTAATTGGGGGGAAAGCTAAGATTGACTGGTGGATATGTGGAAAAGTTCAGAACTTTAATCATAACCTTTGGAAAGAGAGCTTTTCTACCACAAAAATAAAATTATTGTATCTAAAAAAGGCCCCGAGATTTTCCCCTTTTTAGCTACCCAAAAATCATCTTTAAGTCTTTAACTACTCCACTTGTGCTACCATGCCCACTGATTTAGATAACTCTTCTATGATGAATGATTCCACAGCCTCTGGTGAAGCCAGTGCTTCTTCTTCTGGTAATCAAGCTCCTCCTCCTAAACCATCTGCAAAGAAGAAGCGAAACCTTCCAGGCATGCCAGGTAAACTTATATAATATACTTTCAGTTTTGGTAACCATTACTTTCATAAAGTTCGAATCTTGAAATTTTTGGTTCTTAGATCCGGATGCTGAGGTAATTGCTCTGTCACCAACAACTCTCATGGCAACGAATCGATTTGTTTGTGAAATTTGCAATAAAGGGTTTCAAAGGGATCAGAATTTGCAGCTTCATAGAAGAGGGCACAACTTGCCTTGGAAGCTTAGGCAGAGAACAGCGACAGAGGTCAAGAAGAAAGTATATATTTGCCCTGAACGGTCTTGTGTTCACCATGATCCTTCCCGGGCATTAGGAGATTTGACTGGAATCAAGAAGCATTTTAGCAGGAAACATGGTGAAAAGAAGTGGAAATGTGACAAGTGCTCAAAGAAATACGCTGTTCAGTCTGATTGGAAAGCTCATTCAAAGATTTGTGGCACTGGGGAGTACAAATGTGATTGTGGGACTCTGTTTTCAAGGTTATTGATTTCTTGACTTTTGATCCTTTACCCCTTTACTAAGTTTTAGCAATTCTTAAAAAAATCTTTTGATTCTTGAGGTTAAATTTGCTGTTGTGATTCTGCAGGAGGGATAGTTTTATCACCCACAGTGCTTTCTGTGATGCATTAGCAGAGGAAAGTGCTAAAATAGCTCCAGATGCAACTGCAGCTGCACCTTCTAGTGCTGATGAGGAACCAAGGATTCAACATCTGCCATCACCGCCACCGCCGACACGGTCACCATCAGCCGAGTCTGCTCTACCATCAGCTCCTCCTCCAGCTGTTATAATGACACCTTCCTTGCCTAGTGGAAATCCAGGTACCTTTGGCTGTAATCTGTCTCCCATTTAATATTGTGGATATCCATTAGTTATGCAAAACAACAAAAAAAAATTTGTTTTTCACTGTCTATGAATCTTGGAGTTGAGTAGTTTTGTCTGTAACTGAACTTTGTTGTTATCTGCAAATATGGTTGACTTGATTTTGTGAGAGAGGAAATTAATATAAAACAAAGAGAAAACAAGCCTTTTAAGAAATAAAAAATGAAGATGAATCTAAGCAGTCTGTTAGTAAAGCTCAATACAGATATTCATGCAAAAGCTAAAAGGTTAGTAAAGTAGTGAGGAAGAAAGGGTGCTATTATTGATTCTCATTTTACCACATCCAAAGTTCTGATTAGGAAAAACTCTTTATTTTTTTGTTGATAAACAAATAAGGGCTTCTTCTGATTATTTTGAATTTGTTGGTGTGATATACACAGAAGGTCCTAAAACCTCCAGCCAAAATCCAAAAACGCCACAGATTCTTGAGGAACCATCTCCTATTCCTGTCTTAACTGGATGTTGTGGGAGCAGCAGCTCAAGTAGTAATGGAAGTAAAAGCAACACTAGAAGAAGTGTGTTTGCTAGCTTGTTTGCATCATCTACCTCATCTGGAAACTTGCATCCTCCTCAGCCTTCTGGATTTGGTGATTTATTCTGTTCTGTGGCTCGTTCTGAAAGCACACCTGAAGTAATACCATCATCATCAACAGAACCTGTATCACTCTGTCTTGCAACAAATCATGGATCACCGATCTTTGGCATAGATGGTCAAGAACGTAGGCAGTATGCTCCACCGCCTCAGCCTGCTATGTCTGCCACAGCATTGCTGCAGAAGGCGGCTCAAATTGGCGCAGCTGCCTCAAACGCGTCTCTGCTAAGAGGACTCGGGATTGTATCTTCTTCCACCGCGTCTAATGTGCCACAAGAATGGAATGGGAGACCAATCGAGTCCGAAAATCCGTCATTGGCATCAGGGCCAGGTCTTGGTTTGCCTTGTGATGGAACCTCTAGCTTAAAGGAACTAATGCTCGGTACCCCATCGGTTTTTGGCCCTAAGCATACTACCCTTGACCTTCTTGGACTAGGGGTGGCAGCTGGTGGCGACCCAACAGGCAGATTATCGGCATTAATGACATCCATTAATGGCGGGCTCGATGTCGCCGCATCATACGGGAGTGGGGAATTTACTGGAGAATATATTACTAGAAGATCATGACAAGGATGGAGCTGTTTGTTTATTTGCAAAAGGTCAAGTCTTTCTCAGGAGGACATGGTGAAAGAGGCATGCTTAGTGAGGTGGGATTAGACTTGATCAAATCTTACAGCAGCAATCATGTGTGATCTGGTCAAGAAATCAACCCACATGATTGGTCATGGGAGGTTTTAAAGTATTGTTTTGCTGCAATTTAAGGCCAAAGTTACGTTGTAATTGTATTATAATTATAGTTAGCAGATTCAGAGGACCTTTCCTTAGGTCATATATAATTAGGGTCTTTGGTGTTGGCGTGCTTGCACTAATCTATAGGTTAACCAATAATCAATAACATGGAGCTAAAGAAAACAGTACCTATGCTAATTTGTGGCTGGTGGAAGCAGAGTAGGTGTGGCTCAGTTGTCCAATAATGGATGACAAGTGAAATTCCTAAAGGGTCCTCGAACATTTTGATGTTTTAGCCGTAGGATGGTAGGGGCACCTGTAAATTGTACTAAAGTTACAACCTTTTTGTCAGAAATAATAAGGGAAGTAGGTATTTAAGTTTTTTAGATTTATTCCTTAACTTTGGAATATGATGGAATAAAGCAAAATGAATCACTAAATTGTTTGCGTTTTTTATATTGTGGAGGTAGCAGTTTGACAAAATTTTTATTATGAGTCAACAGAAAACGACATCTATGTGTTTTTAATACATAGGTATGATTGCGTACATCTGATCTTCCATGTCCCGTTATAGATGGGAAACTCTGAGACAATAATATAATATTGTTGTGTTAGATTTTAGTGTAATACTCGTTGTGATTTCTGTAACGCTAGCTAGCAACTGTTACGTGCGTAACAATGTAGACATGTACACAAATATTAGATTACAGTGCTAGAAGTTGCCCGAGGTTTTATTGTATAAATTTTGTATTTGTATTTAATTTTCAGGATGGTTGATTATAAGATATGTTGGGGGTGGAGTTGAAGGTTTTTCTCCGGGGGGGGGGGGGGGGTTGGAATATCTGTTCTTTTAATTTATATTTGTGTCATAACTCATTACCAGATAATTTTTAAACTGGTCTATTTTTTAATCGTGTTTTCGCCTATGATTTCAAAACAAGAAGCCTTATAACATAGATTTTCCCTTTTTCTTTTGGATATAAGGAGATTTAATTATATACTTAGTCGATTATATTTTGATACTCTAATTTTGAGATCTCTAAATTATGTGAAGATGTCATTAAATGCAAATTGTTAAACCTACCACTAAAGTTTAGTTTTATCTTTATTTCTTATTTATTATTAATGATCACCTTTATTGGTTATTTATAAAGACAATTTTAAAACTAATCACCTTTATTGGTTATTAATGTTGTTGTTGTAGTACCTTTAGTATAGAGAAATACTAGTTTTTCCTTTTTAAAGGTGCAGAGGAGAGGAATTTAGCTCTAGTGTGTTAGTGTAGAAAAGAAATAATATATTTGTACAAGTTAGAAGATAATTTTTCCGTTTCAAAAATATTGTCATAGATATAATTTTTATTTTGATTTATTGCAAAAATATTATCACATTTCTAAGTTAATAATATATTAGTAGTTAAAGTATCATACTATCCTTTTAATTAGTATTTATACGATTTCTATAGTTTGAGGGCAGGTCTGGAAGCAACTGGTAAGATTGTTGTATTGTGACCTTGAGGTAACGGGTTCGAGCTGTGGAAACAGACTCTTACATAAAACAGCGTAGGGTAAGGCTGCATAATTTTTCCATTGCCTCTCACATACATCAGATCGCGAAGCGATCAGGGCTTTCTCTAAATCCTACGCAAACGCATGAGTCTAGTGCATCGGAAACACCCGGGGACACGGATACCAATTAGTCTAATAAAGTAAAGCGTGTCGACGGTCAAGCTTATAATATATCTATTTCCATCAACGACCTCACACAGTCGTACTAGATTTTCTTCCACCGACTCAAGAATAGTTCATAATTTTTCCGTTGCCATCAACTATCTCATACAGTCAGATACTAGATTTTCTTTTACCTGGTCAAGAATAATTCAGTACTTCAGATAGTTTTTAAATCGTTGGATAACAAAAATTTCAGTATAAAAACCTTGTCCGCATTCTCCCCTCATAGTACAACAACATTACTTTATTGTTTTAGATGCTCATACCTGTAGCGGGTATGGGAGATCGGATATATGCAAGATACACATGTGTTAGAAACATACAGATGTTTTCCGATGATCCATAATGAAAATTAGGTCATGCTGTGTCGATCAATTGCTACTTCACAATATAAGAAACGTAGCCAATTTAGTGAGTAATTTTGCTTTATTTCATCATATTCTAAAATGAATAAAGAATGTGTCTTTGACTCCATTGAAAATGAAAAAAAAATCTCCCCTCACAGTAAATCGTTAAATTTAAATCGTTAGATCTCAACATTTTCCTTTGCTTGACCTTCTTTGTAAATTACTAGGTAAGGTGCTCAATTTAGAAAGTGGCCCCCTACTTTTTAGACGTGACTGAAAGATGAATAACAAAAATATCTTTAGAAGTTTATTTCTTGTAATTTACCAACCAATATTGATATGGAGTCGAAGTTATTTACTTGACATTTACCAATCAACATAGTGAAAAGCTCACCACATCTATAAGAGTTTTGCGACTGAGCATTTCTGGTGCACTAGTATCTGACGTTTGAGCAGGATCCGAAGAGAGGCCGGATTACTTTGCGATATGACGTACGCAGCTTTGCGCCAAAATGACAAATCCCAAACACAAAATTTTGCCAAATGCAGTCACTACAATCAATGCCAAGCATTTAGACAGACCATTACTACAACTCATTACAACAAACAAGAAAAATGTAGCATCTGTAACAAAACTATCACTAGCAGTGTTCTACTTCTACAACAACTGAGTATTACTAAATCAGAGCTCTTGCTCATTAGAATACTGTCACACAGGGGTTAAAAAAACAGTACAAATTAGGAGAAACAAATTTGATTCACCTTAGCAAATCCTAGATCATAAAATTCCCAGGAGGTTTGCAAATCCGGGTTGTTGCAGACATAGTCACTTAATTAGAAATCCTTCAGCTTTCCTGTTCATCGCCACCGGCTTTTACGCTACTGTTCTCTAGGTTAGACACAGGCTCGGGTCCGCACATCTTAGTTAAATCTTCCTGTTTGATAAGCAAAATAGCGAAATTCAGTTTTGCAGGACATGATCCAGGATATGAGTTCATAGAAAAGAAGATTAAGGTTAACGAGATTTAGATATGATATAGAAGCACCTTAACGTATATTTAAGGGCTTAGATACTATCTACGCTTTAGGTTGGTTTTGCACTTTTTTGTTTTTGTTTTTGTCGTTGTTTTGTATTATATGTGTATATACACGTTTATGGGTATTTTAATATTGGAAGCTTCTTTTTTTGTATCTATTGAATTCCCTCACTAACACACAAGCACATCATATCCATTTATTGTGTCAGTTCTGCAGGTACACATAGAGCAGGAGGTCTCACAGGAAGCAAACTCCTTATCTCTTTGGATAGAAGTATTGTTTGCCTGCCGCTCACACTCCCCAGACCCTAGCGATAGCTTTTGTCATCATCGTTGGGATATACCGAGTATATGATTGATTGATTGATAGAGCTTAAAGAAATGCATAAGCGTGTGATGAAGCAATTTCAGAAGGGATTTCTCTAAAGACCAAAAGAACACTTCTGTAAAGCTGGAAAGAGTCTACAGACCTTCAAAGAATCATTTTCGGATGTGAGCTTCTGGCATTCTTCTGAGAGCCGCTGTAACTCTGCTCTCAGCACGTGGTTTTCATTGCTCAGTGTCTCTACTCTCTGTTGCAACTCTTCACACTCTGCCTGGTAAGAGAAACAACGATGGAGTAGTCTGAGAAAACTCAGATTGACACCAATAGTTCCAAGGGAAAAAGCAGTCAAGTTCAGAAAATAAGCCCAGAACTTTTCAGCAACAAGCACTTCATCAATCACAGAGAAACTTCAGACCTCAAAATCACATAATCTACTCTCCAAAAAGGAAAATTATTTACATCGTGACTCCACTAATCTTGAATAGTACTTAAAGTCAGCAACTTTCAGCACCTATAACTAAGGCATAGCAGTAATATACTGTTGTTCGCAGTGTAGGGTCCGTCATAGAGGTATGTATACTCATGACAGTTTGAAGATGAAGCCTGATGTCGAGCAAAGAAATTGTTGCCATAGAGACAAACATGAGACAAGTTCAAAATTTTTACCCAACAAAATTTTAAAATGACATCAAGATAATTTGAGCTCGGTTGCAATGTCATGCTAGTTTTAAAAGTCCAACAGATTAGACAAAGATGAAGAAACACAAAATGGGTATATGCACCTGTTTACGAAGTCTTGATCTCCTAGCTGACTCTCGGTTAGATTGTTTTCTTTTTTGTCTTTTCATCTCCCGCTCATCCTGTAGAAAGTGGCATTAGAAGTTGAGAAAAGTGAAAAATAATACAAAGATAAACAAGCACAAAAAGGAAGGTTCATGTCTCTCTTGCGGAAAGTAACAATTAACTCCTTGAATGCATATGAAAGGCTTCCCCACGCCCACCACCCAGCTTCCTCCCTTTCAAGTTCTAACACACGCACCACGTGGACAACACGACTACTGATGAAAATAATGACCTATAACACTCTGATGCCAAGCATAATGTAGAAACACACAGTAAAAATACACATGTTATACAGTAAAATACACTTGTAAACACATATACATATACAATTGACTTATACACACAAATACAGTTAGAATATTATAGATATCACTATTTCAGTAATATGATCTTATTATAGTCATTGGCTATGTGTCTCAGTAGACAGTTTCTAGCTGTTGGAGGCTCGTATACCTTTCCTCTATATAAGAGGCTTCATTTGTAAACTTTAACACTATGAGAAATATTAACTTTCAGGACTCAATATGGCTTTAAACAAACTCAGAGTGATAATACTTTTACTAAACTTACTAAGACATATAAACTTACTGCTTTTATTGTATATGTTGATGACATTATTCACATAAGGAATGATTTGTAAGGTATATAACTAATAAAGGACCAGTTGGCCAAAGAATTTGAGATTAAAGATTTAGGAAAACTGATATACTTTCCAGGTATAAAAGTAGGCAAGTCAAAAGAGGACATGAGTATTTCATATAGAAACTATATTTTAAACTTACTTCAAAATATAGGAATGCTTGGTTGTAGACCTGTCCTTACCCTAGTAGAACCAGGACATAAACATAAAGAATTTTAGGATTAAACCCCCCACTGATAAGTTAAGAAACCAAAAAATTAGCACATAAATTATCTATTTGTCTCATACTAGACCTGACATATGCTATGCAGTTAGTTTTGTAACTCGGTTCATGCATGATCCTACTAATGAACATGTCAAAGCTGCTTTGAGGATTCTCAAGTATCTAAAGGCAACACCAGAACAAGGCTTATACTTCAAGAAACATACATAAAGATATCCATGTGTTCACATATACATATTGGGGTGGATCAAAGACAGATATGAGGTCAACCACTAGATATGAGACTTATTTGTAAGGGAATTTGGTCACTTGGAGGAGTAAACAACCCGTGGTAGCCAAAAACAGTATAAAAGCAGAGATCAGTGCATTGTCACTTGGACAATGTGAAAGATTATGACTGAAAAGAGTATTGGAAGAGTTGGGTCAGACATTCTTTTGCAATTAGTATGGTAGAAATTTAGTTCAACATGATAAGTCCAAAAATGTTGAAATAGATAGAAACTCCATCAGGAGAAGATTGAAGATAAAGTTATCTGAATAAAACATGCTTCCTCAAATAATCAGATAGCAAACATCTTCACAAAACCAATTTCTACAAAAGTATTCCAGATACTAGCAGTCAAGCTTGGTTGCATAAACATATACACCAAGCTTGAGGAGGAATGTAGATAAAAATACACATATTATATAGTACAATACACTTGTAAATACATAAATACATGTGTACTATTGGCTTATACACACACAGATAGTTAGAACAGCGTAGATACCAATACTTTAGTGATTTGAGCTAGTTATAGTCGGCTATGTGTTCCAAGAGACAGTTTCTAGCTGTTGGAGGCTTGTGTACCTTTCCTTCATATAAGACGCTTCATTTTTAAACTTAAACACTATCTGAAATATTAACTTTCACTTCTTAACTCTTTCTATCATAACATGCTGCAATAGCAAAACATGAGCACCGAAACTGGAAGAAACATGGAAGATAAATGCAATGTTTAGTAATACAGCTTTCCCATACAAGCCAATAGTTGACATGACCCTCAAGTTAGACTTCTTCGGTGCATCTTCAAAACTTTTGTCTCGCGAATCGCAAAAAATCATGTATCACTTAAGGCTATTGACGAAAATATTGAATGGTGAGCCTTTACGCCAAACATCACATTACATTGACAAAAGAAATTAGAGCGGCAGAGGTCCAGAAGAGAAAGAGTAACTCAGAATATCAATTAATATGTGGTAATACAGCTTTCTATGGGGAGCCAAGAGTTCACATGATCATCAGGTAATCACAAGCACGACCTGGAATCTACTTTACCGAAGCCCTGAATAAGAAATTGTGGGATATTTCCTACCAGTAAAATCTGGGCCAAGGTCCGAAAAGGCTGTCGCATTAATAACAAAAGTAATAATTCAAAATTCATTCAATAAACTTCAATATGATTTTCTAATAATGCACATGACAACAGGTGAGAATGAATTTAGCACTCATGAAAGGTGATGGCGTGACCAAATTCAGCCCTAAAAGTTTATTAAGTTACATTACTGAAGAGATATATAATTAAGCATAACAGTGACATTTTTGGCCTTTTGAGAAGTCAAAGAGTAATAAAACATTTTCTTTCTTCTTCCACCACATTTCCTTCGATGCTCATGACCTGGAAAAATTTACTTAAGTTGATCTTTCCTTCTCTCGTATCCCTTCCCTTTTCGCCACACAAATGATATCCCACGTTTTTCTACATTCTGCAGCAGCAATAGACTTTAACCATTAAGCAGACTTCTATTTGCATTTAAAGCTGAACTCTTTCATAGATTCATGTTCAACTTCCCTTAACTTAGAGGACAACTCTAATTAGCAACCTGTGGGGGGAGGGGAAATAAGGAGGGGGGGGAGAGAGAGAGAGGGGGGGGGGGGTAAAAGAACATGAAATGCACATCAACTAAAACCTTAAACATTCAGTTTGAAGGGTAATTTATACAGTTAAGCATCGAAATGTCCCTGCATGTGTGGGGCCTGCCGAAAATTTTAATAAAAAGCCAAAACTTGCAGAACATTTTCGGAAAAATCAGGCAGCATGGTTGTAATATTATGACCTATTGAACTAATACCATGAGAAATTTCCACCCCACCTAACAGGTCAAGTTACAAGGGAAAAGTTTCATTTGTAACATAAGCACTTTAACAAAGCGACATGCTAAAAATTGTAAATGGCACAAGGAATGGTAAAAGGATCCCCACTCCTAACAACATCTTAGTTAGATGAGACACATGTACAAAGTACCAGTCTGATTACACTGTTTCCAGTGTTACTTGAAAACACAAGAGAAATGCCCACTTCATCATTGCAAGTCTAGTCCCTTTTTTGTGTGTGTGTGTAAGTCAATTATAGTCCTCATTTCACATGAAGAACATGTAGACAACAGGAATCAACATTTACTCTTCCCTTCAGCTAACATAAGTAAAAGACAAAAGAAAATTTTAAATAATACATTCATACCCGAACCCATTGGTCATTTAGTACTCCTGGAGCGGCAGCCTGTGACACCCCAGTAGTTGGCCGCATGTTGACAGCTCCAGCAACGGAATTTTGATTCCACAAGTCCATTCCAATATTCAGATTGGGAGCAGGCACTGAGGCAGGAGCCCCCCGGACTGAAGTCTCAGGGTTTACCAGCGCAATGTTGTTCTGAGCTGAGGCCCCTGAGCATTTGGTAGATCAAAACTTAAGCACCATCAAGTTGAGAATTCGTAGAAGAAAAGTAAGAGATATTCACCATCTGCAAGCATCTGTTCGAAACTTCCCTTCTTAGAGCCAGAAAGATCCTACAACATTTAGGGAAAAAACGAACTTTAGCAGGAGAAATTGCAAATAAATTAGAAACCACTCATGGGAAGATCGTCATCCACTATCTTCCTGACGTTCCTACATATATGGTATTCCATGCAAAATTATCTAATCAATTCTAAATGAAAATACGTACATGGTTATTATTCTCTGCACTTCCTTCAGATGAGTCTTCACTACCACTTTCGGCACTGTAAACCAGCAGAAAAGACAAATCAGATTTTTCAAGCAACCAAATCAAGAATGTATCAAGAGTGGTGAGTACAAAAGGAACCATGATGAAATTAAGGATATTTAGCACTAAGTTTGCATGCCAGAACACCTTTGGGTGCCACCATCATTTCCAGATCCTGAAGCTGTTTTCCCACTCTCCCCAACTTTTCCAGCAGTAAAGCCAGGGTTTCCTGAAGTTGTCCTGGATTTTCTGGCAGAGGACCGCTCCTTTCCGTCAACGGCCATTATTTCTGAATCTGTAGTTGCTGGTACGGTGCCAGGAGTCTGCAAAGAGATGAAGAAAAGGTAAAATACACTACCATCAGCGAGTGCGGATTATCAACAGATAATCAGCTTAGTTGCACTAGTTACCACAGCCATGGTAGGATGAGCATATACTCCCCCTGGAGGGTATAAAGCAGGATATGGAACTGGAGTTCCATAAGGCGTCATCATAGGATGCTGCAGAAAGAGCAAGCTTATGATTTTAATAAAACTAATATATATCATTGGTTATTAGATAGTTCACCGTAAAACAAATTAGCACCTGACCACCCCACAAGTAAGGATGAGGAGCCGGTGAAGCAAAAAAAGGTGGAGTGGCTCCAGCACCATAGTATGCCTTCAACCAGAGGAGATATCATCAATAATATAGTCGAAATACGAAACTCAAAAAGTCATGTTCCTAAGTCACATGGAGAAAAAGGAGACCAGAAGATTAGACTTTTAGGTATTTATAATCTATGTTACAAAAAGATAGAGAAATTGACAAGGATATGAACCACATGATACAGACGGAGTGGCTAAAGTGGAGAAGTGCGTCAGGTCTTTTTTTGTGATAGGAATGTACCTTTAAAACTTCAAGAGAAGTTTTACACGACGAATCTGAATGTTGGGCAGTCAATTATAAGCATGAATAAAGAATACGAGTGGCGGAAATGAGAATGCTAAGATGGATGTGAGGACATATAAAGAAGGATAAAATAAAAAATGAACATATAAAGACCAAGGTTGGCTGAGATAACTGAAAGTCTCAAGAATATTATTATTATTATTATTATTATAAATTCTCTATAAATGGAGAGAGACAACAAGGAAGGATATGACTTATATGACAATTGGAGAGTATATGGTCAAATGATAGAGCACAGTGGAAAGAGTTGATCCATGTGGTCGATGCCATGTGATGGTATATAATATAAGTGAGAATTTTAGGTTTTTAGGTCTGAATCACGGTTGAGATGATATGATAGTTTTGAACACGTGGGAAGGGTAGGATTTATGCTACAACTCAAAAACAAACAAACAAAAAAGCAAAACAAAAAAAACGCAAGAGAAATAATTATTCCATATAGTCGACTCCACATAATGGGGACACATTTGAGTGTTTATATGATAAACCTGCATGGAGCTTGACCAGTCTGTATATGACGGGGTAGCAGGAATTTCCTGTAAGTTATTTTTGAAGAAAAGAGTTAGCTACAAGGTCATAGACTGATTCAACTATTGCATAGAGATCGCATAAAGCAACCTGAGTTGTCGAGGTAGTTTTGGAAGGCTTTGCGGGAGTGCTGTTTTCTTCAGCTACCATCTTAGATGTGGTCTGCAGACTTATTCACGAACTTCAACTGCTAATGCTGAATGTAAGACCTAAAGAAAAAAAAGAAACATCTGTACCCAATTAAATGCAGCGAAAATCAGAAAAGGAATACATAGATTCTAATTGGATAAAGAAAATGACAAGTCAGTGTTTTAAAGAAAAATTTGCTTTGGCAATTGTTTGGAACCTATCGTAGTATTGTTCTTACAACTTATGATTCACTGCCATTTGATCTCAGCAACATGCTCAAATATTCAACAAGTTACTTTGTCACAAAGTTCAATAGCTTCACCTCCTATGACACGGAAACAAGAACAAGATAAATTATAACTTTATGCTGAAAAGCAACAAAACAGCAGACTAAGTCCTTTTATGTACTCTTAAAAAACAGTCTCAAATATTTGACTCTTATAAACATGGCCGGCCCCTCCCATTCGACTTTTCCGCCCCTTGAACTTCTCTCTCTCTCTTCTATTCAATCATCAAAACCCAAAAACCAACAAAATTCATACAAGAATTCACTTTTCAAAACCTAAAAGAATAATGAAATCCGTACATTTCTTTACTCTCCAAAAGCTAACTTGTCCAAATACTGTTCTTAACCTTGTAGTAAACCAAAGGAGACCTTGATGATCATCAGTCGTGTGACAAAATTAGACAATCAGAACAAGGGAAAGGTGTTTGCTCTTTAGAACAGTTTCAAAGTGTAGTACATGAACAGTAAAAGCTGAAATTACTTTGGAACAGTCGAGCAGGAACCACTGAGAAGTGGTAGAAGACATGACGAGCACGTCTATGAAGGTAGTCAAGTAAACTTTCTTTCAAGCTAGGGAAAGACAGCTACGAGGAATACCTTTTTCGAGGACAGAAATTAAATTGCCCTCTGAAGGTCTCGCCCTTTTTTTCTTCCCCTTTTTCCTTCGCCTCTTCTTTAGTATATTTTTGATAAATCAAGATAAGTTTGTAATCACAAAGAAGAACTGAGAAGAAATACAGCCAGAATACTAGTAAAGACTAAAGGTTCTTTATTAAAAGAACGCTACGTCTGCTATCATATCAAGATGGATGTTTTTAGGATAGAAATATATAAGTTCCCCAAATTTCAGAATATCATTATAATTGTATAATCCACATGTCATTCAATTCATGATGTCTCAATTATTCGCATAAACATGACCAAAATAAAAAAGAATTCTTTGTCGATCTTCAAGAACGAGAAAGAATTTTACCAAGAATCAAGAAGATTGAATCCATGCCAAGCAAAGTACTTGACACATACTTTGGATAAATTATCAAAAACCGTGAAATTTACGAAGAGGTGAGACTTGTGATATCGAAAACGAGGTAGGTTAAACAGTGGATATCTGCAACTAGCCCCAATCTCTCCCGAAAGAAATCCCAATCAAAAAATGACATAATAACCACTAATGGAAAATCTAGTCCATCTGAAAGGAACATTTCTCTGAAGCACATAAAAATATTAGTTATCCAATTCCAACAACTTACAGGCTGAATTTTCCTCAAAACCCAAGCTTTCATCAAATAAATGAAAATTTGTCAAACAAAGTTCAAATCTTTCCTCTGCAAAAAAAGCTGGTAAACAAACTTAACACCACCACTGAATTGCTAAAGCATAAGAGTTAAACTTTTAATAGCCTAATACGGGCAAGAACCCCTTTTCTTTCAACCAGAAATTCCCCACAATTCACCTGTGAAAAGTCCAACAGAAACCACCAAACCTTCTGTGGACACTTAAAAAGCAAACCAAAACACCGTCACAAGAAAAGTAAGCTGAACAAACACGAAATTGAGCAAGACGAAGAAAAAAAAAATCAAGATTCATGACACAAATTCCATAACTGAATCTATACACACAAAGTGAAAAGGACACAAACCTTCAAAAGACTTCCTTTGGTGCTATACACAAAGAATTCTTATTTCGTAGTTCCTTTTTCCGCCCTCCACCTCCCAGAACAAAACCCACGAAGAAAAACATCCCATAATTCAAAATCATAACAAATCCAAGTTCTCATGCCTTTTTGCAAAGAAAGTTGAAAAAACACGAGAAAAAAGATAGACAGAGAGAGAAAAGAAGACTAACCTGACTCGGACTGAAAGTGGAGAGGGAGTGAGGTGGAAGCTGAAGAGAGTCCAAGTTGGATAGGATTATTTCTTTCTTTCTTTTTTTGCCAATGGGATGATTTTCTGAATGTGATAAAAGATAACAGCTTTTAATCGAACGGGTTGAAAGCATAGTAATAGACCACTTCACCCATTTTCTCCTTATCCTATATGTCATTGTACGACCTGTGACAACTGAAATGAGGGATTTGAGGTGAGTCGTAACAGACACGAATAAAACTCACACACGCACATAGTCTTCAGACAATCGCCTTCACAAAATGTACAATCTCCAATGGTATTAATGTTATTAATTTTTGTCACCACAAAAAACAAGGAGCTGACTCAAAAAGGCCTCGCTGGACTTTCTCTTTCAAACTTTTGTTTTAGTTGAAAAATGTCAAAACTCGACATTACGGATTCCTATAACTCTAGACACAAAGGACTTCGTGTATGATGTAAATTACAAATTCATTGACCTTCTATATTGATAGATCTTTATCAAACAATTCAGACAAGATACTTAATGCAAACTATGTCATCAACCCTTTAACACACAATTGGTCGGATAGTATCTCCTAAACTATTACTGGATTATATAACAATATTACATTCACGCTACGCGTATTCTTGTTTAAAATTGTGTCCTTACAATATCTCAATCCAAATATTAATTGAGTTATGCCTTGAAAGCTTGAGACTTTTGTTTGTCTTTTGTAAATCTGGTGGCGATGACAATGTTAGATAATATCATATAATACTCTCTTTTTTCCGAAAAAATTGTTATTAGTAATTTTTTTAATATAGTATAGATTTTATTATATTAAAAAATTAATTATAAAAATACTTTTATGACAATAGAATTTAAAAATAGTCTTGAAAAGACCTCATGACCAATTAAATATATTAGATATATATGAGTTTTCTGTATGACTATTATCATCCCTATAGATTTTTGTATGTCACTATTCCATTAGTCACTATTTACTTTTTTACTTATGTTTTGATAAGGAGTACATGTTTTAAATAGAACTAGGACTTGAAATTTAAACATGAAAGATAGTAATTATCGTTAGGCATTGAAGGTTTTATTCGGTCAAGTAGAGACTTTAGCATTTCGCACATATGTTATATCTGGCTGGAAATTACTATATAGTTAAAACAAATATTTGAGTAAAATATAGTGACCAGATTATATATGTATATGTTAGGAAATTGTAGCAAACAAGCAAGAAGATGTAATCAAACAAAGCCGCGACGAGTCTCAAGATGACTCTGTCCTTAAAGCAATTTAGTCTCTACCAACGAGCAAGGTAGACAACAAGACTAATGTTTCCCAAGATATAACGGCTGTCTTCTTTTTCTTTGCTCTAGGAGAAGAAGAATGAACTTGATGTAGAAGAGAAAGATAAAGGAGTGAATGATAGAAAGATTGCTGAAATTTCTATAGAATTTTGCAAAAATGTTGTGTATGTTGAAGATAGCAAGATCTCATATATATAGACCTTGGATTGTGTTAAAAACCATGTTTGAAACTCATTTCAACAGTTTTTCTATCAGTTATGGCAGTTGTTTACCGTTCATAGGTGAAGGGAGATGATCCTTGGATCAAAAGTTGCAACCCAAAATGAAAGGTTCTGTCCGCTGGCACGTCGAACCCTCACGTCGAACCCTCATTGAGAGATCGACGTCCTCACATCAACGTAGATATCTCACGTCGATCTCTCATGAGAGATCGACGTCCTCAGATCAACATAGAACTCTCACGTCGATCTCTCAATGAGAGATCGACGTCCTCTGATCAACATGGAACTCTCACGTCGATCGATCGACGTACGTTGATCGATCTACGTGAGAATTTCACGTCCGACTGAAAGTTCCTAACATTGCAACTCATCACATTAATCTCCCAAACAACCTCATATACATTCTATATAAGTTTGGAACACACGGAAGGTACTTTAACGTACTTTTTCCAACAATCCCCCACATGATCCAAACTTATATAAAGACAACTTCCGAACGTTAAACAACTAACCTCTCCATTATCGATCGAAGATAATGACACATAACGGATACGATGACTTGTGGTCTCGAATCGCCGGAGTACAACTTGAGTTATATAAACGGAAGTAAGATGAACTTCGTCTTGAATCTTACTCCGCTATTGTTTATATGAACAACAAGAAGACATATCATTATCTACTTCTCCAAGTTCGCGGTTTTGGTGCGATATCGGCCATGCACCTATCTCAAGATTCATAAGCTCTCTAGAGAGTTTTCCAGGCTCTCACGGGAAGCGGCACCACTTCCAAGCTTACATAGGTGAAATTCATCAAGTGTGCACTGTTCACACCACCAAACAATATGGCTATGAATTTTTCATTAAGAGATTCTTAAAATCTCACCCTCAAGTCATTACAGTGAGCACTATCAACAACAACATCATAGGGAGAGACACTTAGATAGCGCAACATAGAATTCTTTTATGACTTGTTCTTACCACATTGAACCCCGTTCGTAGGATCTCTACTAATAGTGGGTTGGGTTCCCATCATGAAGAATTCTCTACAGATGGAATAAGTCCCATCCCCCTCGATGTTTCGTAGACCAACTTCTTGTTTAGTCCTTTAGTTAAGGGGTCTGCAAGGTTAAACTTGGTTCTTACAAACTCCAAGTTTACCACCCCTGAACTAATCAACTCGCGCACAATGTTGTGCCTTAAACGGATGTGCCGGCTCTTCCCATTGTATATCTTGTTCCTTGCACGTGCAATCGCAGCCTGAGAATCACAATGAATAGATACAGAAGGCATAGGTTTAGACCACAAAGGAATATCAACAAGTAAATTCCTTAACCACTCGGCTTCTGTATTAGCAAGTTCTAAGGCAATAAATTCAGACTCCATTGTAGACTTAGTACTACAAGTTTGTTTACATGATTTCCAACAAATAGCTCCACCACCCAATGTGAAAACATATCCACTAGTGGAGTTTATTTCATCATTATCGGTCACCCAATTAGCGTCACAATAGCCTTCTAAAACAGCAGGTGACCCTGTAAACATGAGTCCTAAATTCATTGTTCCTTTAAGATACTTTAACAAACGTCTTAATGCACACCAATGACTCTTATTTGGGTTATGAGTGTATCGTGCAAGCCTATTCACAGAATATGCAATGTCAGGCCTAGTGCAGTTCATCAAGTACATTACACTACCAATTATCCTAGCATATTCACATTGAGACACACTATCATATTTGTTTTTGGTCAAAGTAACATGCGAGTCATAAAGCGTACTTACTGGCTTTACATCGTAGTGATTAAACTTTCTCAACATTTTCTCCACATAATGTTCTTGAGAAAGTAAATAACCCCCACATTTCTCTATTAACTTAAGACCAAGAATTAAGTCCGCCTTTCCCATGTCTTTCATATCAAACAAAGTAGATAAAAATGATTTTGTATCATTAACAACATTTATGTTGGTTCCAAATATCAACATATCATCAACATAAAGGCAAATAATGACACCATCACAATCATTAAACTTACTATACACACAACGGTCACTTTCATTTACTATATAACCATTAGACACTAATGCGTTATCAAACTTCTCGTGCCATTGTTTAGGTGCTTGCTTAAGACCATACAAATATTTCTTAAGCCTACACACTTTGTGTTCTTGACCTTTAACTATCATACCTTCCGGTTGCTTCATATAAATCTCTTCTTCTAAGTCTCCATTCAATAAGGCTGTTTTCACATCCATTTGGTGAATAACAAGCTTGTGAATAGAGGCAAGTGCTACTAAGACTCTAATCGTAGTGATCCTAGCAACCGGTGAGTAAGTGTCAAAGAAGTCTATACCTTCTTGTTGTGTGAACCCTTTTGCGACAAGCCTAGCCTTAAACTTATCAAGTTGTTCCATCTGCTTTTAGTTTCTTCCTAAAGACCCACTTACAACTGATAGGTTTACACCCTCTAGGCAAATCCACTAACTCCCAAGTATTGTTACTTAAAATAGACTCAAGTTCACTATCTATGGCTTCCTTCCAAAACTTAGAATCAATCGACTTAATTGCTTCTCCGTAAGTTTTGGGATCATCTTCCAAAATAAAGGCTGTTATGAAGTCACTTCCGAATGACTTCTCTGTTCTTTGTCTCTTACTCCTCCTAGGTTCATCAATTTCTCCCTCAACTACGGATTTACTTGACTCACCTGTCTCAAATTTAGACACACCAACGGATTGTTTGTTCATAGGAAATATATGCTCAAAAAAATTCAGCATCTTTAGATTCAAATATAGCACCATAATCTATAGTCATGAATCTATAGGCTGCACTATTCTGAGCATACCCGATGAACACACAATCTCTTGTCTTAGACCCGATCTTACTTTTCTTAAAATCTGGAATTCCAACCTTGGATAGACACCCCCACACTTTCAAGTAATTTAAGTTGGGAGCATAGCCTTTCCACAACTCATAAGGAGTTTTATCTAACTTCTTATGAGGTAATCTATTTAAAATATGACAAGCAGTCAAGATTGCCTCCCCCCACAAATTGTCCGGCAATCCTGAACTAACCAACACGGCATTCATCATATTTTTCAACGTTCTATTTTTTCTTTCGGCTAGTCCATTTGACTGAGGTGTGTACGGGGGAGTGACTTCATGAATAATGCCATTCTCTTCACAAAACTTTTGTAAAGAGTCTGTGCTATATTCACCACCTCTGTCTGTTCTAAGCCTTTTGATCTTTAAGTCTAGTTGATTCCCAACCTCATTCTTATAACTTATGAACTTAGACTCTGTCTCATCCTTATGACTTAACAAATAAACTTTTGCATATCTAGAATAATCGTCAATAAAGGTAGCATAATACCTTTTACCACCTTTACTCATGTGATTTTTAAAATCACCTAAGTCACTATGGACTAGGCCAAGTTTTTGTGAAACTCTATCAACTTTCTTAAAAGGTTTCTTATGATGTTTCGCTTCAACTCAATGTTCACATTTGTTGAAGTTATCATCATCATAAGAAATCACATTCATGTTCTTAAGTTTCTTTATTGCTCCTATATTTGCATGTCCTAGTCTAGCATGCCACATATCAAGAGACTCAGCGAAATAAACAGAACTAGATGCATCTTTATTAACACAACAAACAGCATCGAGTACAAGCAGACCTCCATTACAGAAACCTTTACCGATAAACTCTCTACTTCTAGACAAAACAAGTTTATCAGACTCTAAAACAAGTTTAATATTAGCCTTGTTCAGCAGCACTCCGGAGATCAAGTTCCTACGCATGACAGGAACGTGCAGCACATTGCTTAACTCCAGTTTCTTCCCAGATGTCAACTTGAGAAGCACCTTACCCTTTCCGAGGACTTGGGTACTACGTGCATCTCCCAAGAAGACTTGCTCATCACTGCCTATTTCCTTGTATTCAGAAAATAGGTCTTTACTGGTAGCAATGTGCCTGGTAGCACCCGTGTCTACCACCCATTCCGTAGTGCCACCAACAAGGTTTACCTCTGTTAAGACGACTGCTGCGATGATATCGTCTGCTGCTCCTTTGGCCTCCACAAGGTTCGCCTGGTTGCTTGGTTGGCCCTTCCGTTTCCTGCAGTTGACTGCTCTGTGTCCCGGTTTCCCGCACACCCAGAAAACTCCTTTTGTCTTGTTCTGGCCCTGCACAACAACTTTCTTACCTTTTCCTCCATTGTTGTAGCCGCTGCCGCCATTGTTGTGAAACTTGGGCTTCTTTGCAGCATGCTCCACAACGTTGGCCTTGACTCCCTCTTCATGGTGAGACTCATCTTCTAACCGGTTGTTCTCTTCGATGCGTATATGTTTGATTACGGCATCTAGAGACAACTTTGCATCGTCGTGCTTTTCCCTCTTCTTGTATTTGCTCCAAGAAGGTGGAAGCTTCTCCAACAACGCCGCCGCCTGGAACGTCTCATCGATCTTTATTCCTTCATGTTCCAGATTATCCACCAGTTGTTGGAATTGATGGATTTGATCATTTATTGGAGAATGATCAACCATCTGGAACTTCAAGAATTCACTCACCACATACTTGCGTTTGCCCACATCTTCAGCACCATATTTGTTCTCCAGTGCTGACCAAATCTCTTTCGCAGACGTAAATTTGACATAAATGTCAAACAGAGAATTGGCCAGAAAGTGTAGAATGTGACCCCTGCAAGTAGTGTTGTCTGCATCGTATTTCTTTGCTTCAGTTTCATCATTGGGCTTATCCATCTTAAGAACATATGAAACTGAGAGCATTTCCAAGAAGAACAACACTTTTGCTGCTCATCTCTTGTAAAATCTGCCGTCAAACGGCTCCATCTTAGACATGTCCGGCAAAGCTTGCTTGGATGCCATTGTAAATTGCTTTAAGATTGTTAGGAAATTGTAGCAAACAAGCAAGAAGATGTAATCAAACAAAGCCGAGACGAGTCTCAAGATGACTCTGTCCTTAAAGCAATTTAGTCTCTACCAACGAGCAAGGTAGACAACAAGACTAATACTTCCCAAGATATAACGGCTGTCTTCTTTTCCTTTGCTCTAGGAGAAGAAGAATGAACTTGATGTAGAAGAGAAAGATAAAGGAGTGAATGATAGAAAGATTGCTGAAATTTCTATAGAATTTTGCAAAAATGTTGTGTATGTTGAAGATAGCAAGATCTCATATATATAGACCTTGGATTTTATACAGGAACCTATAGGTTGGATTTCATCACCTTCCATAGAGCTCTCTATGTCAGATTATTTTTAAAAAAAATCGAAGGAACATTCTCCAAAATTTTTATAAATGGGTCATTCAAGCTTATAAGTTTCTTACACACACATATATATAAACTTCACGTCTTCACGTGGTCTGAAGTTCCATATATATGTTTCCGTTTTGGGAGATTAAATTTTAGATTTAGCGGTAAAGTTAACGGATCTAATCGAAGTTAAATAAGAGTGTTTAATATAAGATGTGTGTTCTTTCTCTCTTCTAGGAAAAAAAAAATGTCTTTGTCGTTTCTATACGTTCCGAAAATATATAAAATCTCTTCTTCTCAATTTCATACTGTAATTTTGGAAGATTTAATTTATTAAGAGACATGAATATTCTTACTGGGTAAAGTTTGGTGAGATTTAGTGCAAGTGTTAATTGCACCTTGTATCCATATTTTTGTACAAAGTTTTAAGTAGCCTTCATACTTTCATATAATTCGCTCAGCAGCCATACTTATAGGTGAAATGTACACCTGGCATCCGGCAACCAAGAATTGACATAATGTAGTCAGTTTTTATCAAAATTCCTTTTATTTTGCATTGTTTCCACACTTGGCACCAAACTTTTATTAAATCCTAATTCGCTCCATTATCCCAACCGATTCCTCCCTCCAAAATAGACATAAATCCAATTCTTTATCTCCAAATATGCAATTGAAGAAGAGAAGAGGCACCCGGGGGACTGGAGAGAGAGGAGGTGGGTTTTTGTTTAACACGGTGATTGGTCGTATCTTTATGTGGAAAACACAAAATCTGTCCAATACCATCTCCAATCTTCATCCCCGTTGTAATCTTGACATCCAACACAATCACTATCATAATCCTCATAGAGAGTAACCCACATCATCTTCATATGAAAAGTCTGCATCATTGTCAGAAGAGCCGCTTTTCTGGGCTTGGAAAGACCCTTCGGTGTCACTATCATCTTCTTGAGATTCAGCACCAGAGGATTTTCCCTCAGTTTCTCATTTGTCACCAAAGGACCCGTTTCCCTGTTGGTCTTCACTTTCGGACGGTTCCTCATCGGGATATTCATTCAATGGATTGTTCTCGGCTAAAATGGAACAACGTAATTTGAAAAAACATCATAGGAAGTTCTTTATTTGAAAAGAGAAGAGGAGAAAACTAGAAACAATCAAAGGAGAGCGTGAATACCATTGGAATCATCAGTTTCATAATCAAAATCATCTGAGCCATCAAAGCAGCTATCATCATCATCAACTTGCACCCTACACATTTATCAGTACTGATTTTAGCAACTGAAGGAATCTAATCCCTAATCCAGAATCTGTTGGAGAGTTTAAGGTTTGGGCTTTGGCCCATCGTTGGAGATTGAAGATTTGTGCTTTGACCCATTAATGAATGTTGCAAAACTTGATTGAGCAACGTACTTTGAGCTTAATGAGTTTCCGATAATAAAATCGAAAACTAATGAATCCTTAATTATCTACGTAACGAGTAGTTAATGTTAGGATGTGAACTCACTCAATTTTGAGATTGTGTGAATGTGAAATTAATGCTCAAAGTAGATGGAAATGTTATGGATGGGTGACGTGTCACCCATATGGAGGAATGCCACGTTGGAAGTGTCCATGTGGCGGTAAAAAGCATCTGACAAACATCGATCGATGTCACTTCGATCGATCGATGTCATCGATCGAAGTGGATCAGAGAGCTTCGATCTCTTGGCAGATCGATCTAAGTCAATCAGAGGACATCGATCGATCACTTCGATCGATCGATGTCACTTAGATCGATCAAGTTGATCGAATGAAGTGCTCAGTCAGACATCAGTCGATCACATCGATCGATCGATGTCACTTCGATCGATCGATGTGATCGATCGAAGTCTGACAGCGGGCAGAATCATTTTGATTGTGCGGTTAGGTTTCAAACTTGAAACTAACACTATCCTCCGGTTTAAAATAAGATCAATCTGTTGTGATCTAACGGTGGCAGGGAAGATAGCTTTGATCTAACGGCCGAGATTTAAACTGTCTTAACTGCTTAACCGAATATGGTTTCCATCTAACGATCCAGGTTTAAACCTGCTAATCTATCTTCGATCCAAAGGCTGAGATTAAACCTTCCTAATCTAGATAGGAGGTTTTAATCTAACGGTCTAAATCAAACTTCGGTTTTGATCCAACGATCACGGTTCCTTGTTCTTCAACCGACTCCCATATATAAAGAGGGCTAAGGGTGTTCATTTGTGACACACCAAGCTCTAAGCATTTCATAAGCATTCTGCATTCGTAGCACGTGAGTCTTGCATATTGTCCGGGAGAAGTCAGGACACTCTAAGCGTTCGAAGGAGTTCAAGTTCAGCAGTGCCGCTCAACTGAACAGGTACCCGTTGTATCTTGGGAGACGATTGCTCACACCGGTTGGACACAGTATACCGGAGCAATACGTCTTAAGGACAGAGTCCTCGACTCGCCCCGGGTTTGATTTATTTTGTTGTTTCATATGCACACATTGTACGACTGCGTCTTGGTACAGGATTGATTGTCTCCAACAATCTTAAGACGTATTTTTGATTTATTCAATTAATTTCTGTACCGTTTTTAATTCTCGCAAAAGCAGTTTCGTACTGATTTGCAGTCTACTTCTACTCCATTCTTAAATCTGATTCTGTTCTGATCTATTCGTTTTGATCAACTGAACAGTAATCTGATGGAGAACGCAAGCTCAGGCACGGTTCATGGTGCAGACATTCAGAGTTCTGCTCCAATGGCACCAACTGCTGGGGTGCCAAGACATGCTCCTCCTGCACAGGGTCCTGTAGTGGCCCAAGTGGAGAAACCGGAGAAGTTCAGTGGAAGCTTCTTCAAGCGCTGGCAGCAGAAGATGCTGTTCTTTTTGACTGCTATGGGGTTGGCAAACTTTCTGACTGAGGACCCGCCTATGGTGGATCCGTTGGAGGACCAAGCCCAGAATATGCAAAACCAACATTTTGTTAAAGGTTGGAACTTCAACAATTATGTTTGTTTGAGCCATATTCTGAGTTATTTGGACAACTCCTTGTATGGTTTGTACTGTATGTACAAGACCGCAAAGTCTTTGTGGCAGGCTTTGGAAAAGAAATATCATACGGAAGATGCCGGCACTAAGAAATTTATTGTCGGCAAATTCCTGGATTTCAAAATGTCTGATTCTCGCACTGTTGTTTCTCAAGTTGAGGAACTTCAGACGTTGGTTGCCGAGATGGAAGAGGAGGGCGTGTTGCTCAGTGAATCTTTCGTCGTGGCAGCAGTGATTGAGAAACTACCTCTTTCGTGGAGGAAATTCAGAAGCTATCTCAAACACAAGAGAAAGGAGATGACATTGGAAGATCTGATTGTTCGACTCCGTATTGAGGAGGACAATCGTAGATCTGAAAGAACGCCACAGTCAAGCTCTGGTCAGGCTAAGGCCCATATTGCAGAGGCCAAGAAAAAGAAAGGCCATTTCGGGGTGAACAAGAAAGGCAAGCAGATAGCCAAGAAGTTCACCGGGAAATGCTACAACTGTGGCATTCAGGGGCATGTCAGCAATGAATGCAGAAAGCCCAAGAAGAAGCAAACCAAAGCAAAGGCGAACATAGTCGATGCATTGGATAATATTAATCTCTCTGCGGTGGTCTCAGAGTGCAATGCTGTGGGAACGTACGCGAGTGGTGGCTTGATACTGGCGCCACTAGACATGTTTGCTCCAGCAGAGAGATGTTCACGGAGTACCAGCTCGGGAACAATGAGCAACTTTACATGGGAAACTCGACCTCCTCGAAGATCGAAGGCGGGGGAAAAGTTGTTCTGAAGCTCACATCAGGGAAGCATTTGACTTTGCAAAATGTGCTGCACGTCCCTGATATTCGGAAGAATTTAGTATCTGGATCTCTTCTAGTTATGCATGGTTTTAGACTAGTGTTAGAGTCCAATAAAGTTATTCTTTCGAAAAATGGCATGTATTTGGGGAAGGGGTACTTATCAAATAGGATGTTTAAATTGAATGTCATCACTATTGTACCCAAAAGAGATTTGCCCGCAGAGGCTAATAAAATTGCTTCCTCTTCTGCTTACATGCTTGAGTCTTCTTGTTTATGGCATTTTCGTTTGGGACATGTTAATTACAAGTCAATACAACGTATGAGTAATCTTGACTTATTGCCTAAACTGGACTTCAATAATAAAGGAAAATGTCAAATATGTGTTGAAGCGAAGATGGCAAAGGCGTCATTTCCTTCAATAGAAAGGAACACTGAACATTTGAATTTAATTCATACCGATGTGTGTGATTTAAAAATTGTGCAAACAAGAGGTGGTAAAAAGTATTTTGTAACTTTTATCGACGATTGCACACGATACTGTTATGTATATTTGCTAAGCAGCAAAGACGAGGTCCTTGATGCTTTCAAGGATTATAAAAATGAAGTTGAGAATCAACTTAGCAAACGAATTAAAGCAATTCGTAGTGATAGAGGTGGCGAATATGATACACCGTTTAATGAATTCTGTTCCGAACATGGCATTATTCATCAAACGACTGTGCCATATTCACCTCAATCAAATGGTATTGCTGAACGCAAAAATCGTACTCTAAAAGAGATGATGAATGCTATGTTGATAAGTTCGGGTTTACCTCAGAACTTGTGGGGGAAAGCAATCCTCTCAGCCAACGTCATTTTAAACAGAATTCCATCTAAGAAGATGGATGTAACCCCTTTCGAGCTTTGGAAAGGCCACAAGCCTAGTTACAAATACTTGAAAGTGTGGGGGTGTCTGGCAAAGGTGGCTGTACCGAGACCAAGACAGGTGAAAATTGGGCCTAAAACGGTTGATTGCATATTTATTGGTTATGCAACTAACAGTAGTGCATACCGGTTCTTGGTGCACAAATCAGATATTCCTGACATACATGAAAACGTTGTCATGGAGTCAAGGAATGCAGTGTTCTTTGAAGATGTCTTTCCGAGGAAAGACAAAATTCAAGAAGAAACAAGATTTGGTAAGCGAATGCGTGAGGCGACTCCTCAAGGAGATGAGGAGCTTCGTCAAAGCAAGCGTGCCAGAATGCCAACTTCGTTTGGACCGGATTTTCTAACCTATATGGTAGAAAATGAGCCGAGGAACTTTTCCGAGGCTATGACAACTCCAGAAGCTCCGTTCTGGAAAGAAGCAGTTGACAGTGAGATAGACTCGATTCTTCAAAATCACACTTGGGAGTTGGTTGATCTTCCACCTGGAAGTATACCACTTGGTTGCAAGTGGGTTTTCAAGAAGAAACTGAAAGAGGATGGGTCTATTGAAAAGTATAAAGCCAGGTTGGTAGCTAAAGGCTATCGACAAAAGGAAGGCTTTGACTTTTTTGACACCTACTCACCAGTGACTAGGATCACTTCTATAAGGGTGCTAGTTGCAATTGCTGCAGTCTATAACTTGGAAATCCATCAGATGGATGTGAAGACTGCTTTTCTGAATGGTGAGTTGGATGAAGAAATCTATATGAAACAACCCGAAGGGTTTGTGGTTCCAGGACAAGAGTCTAAAGTTTGTAGACTCGTTAAATCCTTGTATGGACTTAAACAAGCGCCTAAGCAGTGGCACTTGAAGTTTGATCAAGCTATGTTAGCTAATGGTTTCAAGATCAACGAGTGTGAAAAGTGTGTCTACATTAAGAGCACACAGAGTGCATACGTGATAGTGTGTCTCTATGTAGATGACATGCTAATCATGGGAAGTACTCGGGACATAATCTTAAGCACAAAGAAGATGTTGACGAGGAACTTCGATATGAAAGACATGGGAGTTGCCAATGTTATTCTAGGAATTAAGATTTCTAGGATGACTGAGGGACTCATACTGTCACAAATACACTATATTGAATCAGTCCTGAAACGGTTCAATATGGATGATGTGAAACCAGTAAAGACCCCGCTTGACTTAAGTATACACTTAAGGAAGAATCGAGGCGAACCTGTAGCTCAGTTGAAATACTCTCAGGTGATCGGAAGTCTGATGTACATAACTAATTGTACAAGACCAGACTTAGCTTGTTCAGTAAACAAGTTGGGTAGGTTTACCAGTAATCCAAGTGATGATCATTGGAGAGCTCTTAACAGAGTGACGAGGTATTTGAAATACACAATGAATCTTGGATTACATTACACGAGATATCCAACAGTATTAGAAGGATACTGTGATGCGAATTGGATATCAGATGGTAAGGACTCGAAGTCCACCAGTGGGTACGTGTTCACTATTGGTGGTGCTGCTGTGTCGTGGAAATCCATGAAACAAACCTGTATAGCTCGGTCCACTATGGAAGCTGAGTTCATAGCATTGGACAAAGCTGGGGAAGAGGCTGAGTGGCTTTGGAATTTCTTGGAAGATATTCCGTGCTGGCCTAAGCCAATCGCTCTTATTAGCATACACTGTGATAGTCAGCTATAGGACGTGCTCAAAGCAACATCTATAATGGTAAGTCACGACATATACGTCGAAGACATAACATCATTAAACAGTTGATCTCTAATGGCGTGATTTCCATTGATTATGTGAAATCAATGGAGAATCTTGCGGATCCGCTTACAAAAGGCTTACCTAGAGATCAGATGTCAAGATTGACAAGCGGAATGGGACTTAAGCCCATAATGCATGAATCTTTGTAATGTTAACCCAACCTTGTTGACTGGAGATCCCAGAATCTTGGTTCAATGGGACAACTAAGTTATGAAGGTTCAGTTAGCACTTGCTCATTCCGTCTGATAAAAGTGCTGTCTGCAGAGAATTTAAGGTAAGCTAAGGCTTTTAATGATGTCCTATATCTTGATACGTCAAGTGGAGTATGGCAGAATACTCTTGATAGGAATCACCTATGTAAGTGTGAAGTGGGGCCGCTTCTATGAGAAAGTCTAGGTGGCAAGATTTCTCTAAAACACTTTCTGAAACCAGGTTGTTCATGGCCAAAACGAACACAACCATGAGAACCAAAAGGGTGTTAAAGGAAATATTGTGTGAGTATCGTTGTCTTGGTTCACAACAAAGGCTGACTAGTTCAATACATCAAGTCACTATTTAGCTGAATGAATCCGATGGTACATCACTAAGAAAGGTTCAAAGCCAGAAGCTACCTCTTCTGATGCAATGTTTCCTTGTCTGACTTCTCCTCAGAGTCTGCATATGTGTCTGCATTAATTTCCATTCATGTGGGGGATTGTTGGAGAGTTTAAGGTTTGGGCTTTGGCCCATCGTTGGAGATTGAAGATTTGGGCTTTGACCCATTAATGAATGTTGCAAAACTTGATTGAGCAACGTACTTTGAGCTTAATGAGTTTCCGATAATGAAATCGAAAACTAATGAATCCTTAATTATCTACGTAACGAATAGTTAATGTTAGGATGTGAACTCACTCAATTTTGAGATTGTGTGAATGTGAAATTAATGCTCAAAGTAGATGGAAATGTTATGGATGGGTGACGTGTCACCCGTATGGAGGAATGCCACGTTGGAAGTGTCCATGTGGCGGTAAAAAGCATCTGACAAACATCGATCGATGTCACTTCGATCGATCGATGTCATCGATCGAAGTGGATCAGAGAGCTTCGATCTCTTGGCAGATCGATCTAAGTCAATCAGAGGACATCGATCGATCACTTCGATCGATCGATGTCACTTAGATCGATCAAGTTGATCGAATGAAGTGCTCAGTCAGACATCAGTCGATCACATCGATCGATCGATGTCACTTCGATCGATCGATGTGATCGATCGAAGTCTGACAGCGGGCAGAATCATTTTGATTGTGCGGTTAGGTTTCAAACTTGAAACTAACACTATCCTCCGGTTTAAAATAAGATCAATCTGTTGTGATCTAACGGTGGCAGGGAAGATAGCTTTGATCTAACGGCCGAGATTTAAACTGTCTTAACTGCTTAACCGAATATGCTTTCCATCTAACGATCCAGGTTTAAACCTGCTAATCTATCTTCGATCCAAAGGCTGAGATTAAACCTTCCTAATCTAGATAGGAGGTTTTAATCTAACGGTCTAAATCAAACTTCAGTTTTGATCCAACGGTCACGGTTCCTTGTTCTTCAACCGACTCCCATATATAAAGAGGGCTAAGGGTGTTCATTTGTGACACACCAAGCTTTAAGCATTTCATAAGCATTCTGCATTCGTAGCACGTGAGTCTTGCATATTGTCCGGGAGAAGTCAGGACACTCTAAGCGTTCGAAGGAGTTCAAGTTCAGCAGTGCCACTCAACTGAACAGGTACCCGTTGTATCCTGGAAGACGATTGCTCACACCGGTTGGGCACAGTATACCGGAGCAATACGTCCTAAGGACAGAGTCCTCGACTCGCCCCGGGTTTGATTTATTTTGTTGTTTCATATGCACACATTGTACGACTGCGTCTTGGTACAGGATTGATTGTCTCCAACAGAATATGTGTCCTTACAAAAGAAATGGGCTTCCAGCATCTTCGTGGGTAATCTGCACGTCTTCCCCTACAGCATAGTAGTCGTAGATGTAGTTATCAGGCATTGCTGCAGATGAACAAAGAAGAGGATTGACATACGATCACACAAAGCAAGGATGTAGGAGAAAATCCAGTGCAAGTGCAGAAGCGGGCAGAGGTGTGGTTACCGTCGATGAGAGGCGATCGACGAGAAACGGAAGAAGGGATACGTGAATCGAGAGAAGAGGAAGAAGGAAAGAAAATGTTGACGGAGAAGAAGATGTCGGCGGTCGTGGGAGTTGGTTTACGTTGATGGGTTTATTGTTTTTTTTTGCTTTTATTATTGATGTATTGATACTCAACCGTGGTTAAAGTCGAGTTAAAAGTGGGGTTAAGTCAGGTCAACGGTCGATTTGAGCAGTCAACGATAAACAAGCAGGTGATCCGGTTTCCAGATGTACATTTCACCTATAAGTATGGCTACTGAGCGAATTAGATGAAGTATGGATGCTACTTAAAACTTTGTGGAAAAGTATGGATAGGAGGTGCAATTAATTATTACTGAAAAAAAAATGAGAGATTGCGGAGCTAAACTTTTAGACAAAAAGATTATTTTGAAAAACATTTTTATGCCTTTATGTGCATAGAAAAAAATTAAGAAATTCATGCGAAAACATACTCTTACACAAAATGTAAGATAAATATTCGTATATCAGATCGTGAAACGATCCGGCTTCTCTGAGGCTCTACGTAAATACGGAAGAAAAATTAAAAAATTCATGCGAAAACAGACTCTTGCACAAAATGTAAGATAAGAATCCGTACATCAGATCACGAAACGATCCGGTTTCTCTCGTGTTCTACGCAAACGCAGAAGCCTAGTGCGACAACAACACACTTTATGGGAGAAGAGCAGGAAACATGTCACACGATGACCAATACCCGGTACAGGACGGAGTGGAAGACATCAACCATATGTTTCTGTTCTTCAAAATTTACTAGCGTCATAATTTTATGCCACCTATTTATCAGTTAAAATACCGTTCAAATTATGTATATGATGGAAATTTGGCATGATTTGATGATTCTAAGACAATGCCATATCAAGGTCCTTGTAATGACACCATAAATTTGCCTTTGGGTTTTGGAGATAGGGCGGGTGGATCAAATTACAACAAGTATATCACAACAACAACAAAAGTTATCACATCAATGTTCTTACTTTCAAAGTATATTGCATGATAAATCATACCATCATATGATGAAGCAGTCTAGAAACTAATACTAAAGACAATATTGGCACTGCAGCAAAACCAACATGAAAATTCCCACAAAGCTTTAAATCTGGAAACAACCAGACAAGATTTTATATCCAAAAAACAGAGAATTCCAATACTGAATCTTCTATAAGCCGGACATCTGACAAGTTCTTTTCTCTTCCTCTCATGTTGATTCTGTCACTTTCTGTACAACATTTATGATGACAAAAAACTTCTCTCAAAAGTCAAAACAATTAACATGCAATGCAATATGTAGGGGGCAAAAGGGATTGCACATTTTTTCCTGTCTCATTTATTTACATCAAAAAACCAAAATCGAGTGAAAATCTCTCTATCTGCAAATCAATGAGGATCACTGAAACAGCCCAGAAATTTGAAGCAGGACTTCCCGCTTTTAGTGTTGCTTATCTCTTCTGGATCAACTAAAACTTCATCCTCAGTCCTTTTGCTCGCCAAAGCCTCTGTGCTTGTGCTCTTCCGGGAGGATATGCTAGTTGTGCTCTTCCGGGAGGATATGCTAGTTGTGCTCTTCTTGGAGGACATGCTACCAAGGAAGTTTGATAGGAAGGCAGAGATCTCCTTGAACTCGGGGCGTGTCGTAGGATCTACGGCCCAACATGATTCCACTAGAGGTTTTAACTCCTTTGGAATGTCGTCCATGCTAGGCCTCATGTTCTGAAATGAAAATGTAGAACAAAAAAGCCAAACTTTTACAAAGCTGCAAAATACTGAATCAAGAAATGAAGGACAACCAAACCAAAGTCTCATCCTTTATGTTTTCTTAGGTCCAAGATGCTGGAGTCCCTCCTGAACAATTTGTGCAATGCTCTTGCCCCACATCAGAAAAGGAATGAAAGAATATATGGTATATGAACTTGCGCCTAAGATCTAAAGCCAACTCAGGTTAAATTTTTGACAAATGATGCCCATGCTGAAAAGTATGAAATTTAATGCTGTCAGCTTAACCAACAATAACGTCGTCGGACCCAACTTCTAGGGTGTTGCTATTTTATAATAGAACACTGGAACAAGCGACTTGGCTTCATATAATGCACTGGTCCAGAAAGTAAATCTGACTCCAGCATGCTAGACTTAAGTAAATCCCTCTTGTATTATAATAACACTGGAATAAGCGGATCAGTTTTGTATAATCCGTTGGTCCAGAAAGTATATCCTACTCCAGCATGCTAGACTTGAAGTAAAACAGACTTGTAAATCAATACTAGTAACAGAGAACATCGATATTATGCAGGCGTATGGAACACGTAGAGGGAGAGAGAAAGACAGAGGGCAATGTGTGTCCCAAAGTATTACCACAGCTGCAGCATACGCCACCATCACACTGTTCCTTCCCTTGAATGGGGTGGTGTTTGTTAACAGCTCCCATAGAACCAGTGAGTAGCTGTAGACGTCCACCTTCCGGTCATACATCTTCTTTCCAGAAATATATTCATCTTTGTCAAACATCTGTTTTAGGTGAAATGTGAACAAGATTTTACATATCGGAACAAGTAAGGTTAAAACTGCCAAGGGTAATACCTCAGGTGCCATCCAGCGATAAGTACCAGCCTCGGCTGTCATTTCATTGGCTGTTTCCTCCCTAGCCAATCCGAAATCTGCTAGCTTTACAACCTTTTTGTCCTGTGTGAGAAGTAGGTTACCTACAAGAAAAACATTTAAGTCAACTATCAATATTCAACATACAAAAAAGTAAGACAAACAGTAAACATCAGCTAAGCATAAAGCAAACCCACCCCCCAATTCAGCTGTTAAAACATCAAACTCTGTAAGATGTCTTTTTCTTTTCTTTTTTAGGTAAGTAATTCTGTAAGATGTCATTATCCCTTCTAGGTAGTCTTATCATGTGTCACAGACAATGGTAGATGAAGCATGCTCCTAAAGAAAATCTTTATGCAAAGAAGCACACAGTTGTCTTCATGGACTTCTCTAAATCAACATTTATACATAATTTTGTAGAATAGCAATATGACCATTGGACTAGCGAGAATTAGTGAAGCTATATCTGCGGAATAACCATTTCTGCATAGTCATGAAGTAAATCTGCTCTCAGAAATTTAGGATTAGCTGATGTGTACTACATAAACAGAAGCCGACCCATATAGTGGGAAAAAGGCTTGGGTGGTGGCGTTGTATACTACATATACAGATCCCTCAAGAAAGAGGGAAAATCGCGTGTCACATCTAGAAAAATACAACTTGACATGCATTGGTAAAGGGTAAACGAGTTTTGAATTTCCACATGTCTTAATCTTTTAAAAGTATTGCAGTCAAGAATAGAAACCAAACGAGCAAATGTAAGTTCAGCGTTCCATGTTTACATGAGATTCAACGTTCGTATGTTTCAACTTTTATGATACCACAAGTTGCGTTGAAATAAGCGACAAAATGTTTTAAAAACAAGACTATGAGATTAAGGGTAATGAGCTAGAGTATTACTGGGCTTCAAATCACGATGAAGTACGCCATTAGAATGCAAATATTCCATAGCCTGAGATATTCCGAGCGCAAAACTCAAAGATTGCTTCAAATCAAGACGATGTGGACGCATGCTCCATAAGAATCTCTGAAGGGTGCCACCTTTCATAAGCTCTGTGATTATTATTAAGGCAGGTTCCACCGCAGCACCAATGAACTAGGATATGCAAAAGCACGTTACTAACAACGGATAACAATAGATTTACATAAACTAAAATAAACGATATTTCTGCACTAAAAATAAGCATAATATATTGCAAGAGGGGCCATTAAAATATTAAGGACAAATTAAGTACTACAAGAAAGATGCCGAAAAACAAAAAGGTAACTATATGAATGGGATCTGACTTCCAAAACAGGACCAGCTTATCAGCCCAAGTCATAATCCTATGTTTCATTTGGTATTTCCAAAAGTACAATTGCTAATCATTCTGTATGACAACATATGGTATATTGGGGAGTTAGTGACTTGCTGTTATTAGCTCGAAAACCATGTAAAATATGTTGAATGGAACACTCTTAACACAAGCTGGTGACAGACAGCAAATCACTAATATGCAGTCACTGCATTTGTCAATATGTCCCTTGGAGAAACAGATAAAACGTGTAGTATATCCAGACGAAAGCCTTGGGATAATTGTAAAACCCACTTAATTTGAAGAGTACGATCTGACATGATTATAACATAGTTTGCTATACTCGTAAAAGAAAATGATAAGTTCGTAGTATTTTGAGTTGATTTATTGAACTAGTTATGCCTCATCGAGGGGTTTCTATGACAAGCATCAAGGACACAGGTAACTTCAAGGGAAAGTAGAACAGGATCATTAAGTAGGAATTACATTAGTAGTAGTCAAAACGAAAAAGAAAAGAACAGCTGGGCAATAGATAATACTCGTGAAAAAAAAGGGTATACGGGTCTCTGTCCTAAAAAAGGAAAAAAAGGGTCTAATTGGCTTAAATAAGGAAGAGAGGAGAAAGGATTTCTTCCTGACGAACCAGCAAAAGTGTTACATTTCTTATCAAGAACACCAGGAAAAAGTGGAAAACTTCACTTGAGCAAGCACACAATAAGACTGCGCATAATGAACATAACTGTATCATTCAGAATTTTGCTCCTGTAATTTCTAATGCTTATTTGTTTCACAAACTTAACCAAGAAACCACTTGCCTTCACAATGTTCTCATGTCTCATCTTGGACAGCAACACAACCTCCCTCTTAAATTTCACTTTGCGCTCAGGACTCACATTAGATGAACTATCAGGCTGGATTACCTTTACAGCTACCGGCATGTTCTTGTAACTATAACATACAAGAAGAAAACAGGTTTAGAATCATTCTAATCTCTATGATTTGAGAAAACCACAAAAGCAAACTTAAGCATCACTGATTGATGAAATCAACTAAATAACAAATCAACGGATTTTCAACCCTTTTCAAGTTACTACAACATTAATCAGTATTAGCGTAGCTGTAATTATCAAGCCAATTATGCATGCTACAAAGTGGTTAACTTTCAATTTCTTGAAAAGGATTCACCAACGTAGCACTGGGTCCTTTTTTCTTTATACACACACACACAATACATATACACACACGTACATACATACATACATTATAAAATACACACACACACACACACATATATATATATATATATATATATATATATATGCATATGATTCACCAACTTAGCAATGGGTACCTTTTTTCTTTACACACACACAAACACACACACACATGTGTGTGTGTAATGGATTTACACAGTACAAATTGCAAGTAGGTCTTGCTAGATAAAGAAGAGCATGCTAGTATTGTTTCAAACTGAAAAGTCAAAAGCTAAGCCCAGGACCGAAAGTATCCTAGCTATTACGTAGAAACAACAGCAATAAACAGCTTGCAGAAAATTTTCCATCAGTTCATCAAGTTGGTCATGCTCAAAATGCCTGAAAACAGAGGTTCCTAGGATAAACTAGATTTACAAAAATCCTGTGGCCTACAAAACATCCTCTGGTCAAAGTGAAACGCCAACAGGAGATCTAGCTTCCTTGTTGAAAGAAAACTTGTGCATTCATACACAAAATTCCAATCTGTCTTGAAGGTACCTAATTAAGAGTCTGCGGCGATCCAGATTGGAGATTGGGTATATTCTGGAAACTGAAAACAGAGAATCATGCAGGTGGCTAACAGCTTTGTTATTCCAATGTAGTTCTAATTATCACCTTCCTACTGATTTTCACACAATAACGACATCAGCACATTTCAGGTAATTAATCTGTTTTTGCAGGTTAACGTTTATTCCTCCTATGCTTTTTTGTAATTGTCTATTCCTCCTATGCTGGTTGCAAGCAAAACAAAGAAATTAGTATTCTCTTGCTCTCTCTTCCCTACTACATGCACTAGCGTGCAGCCTCCCCTCGCAAGAACCGCTTTAGTTCCTCGAAGAGGACTAGTGAATAAAAAATCAAGAAAAGGACAAAACCAATTCTCTATGTTCGAGAAAATAAGAAGACGCATAATGCACACCAGACAAACCCACAAATTTAATAAACTCCAAAAGCGAGAAAGATTGAGAATGAGTGGGGTTTATCGAAGAATGAACCTAAAAAATTCCAGTGCTCAGGCAACTTTCTTTTTCTTTGTATATATAATAAACTGCATGCAATTGCAGAAGAATATCTAATATAGTAAAAGATGTAGACTATTTGAGGAATCCACTTGTAGTCCCAAGATTCTCACCAAGAATCAAGCCTCTAATAAATAAAAAAATCAAGAAAAATACAAACCCACAAAGTAAAGTATAATAAAGTAAACATCCAAAAGCTTGAAATATTGAGAATTCCAGAACAATGTACAAACAAAATCAAGCGAACAATCAAGATATGCATTGCGGGAACAAGACACTAAAAGAACCTAAAACCCCCACTAATTAAAACCCAAGAAAGGAAAAACTGAACAAGGAAACTTACGATCCTTCATAAACAATAGAGTAAGGGCCTTCACTGATCATATGCCCAACAGAGACTTGACTAAGATCGATGAACAATTCTTCGTCAATTTTGAACTCGTCGTTGAATGAAGAAGAAAAAGGATCTTGTTCATCAGCCATGTGAATTACAGCAACTAACACATTGCCCAAGAAAAGAAAATGTGTATGCGCTCTGCTTCAGTGTGTGTTTTCCACAGAGATTTTAGTGTAATATCAGTACGCAAGATTTTGTATGTATAGGTGGCGTATCTTAGCGGTGGAGTCGAGAAATCTAAATGCAGTCTCAAAAATTATGGGAATCTTTGTAACAAAAGGTACTCGTCATGAAGGCTTTCACCCTTTTAACCGAGGTTATAAATGATGCAAATAATTAACTCAGCGGTGTCTTTACTATTTCCATCTTTCCAACTTCAAAGAACATTATAGAGTATGCAATTAAGGAGCTCAGCGATCTCTTCGGTTTGGAAGGTTATGAGAGGTCATACGCAAAGAGCCTACACAAGGTGTCTATTTTAAACTGAGTTTTTGGTTTAGACAACAGCGAAACATCCAAACTGTACGTGTACCTGAAATGAAACCGTGTACCTTTTACAGCAATTTCCAATCCGATTACCAACTGAGCTATGTTCTGGAGACAAAATTATGGAAATCTTTGCATATGCATCACAAATTCAAGAAATTGTAAATCACTATGTTATCATTTTTTTTTTTTTTTTTTTTTTTTGCACAAACAGGGTATTTTGGTTTTCACAGTGTAATGGCTTTTACGAGTATATAAGTTTGAAATTTTAAGATAAGTCAGGATGTGTTGACAATTTTGATGTTTTCAAACTAAAGTCAGTGGCAAATTTTTGTGATAACCTTAATATGTATTAGCAATTAAAAGAGTTTATGGTAAAATTTTGATTTTGTGGATTATAGTCAATTTTTAATACTGTAATCATATTATTGTGCCTGCAGATACATATAGAGCCGGTAGCTCATTGGAAGTAAATTCTTTATCACTTGAGAGGAGTATTGTTTGACCGTCTTCTCAACTTACTTAGATCCTAACGATAACTTTTACTGTCGTTAGGATATACACTTATTACGCTAATAAATGTTACAAACGCAAACTTCGAGAGAAAGTTTAACTTTCAAATGTAACGTGAGTGAAACTTAGTAAGTTTAATTTGGTTAAAAAATCGAAATTCAAATTTTAAAATGGGTCACAGTCATAACTAACCAAATTGCCTGGTTTACGACTAACAGGAGTTCAAAGACGTACCCTAATATTTTAGTCAGTTTAGGAAAGGGCTTAATGAGAGATGGGTCCTATTCAAATGGGTAAAGTAAATTAAGAGTAGGCTGTTTTAAGTTAAAAATTTCCATTTCTAAACGAGTCAATGACATACTCTTCTTTTACCTTAAAATATGATGAAATAAAGCAAAATGACTCACTAACTTCTTATACTGTGAAGTAGCGTTTGATCGATATAGCTTGACGTAATTTTCATTATGCGTCATTGGAAAACAATCTTTGTGTGTTTCTAACACATAAGTACAGTTGTGTACATACGACTCGTTATCCTCCCTGGGATAATGTTGTTGTTATTGTTTCAAATTATAGTTTCCTAAATAATACAGTATTCATCTTTTATTTTTCTTTTTGAGAATATACAATATTCTGGGAGCAAAAGTCCAAATTCTTGGTCTTGTATGTTCTTAATGACTTAGCTCTATGGAACTTTGTGAAGTATGCAAATCAAGAGTTCAAGAGGCTCCTTATATTGGTAAGGTGTTGTCAAAAGCTATATATGAAACTCACTGCAAATCGGTGCTGTAATCTTGCAATTAATTGGAGCGGATTTAAGCCTTTAACCATTCAAACTCAGATGGCAGTATTCATTATACTTTACGTATGTCTCAATTCGAACTTGATATCTTTTTAAAATCAAATTTTCAACCCAAATATCAACTCATACAATATTCATCTTACATTACTATTGTACTGTTTAGGTCTAGAAGGAACTTACATATACTTTATCTTTCTTGGGGTAAAGTTATTCGCATTTTTGACGTGGCACTGTCAAAATGCACTTGATATGTCTTCTCCGAGTCTGGTAAAACAAAAATCATGATTTTTTTTAGGTTCAAATCAAGTAATCATACTGAGTATATCCTAACGGCAGCAAAAATTAAAATCTGAGAAGGGTGAACGACGTACAAACAATATCTTTATCCTTGGAATAAATAGTTTGATTCAAACAAAAAGTGAATCCGTAAATGCGTCGTTGGTGTCGGTTAACCGATAACCATATAAGTAATATTTTATGACCAACACTACATGTTGCCATAATTTCCTAACCGAAGCTTTTAATCACAAAATAATGAGAACTAGATGAAATCTAGAGGATTAAGTGATGATACATATTGCAAATTATAGCGCAAAATTTAGTCCTTAATCTTTTGCATTTTTCAGTATTAGCCCCTAACTTTTAATTTAACACTTTTCGTCTCTGGTATTTACTACTTAAGGTGATTTCAATCATTTTTTTTTTCAAACTCAATCCTAAAATTGACCCAGTTGGTGTAAAAAATCATATGTAACTGACCCGTTTAAGATATATTAATTTATATCTACGATTTTTATCTCTAATCTTTCGATACTTTTCGTTTTCATCCCGTAAGTGTGCGAAGTTGATTTCATCAGAAATCAAAAGTCTCTCATTATTTTATTAAATTTTTAATAGAGATAACTTAATTTTTAGTTTTTGAATTAAATATCATCATTTATCTATTTATTATTTTAGTCAGCCTTTTTATTAGAACATTGTGTAACATCTGATTATTGGAGAGTCGGATGTACGCAACCATACTCATGTGTTAGAAACACACGAAGGTTGTTTTCCGATGACCTATAACGAAAATTGCATCAAGTTATATCGATCAACTGTTACTTCATAATATAAGAAACACAATCAATTTAGTGAGTCATTTTGTTTTATTCCATCATATTCCAAAATTAAAAAAGAATATGTAATTGAACAGTAATTAATACTAAAACATCTTACTTATTACATCTTAAATAGTAAAGATAGGCATGTAAATAGGGAATGCCATATCATGGTTGTGATTGTGCTTAATGTATAAGAGCCCACTCCTACCACATTTGCTTATCTCTTGTTAATTACTTAAGAAATAATTATTAAAATATTTATAGATTACTCTTAAACCCTATAGTTTTTGCTGACGTTGGGATATACTGGGTACGGATGATAATGACCATTAAACCATTTTAAATTTACCTATGTTTGGAGGATGGTTTAGTAGCTATTGGATATTAGTAAGAGGGATAAGCAGCCCAGGAGTCAGGCTAGATTGGTCTGGAAATTTTATCCTTCATCCATGAATATATTGAAACAGAAATAGGTACACTCTAAATGAATTGCTTTAAATAAATTTGTCTTTATAATCTATAAATAGTTAATTCAACAAATAATATACTAAGTGGTTTTGATAATTTAAATTTCAACTATATAATTAAATCGTTATGAAAAGTATGAACTACGTTTAAAGTGAGACATTCGATAGTTGTTGAAGGTGAACATACATTTATGTGATACGGCATTAGAGGAAGGACGTTTCCAGTGCATTAGGCTTTTGCGTTTGCGCTGGGTCCAGAATGAAACCGGTTCGTTTCACGATCTGATGTACGCAACCTTACCTTACACTTTGTACAATAGATTATTTCTAATGCTCGAACCTGCCACCTCAATATCATAAACAACAACATTACTAGTTGTTTCAAGGCCGGTCTTGAAAAGAAAGCCATAAAAAATTATCTAGCAAATAGTTTAACCTTCTGATCCGGAAAACGAAACAGAGACTTTCAGCTGAGTTACTAGTTTGTAACACTATTAAAAGATGGGTGACATAAATGCTTAAAAAAAAAGTTAAATAGTCAAAACCTTTTCTTAGCAAGAATAGAGTTGCTTCAGTGTTCTTTGCTCATAATAAATAATGGAACACATACAGTGGTCTTAGTGCTCTTTCTCCACACACAAATTTTACAATGGTCAATCACCAAGTATGATTAGTTGGTCATTGACCAATAAAATGTGTAGATAATTATGGACCCTTTGTTTTGACCAATCACCCCCTTGCTTGCATGTAGATAAAACTAATTTGTCATCATTTTATTGGGCCACTAGTTGATCAATTACTACAATAAAATTTCTGTTGTACATAATGAATAATGCAAAAAATAGTCCTTTTACATAGTTTAAAAAAAATTGTTATAGTTGATTTTTTTACATAGTTTAAAAAAATTCAAAAGTAATTATATTTTTAAAATAGAAATAAGAAAGTTTAACAAGTTGAAGTCAAAGGTCTACAAGGCCAACTCCAAACTTTTATAATAACTTGTTTGTGTAGACACATTCTATATATTGTACAATTATTTGGCTATGAAATCTCACCTGAACCGTTAACGTCGATGTCTGCCATCCGGGTTGAGATCTCCTAATCCTCACTTTTCTCACCGTTTTTGTGACCACGCGACACGTGGCAGCAAAGGGAGGGTGGTGAGGTTAGATGAGGGTCACCTCATCTAGCTTCACCACCCTCTCTTGCTGCCACGTGTCGCGCGGTCATGCGTCACCGCATCCCCTTGCGGTGAGGGGATCCTATCCCCTGCCATCCATGTATATGGGCTATTCTCAACCTACGTGGCAAGACTCAAACAATACGATATAGTTTCAATACATTGAACACAATTAGTCACTTAGGCAAAGCTTTAGGACCCAATTGGGCTTGGCCAAGTTTGACATCCATTCTCAGTGATTTGGCCTGGGGGTGGGGGTGAGGGTGGAGGTGGAGGTTGGGGAGAGAGGGGGGGGGGTCACTAATATTTCGTATCGTCGAATTCAAATTCTGGGACAATACAAATATATTTGCGTCTTATGAAACTTGCATTTCACTACTTAATATCATTCGCAAACAATGACAATACAGGAAAAGAAATATAGCCCTCTAATACATAGTTCAATTGATATTTAAATAACAGATTATTTCGAATGATGTATATTCTAATCTTATCAGGTGCATTGTGGTGGGAGCATGACGTTTTATGGGGAAAATCAGTTTTTTTTTTTTGTGTGTAAATGTTCAAAATTGCAAGAAATGAACTTTAATTCTCATGCGTTTTCAAAAGATAAAAAAAAAAATCCCTTCTAAAAGGACGCAAAATAGAAATACTCACTCGCGTCATTTTACGGGGAAAATCAGTTTGAAAAATACATAATATATAGTATATAATAAAGGTTGTACCCAACCAGTAAGGGTCCTGCTACCTCTGGTCCCACAGAAAGTGTAGGGATGTAAATCACAGAACCTGATAGATTTAGACAAAAGACAGATTATATACACGGATACATCATTATGGAATCCAAGCAATGGAATTCCACATAAATGTCTCCGGAGGAATTCGAACTCCCAACCTTCATACCATTTGCCTGTTTCATCAGGCTATGTCTTGGGGATATATATAGTATATAATAGTTTTCAGGTCATATCTGAGAAGAATAAATAAATGGGTTAATCACCTTTTGGCCCCTGCATTATACGTAATTAACCATTTGTCACCATGAGGTTTGATATCACACCCTTAACCCCGTGAACTATTGGGCTGATTTGGACAATTCAGGTAAAATTTCGCCGGAAAAGCGTGACATGACAATTGCCCATGCCACGCATTGCAAACAATTGCCACGTGGAGTCAAAAATGATGGAGTCAAAACTTTTTGGGTCTAACAGTTGCTCTTTAGTTGGCAGCGAAAAATGCTTCCTGTATATAGAGGGATGAGCATCCTTTCTGCGATCAGACATTTGGGTAATGTTGAGGTACATGATTTTCATATTGTAATAATTTCAACGTTTTTTACAGTTTGTTGGAAGGTTGAAATTTGAAGGCTGGGAATGAAGAAAAAAAAAGAAGTTAATGGGTGTAAGAAGAAGATAAATAGTATTTTTGACTTCACATGACATTTTTGACTCCACGTGGCAATTTTTTTTAATACACGTGGCATGGTCAATCGCCATGTCACTCTTTCTGGTGAATTTTTGCCTGAAATGGTATTGTCCTAACCAGTTTAATAGTTCAGAAAGTTAAGGGTGTGATATCAAACCTCAGGGAGGCAAAGAGTTAATTAAGTATACTACATGGGGAAAAGATGATTGACCCTAAATAAATTACATGCTATCCTGTCGGGTCTAGCCGTGTAGGTCTCCATTTTGTCGATGTTCAAAGTGAATTTATGATGCTTCAGCTTTATACACATGCATGCTGAACGTAATGCCACTATCTCTCTGCAATGGTTAGACCTGGAATATTGTCACTTTACTCCAAAACAAGACCACACAATTGGCAAGACTATTGTTTATTAAATCGAACTCTTTTTTAAAATAAATCTCAATTTGAATATCAACTGAACTATGCCCTCGAGCGTATCTTACTAAATCTAACTACGTATAGTATACCTGCTGATTCCGGGGGTAGGGGGGATGGTGGACGGGCTGGACGGGGGGATAGCTTAATATGTCAAACTTGATTAGATTTAGTTGACCTTATCTACTACTATATTGGACATCGCAAAAGAATAATATTTTAGCAGTAATTACTTCCGTTACTATAAACCATACACCAAAGTTATAGCACTGTACTTGTGATAAGATTATTAATATATAGTGATATTTTGTCCACATCATATCTAATTACAAAATTAACTTATATGCTCCGTGTAGGGGTGTTTGTATATTCATTTAAGAAGTCTTACATGAATGACATGGTATTATCTATATATCTATATATTACTAAAAACAACCGAACAACGGGTGCTAATTCATAATGTTCCCATTTATGTTACGAGCTTAGACTGTAAATCTATGTGTGTGTATATATATGTATGTATGTAATTCTTTTGCATATTAGTCAAAGGAAAGTAAGTAAAAGCGGCAAGAGATTCCACCAAGATAGTCAACATCACTGAAACATTAACCAGAAAGCCAGAGAAAAAAAATTATATATACAAATTACATATTTCATTAGCTACCTATGAAATCATATTTGTAATTGCGTCAGACTACACAATAGTACTATTATATATACAAATTATCCCATTCCAGTCCATGAATATAGTTACATTCTGGCACGTAAAACAGATTTTCTAACCCCTCCATCCCAAATCCTCCTAAAAATGGTGGCTGCATTTCCATGGCTTCCATTGAAAAAGATGAGGAGCTTGGACTCTTGCTTGAAGTCTCCAGCAACCTTTGTATCTCTTTTTCTGCTTCAGAGAGCTGATCTTTTAGCTTCAGAATCTATTCAAATATTTACTATACTATGTTAGTAACACCTTAAATATTTCTAAAAATAATCATATACAAATACTTCAGTGTCAGAAAATTAATGATCAAGTGCAATATTTAAATGCAGCTTCCACATGGGTCTTCAAAGGGGTTCTTCGGTCAAGTATATTTCTTGGAAACCATTATATTATATAAGAGTAGGGTTATACACTCTTGTAAAGTCTAATAGCGTAGAACAACGACAACAAATACCCATTATATTTTTACAACAGCAAAAGCTATCGTTAGGGTCTGGGGAGAGTGAGATACCGACAAACAATATCTATATCCCAAACAATAACGCATGTGAAAAAAGAAAAGAATAAAAGAGCCCCCAGAGCATAGTTCAGTTAGTACTCGGGTTGGAGATTGCCAGAAAGAGGTCATGAGTTCGAATCCAGGGACGCACACAGTGTGGGTGTTCCTCTGCTACTAGGACAAATGCCTCGTTTGTGGGGGATATCTTGTGTGAGTAACTGCACAAGATCTCACCCAATCTAGAAGGCCGTTGGACTCATGATTTACATCTTCCATGTAAATCCTTAGGACATGAGCATTGCGGGTCCTTTGGGTTGAGTTCAACCTTTTGCCATAAAGAAAAGAATAAAAGAATTTAAGAATTTTGATTGTTGTGCAGAGCTCCACGTGGATAGAAACAACCATGTGCCGCACCCGGATGAGATCAGAGGAGGTTGGAAAGGAGGCAAAATATGAGGCCTCCAATCATGTCCCGTCACGTGTAAAATTTTTTTTTTTTTTTTAAAAAATTGAATGTGGTGGGACCACTGACAATGTTTTTTACACGTGGCGAGACGTGATTGGAGGCCTCATATTTTGCCTCCTTTCCAACCTCCTCAGATCTCACCCCGTGCTGCACCACCATCAGCATGCAGCCTGTGCTTCAAGATTGGCCACCTTCGAACAACGTTGTACGGAGCTCTCTTTTTTTTTTTTTAAATGTAAAACGGGAGCTTGTGGGCACCTTTAACTATGTTTTAGGGGTGGCACTTGGCAATACTCTATTTGATTTTTTCTTACTTCAAGGGTTGCTCAATGTATTTTTCTTCTTTGCCTAGGATAATCTAGAAAAGTGATTCTCGGGTTTGGATCTTCTCACCGTATTATTTTTCACCGCGCTGCTCACCGCGCGACCCGTGGCAGGAGTGGTGAGATTAGATGCGGATGATCTCATCTAACGTCACCACCTCCTGCTACCACGTGTCACACAGTGAGTAACGCGGTGAGAGAAAGTGCAGTGAGGTGATCTGGTCTCCTCTATAACATGATAACATCGTACAATCTTACCCTCCACCACCCCATGTCTAACCCTGCCTTTAGTTTGAGTCCATGTACTTTCTAAACATGGTAAATAATGTGTGAGCAGATACATTGAATCCATCCCAGGAAAAAGGACATAGGCATGATTGCCTCATACATTTTGAAATGCTGGCAACTTTAACAGAACTTTTTACGTTGTTCTCTGGGAGAGTTTGCATCATGATCTTCAATGTTGTCAACTTTAACGACATAAGTAACTCTATACTAAAGTAATATAACAACATTATAACATTGACCTAGAGGCTCCTGTATATGCCGGAGTATAGAAGGTCAGATGTACGATCAAGTCGTACTTCATGTCTGAAAATAAATACTAGACATGGGGGTCACCTCAGATTCAAGACGACATTTCTCCCCAACAGCGTTGTCATGTTCATATTTGAGCTTAGAGTACTCCTCCTCCATCTTCTTGCTCTTCCACCTGGCCCTTCGGTTCTGAAACCAAACCGCCACTTGGCGAGGGTCTAGCCCAAGCTCAGCGGCCAGTCTGTCTTTCCTTTCAGACTCCAGCTTATGTTCATCCCCAAAGCTTTGCTCCAAAAGATCAACTTGTTGTTGATTCAGCTTCCTCTTCCTCAACCCACCTCCACAACTGCTATTCTCTCCTGCTTTTTTCTTCCTTCTGCGCCTCCTCGGTTTCTCTTCGCCTTCTACAATGTCGTCTCCAACAAATTATAACATGACTACTGCGACTAATAACATGGGTGCAGATAAACCCATAAATGATATATAGCATTTCAAAGTTATACACTGAAAATAATAGATTTCCACCAGTCACTTTGATTTTGGGTTAACATCTGAGGGGGTTAGGATCCCAAACCCTTCACCCCACGCGTCACCGCGCATCTAGCCTCACCACCCACCCCTGGTGCCACGTATCGTACGGTGACGCATGAAGTGAAGGGAATGAAGGGCAGGAGATCCCATCCCCATATGAGGAGGGAGAAAGTAACATGGCGGTAAGATAACTTCAATAAGACAAATCATTACAAACACAAATATTGTTGAAACGTGGGTTTAAATGAGGTGAGACCCATGTCCACTCAAAACCTTAAGACAATATGTGCTGGTACCTCATCCTCATATAACTCTTCATATAACCTATGTATTTTATCTGAAAGTGTCCGATCTAGGACAAAATTTTCAACATCCGTCCTCACGTGTCAACATGGCTTGACATACACACAACCTTGAGACAATAGGTGGTAATACCTCATTCTCATATAGCCCATGCATTTTATCTCAAATTGTCCGTGTGGACAATATTTTCAACAAATATGTATAAGTATGTGTATGTATTTTTTATTATGTACTTTATTGGCAGGAACTAAAGGGTCTGAGAGAGTTTCAACATACTGGAGGCAACTGAATTTGTCAAACTACTACGACATGATGTAAGAAGAAAATAATAACAAGAACTACACGTGTTACGGTCTAATTTGCTTGGTGCAAAAGAAATTACACGAGACAAATATTTTTTTGAGGAAGTTGAGGAAGGACTACTTGGTACAAGTTACAAAGTAGAGAGTTGTACCTTGCTGATCAGGTGGAGCTAGTTGATTGTAAACTGCAGGATAGTACTGAGAAAGTAGAGCCATTTGATCCTCAAGCTGGTGAGTCATGTTTCCAAAAAAAAAAAAAGGAATAAAAAGAAAAGTTAATTTTTCTTTAGCTTTTAGGTGAAGACAGCCAGCTTCTGCTGCTGTAGAGAGTGATGGCTAGGTGAGGTGTTTGTTTAGTTTTGGACTTTAAAGGGGTGGAAAGAAGACTTTATTTATAGGGGAATGGAATCAGAAATGTGCCTTAGGTTACTTGTTTAATATCAAGAATGCCATTTGGGAGACTGTAGAAAAAGTAGCTGCTTAAGTTATTGTTAATTTAATTGGAGAAATCAGATGCAAGATGCCCTACGTTACTCATTTAACTTTTTGTTTAAATTTGGTGAAACGTGACTCAGTTAATCTGGCTAGTCTTATCCATTTCTTAGGATTACAATCACAATTTAATTTTTTTTTAATTTCCAATAAGGTAAATGACACACTCTTCCTTGAATTTGAAATATGATAGAATAAATCAAAATGAATGACTAAATTGGATGCATTCATTATATTGTAAAGTAGCAGTTGGTCGACACAGCTTGACGCAATTTTCATTATGGGTCATCGGGAGACAATCTCTGTGTGTGTCCAACACATAGATATGGTTGTTTACATCCGACCCTCCATATCCTGTCATAAGCGAGAGACTCTAAGACAATGGGGTAACGTTGTTGTTGTACAAACACAATTTAATTTGGTATCTATTTATGTAACTTTTGAGTTATTAAGCCCGCAGGGCATAGCTAGCTCAGTTGGTTCCGGAGGGGCAGATTTGCTACAAGGTGCAAGGTTCGAGTCCCGCGTCTGCATTGTGGGGCAACATTTTCAGACTCCAATGGAGGCCTTAAGGGTGGGTTCCTTGTAGGTATATGTGCACTGTGCCTCTCTCTTAATGGACTGCTGAGTACCTGATTTAAATCTTCTCAGCTATCTCGTCGAGTCGGGGTGTGGGAGCCTTTTGGTTGGGTAAACAACTTTTGCTACAACTTTTGAGTTGGTAAGCAATTGGTTATCCTTAATTTCGGATGAAACTGCCCCATATACCTCTCAATGATTCCTAAACACCAACCGTTAGAACTACTGAAATCGTAAAGGATTAAGACATGGCATCAGCTTTTACTTGATTCGGCGTCTGAAAGTCATGTGATTACGGACATTTTAACTTATGATTATGGTGTTGGTAGACAGTTATGACAAACAAATAACTGTTTTGGTAATATTGGATAATGTTTTGAAGGAGACTACTTTCACACTACACCAATTATCATGAATGAAGGATAATGGTTTAAAGGAGTCTTCGAAAAATAATCTAAAAAGAGCAAATACGTGCGTTTGCACGCTTTCCTTTTCGACCGATCCAAACTTTATGGAATTTGGGTAGCATTAAGATGAAAAAAACATAAGGCAAAACTATAATACTTTGTATATTTACATTTCGGCAAACCTTATGGTGTTTGTATTAGGAGATGTGATTATGGAAATCATGGGATTTGATATCGAAATCAAATTTCAACTATAAACCGGATTTTTTTTTATTTATTGTATTTTATCTTAAAGTGTACTATAAGTAGCGATTCATACTGAACGATACAAAGCATGGTTATTCGTCAATGGTTATACTCACACATATGGCGTTGATTGTTCGGAAACCTTCTCTCATGTTACAAAGATCGATATCATTAGTGTACTTTTCTTGATAAAGACTGGCCTCTTCATAATTTTGATGTTAAGAATGCGTTTGTACACGGAGACGTAAAAGAAGAAATATATATATATATATATATATATATATATATATATATATATATATATATGAAAGTGTGCGTGGGTTTTCCACAGCATTTAGAAATAATAAAGTGTGCCGAGTCAGAAAAGCTCTTCATGGACTCAAGCAATCTCTATGCGCTTGGTTCAAACAATTCACGATGGACATGTAAAAGTATGAATATAAACAAAGTAATGCAGATCATACGTTGTTCTCCAATAGAAGTGGGTAGAAAGTGACATGCCTAATAATTTATATAGAGGACATGATTATAACATGGGACGACAGGGAAAAGATTCCCAACACTGGAAGAATATATTCGCTGAATTTGAGATGAAAGGTCTAGGTGACATGAAGTATTTTTGAGAGATCTAAGTCCTTCGTTCAAAAAGAGAAATCTATATATCTCAATGAAAGTGCATACTAGACTTATTGGCTGTGGTTGGCATGGTGGACTGCAAGCCTAGTGAAACTCCGATGGTGGCGAATCATTAGCTCCAGATGGTTGAAGGGGGTACGCCAGCTGATGGAGAACAATACGAAAGATTAGTGACAAAGTTGATTTATTTGTCTCGTAAGAGGCCTGGTATTGCATTTACGGTTTGGATCGTGAGTCTGTTTATGCATTGATCTCAGAAAAAACACATGGAGGGTGCCATGAGAAGAGTAAGATACCTAAAAGGCATGTCAGGTAGGGGCATTATATTAAAGATTAGTTAGCAAATATTCTTACAAAGAGGGTCACATGGAATTTGTTTAATTTCAATAACCTTCCGTGAACTTGATATTGAGGTGTCTATTGACGCTGATTAGACAAAAAAAATATGTATGATAGACGATCTACTTCATGATACTTTTCCCTGATTGCAGGAAATATGGTAACTTGGAGGAGCAAGAAGCAGAAGGTAGTAACTCTGTCAAGTGCTCATGCATAATTCAGAAGAATTGTTAAAGGAATAATATAGGCTTTGTGGATACAATAATTGATGAATGAGATTGGTTTTCCACCTATACTTCTAGCACCTCTAACTCAGTTAATATGTGACAATAAGGCGACCGTTACTATTGTTGAGAACCCGATCCAACATGATAGTACGAAACATGTGAAGGTGAACATTCACCTTATCAAGGTAAAACTGGAAGAAGGCACTATTGAGCTCCTATTCGTAAGATCTGAAGATCAGTTAACAAATATTCTTACGAAGACGGCCACATGGAGGTTATTTGATTCCATGCTGTGTAAATTAGATATTGATGATCTCACTACTCAACTAGAGAGGAAGTGTTAGGAAATGTGAATTTGATATCAAAATCAAATCTCAACCATAAACTAAAGATATCTTTCATTTGTTATGCTTTATCCTAAAATATACTATAAGTAGGGACTTATATTGTACTATTGAAATCAATGAAAAAACGACTTTTATTCACAAATAATAACAGTGTGACTAATAAATATATAACACTTCAGCAGTTGAAATTCACTGAAATGAAATTAAATACAAACACGCGGTAAAAGGATGAGCATAGTTACGTGATTACAAAGTTGACCTAATCACCTAAGTGAATCATATCCTTCTTCTTGTGTTTGAAAATTAAAAATTTTACACTAAATTCACCCCCAAAAAAATTCAACATGCTATTGGATCTTTGGTAGTTGGGATGCTGAGGAAGTTGTAATATTGATTTGAATTTGATCCGGGCAATGAAGGAATAAGGAAGTGCAAGATATGGAAATAAATCGAAAAAAGAAGAAGATATTTTTCACATGATGAGCCTAAAATCCAACTATGGGATAAGACAAAACTACCCAATGGTGAACAAACAGTAAACGTTGGAACACTTTAGCTCAGCTACATTTCAGCTCGGCAAATTCTTTTGGTGGACGAAAGGGCTGCATCTCTGACTAAGCTAGTGATTTCACCTCTGATTCAAAAAAGACCTTATTTGACCAAGGTATTCACTTCGGCGTCAGTAAGCAGATACCTCAGTATCAAGCAAGCAATTTTCACCACCAACTGTACTTCAGCTCTGCCTCAGGCCCAAGCTTCAACCTCGGCCTCGGCATGAGTAAAAATCTGTCCTTAAGCAATTTATCCAGATCAGAGCAGGAGTTTAAGGAAAATATCTGGGCCCCATGGGGACGATTGGTAGAGCTACAATATAAAGATTGGCTATCGCCGACTCTACACGCATCCCAGATTTGACAACTTGCAAAAGTACCCATCCAATCATACTGCACACCTACAACAAAATAGCCCCCTGACACACGTTCCGATCACATCAACGGTCAGACACATGGAACAACGCAGTGGATAAAGGCAAGAATGAGGGGGAGAGGGCAGGGGATTCTAAACCTTCTTCTTCGATAGCTAATACAGAGAAAATTTCCAAACGAAAACTATGAGATGGTCTCAAACTCTTTAAACATAAAAATATCTCAGTGAGAATGGACAAAACGACTTGAGCATCGGAGGGTTTAACCCGAGGTCATAACACCGGGACCTCTGATCTTTACTTTTCTGTGCAGGTCATCAAGGAAGTATTTTGGATGCACAAGTTAGGAAGAGCTAACGACGTTTATTTCGAATCATCCCTGATCTTTGGTGAAGATCGAGCTTCATCATCACAAAACACCACAGAAGAGTAATATATAATAGAAACGAATGTGTCACTATAATTCCTGGATAATACATGTGACTATGAGATGGAAAATAAATCGTCATAATATGTGGAAAATACCTCTATGCGGTGGATAATAAGTCACTATAAAATTGGAAAAATTATGCATTTGTGAATGTTTGAATCGAAGGGTACTTGGTCTTGTGTGTCCAGCTTTAGTTATTTGAGTTTGACCTAATTGGTTTATTAAGTAATGTTTGTGTAACTTTTGAGTTATGCTAACTCTTTTGTGACGTTTGTTTAAATAGACTTCAATAATTCACCATTCGCCTACTAATACAAAAGTTACAACGCGTGATATTTGATTGATTACATCAGGTAAATTACAGTGTGATACGTATAAAAAGGGACACACTAATTTCTTAAAATCTCTATCTATATATGACACTCTTTTATTAGAAGATATGGACTTCCAATTCTAGGTAAGAATTTCCCCGAGCCGTGAACAAATTTTCCATCGAATCAACGGCAAATGTACGACGTCAATGGAGAACTAGGGTTGCATATGGCTTTCCTCATAGGCTAGATAATAAGAAGTTCAGCCTCTATGTATTTCTAACACATATGTATGATTGCGCACATCTAATTCTCCATATTATGTCATAAGCGGGAGCCTTTAAGGCGATAAAATATAAATGATGCAATTCAAATTATAACTTCAGATACAACGTTTTTTATGAGTTTGATATAATTTAAAGTCAACGACACACGCTTCTTTAACTTTGAAATATTATGTAATAAAGAAAAATGACTCACTAAATTAGACGCGCTTCTTATATTTCGAAGTAGCAGTTGATCGACACAACTTGACACGATTTTCGTTATGGGTCATCGGAAAACAACATCTGTGTGTTTCTAACACATGGGTATGGTTGCTTGCATTCCGACCCTCCACACCTCCTCATATGCGGGAGACTCTAAGTCAATAGGGTAATGTTGTTGTTGTATTTGGCGTGTGGTGAATTAATTAAGATGTAAACATATGTCACAGGTTTATATGAAGAAGGCCAAATGTCAAAATATTAATTAACTATAAGTAATGATGTTACAAAATATTGAGGAGATCTCACGTGTCAACCATGATTATGGTCAACATAAACAATGGATGAATGCTAGAAAGAAACGTGACCAATTATGAGTTACATAATAGACTATGAAACTTCGTTGCATCACCCCTTTATTCTTTCCTCAATGTGATTTGACCAATCTATGCTTTTGCTTGATTTTAAACTTACGTGATTTCAAAAAGGGTAATAGCCTATCTATCGAAGCAATCAAAAGTTGTTAGGGCACGTTTTCGATGCACTAAGCTATTAGATTTGCGCAGGATCTGGAAAAGGGTCGGATTGATTTGAGATCTGATTTACATAGCATTATCATGTACTTTGTGCAAGATACTGTTTCTGCGGCTCGAACCCATGACGTCAACGTCACAAAGCAGTAACATTACGAGTTGCTCCAAGGTCCGCCCTCTCAATATGGCATATAGAAATGAAATAAAAGACGGTAAAGTTATAGATTGTTATTACGTTTTTAGACAATTTAAAAATCAAAAAATCATGATAATTAAATTATGTATGAAAATGATGACATATTTCGCAGATGTCTCACAGATAAATTTTAAAATAATGAATGACCAAGAACATTATTTTATTAGTCCAACAGTTACGTTTAATTTTTTTAAGAACCACATAAATCTGGTCAAAAGATAGCACACATATGCCACACCACCCCGATTTCATGTTTAAGTTTACTGTATAATTTCATTATTCGAATCTAGTGATAGAAGATAGACATGTAAGAGATGTGCCTCTTATTCTAAACATAATCAGTTTTTGCTAATGTGTTATTTCTATCTTTTGTAACTATACAACGGTGTTGTTTAAACTATAGACATTAAAATTGGATAATAAATTTAAATTGTAGTCTGCGTTCTTATCATGCACACACCTATTCTGCAAATCAGAATCTCCTATATAAAAGTCAATTTTATTAAATGTGAACAGAAAACCAAGAAAAAGCCATGTAAAAAAGCAGTGATAGAGTCTCAAGGCATAGTCCAGTTGGTATTTGAGTTGAGATTTGTTTTAAGAGGTCAATAGTTCGACTTTAAGGATATTCACAGTGTGAGCGTTCTTCTACTGTTAGGCCAAAGACCTAGTTTGCGGGAGGACACCTTGTGTGGATCACTGCGTAAGATCTCATCAATCTAGAAGGCCGTTGGACTCCTGATTTGCATCTTTCACACATGTTCTTTGAGACTCTGACTGTGGAGCCTCCGAGACGAAGGATTTCACTTTTTTGTCCAAAAAACAGTGATAGGTGGATAGGGATGAGATCAGAGAAGACAAAATATGAGGTCTCCAATCACACGACGCCTTGTGTATAAAAAAGGCTTTTTTTAAAAAAGGAAAAAAAATAAATAAAGGGTCCTTTTGTACACGTGGCGTCACGTGATTGGAGACCTCATATTTTGTCTCATATGAGGCCTCCTAAGATCTCATCCGAGGTGGATACGTATAGGTTGGGATCCCGAGCCTGACCACATCGAAGTGATTAAACAAAGAGTACGGTTGGCATCCGGATTTGAAGTCATAACACACTTTTGCTCTCCAATTAGGGGCTTAGGATCCCCTCACTTTAAATCTCTCAACTCATGCGTCACAGCGTGACATGTGGCAGCAGGGGGTGAGTGGTGAGGCTAGATGTTGGTCACCCTCATCTAGCCTCACCATCCACCTCTGCTACCACGTGTCGTACGGTTACGCGCTGAGTGAAGGGAAAGTAAGTGAGGTGATCTCATCCCCCAATTAGTTGGTATTTTCCCTTTCTGGTTGCTAACTAGCCCCAGTGGGATGTCTCTCTCACCCACTCTTACATCTCTTGTTACCACTTGTTGTATTATCATTTATATCTGGTATTATATTTTTTTACTATCGTGATGTTATAGTGAAAAGATTCAGATCATAAGTAGCTAACCTATTTTAACTTTCAATCACCTTACCCACATGCGTGGCTCAAGGTTGATAAATCGTTCACTTTTTTGCGTTTTCATTGGCTCGCCAAAAAGAGTTGTAGAACGTCTTACAAAAACCATTGCATCAAGCATTCGTTGCTACGAGAACCATTTTATATTATCCATGTTTTATATAATGAAAAACTGGTGAGAAACTCTAACCTATTTGACGATTCAAAAACTGTTAACTTTTTTAGATAGTCTTTTATTTGAGTTAAAATAATCAAGTAGAACATTTTGTTTGGGTTTTTATAGAAGCTAGAGGTATGTTCTAGGCATATGTTTATTTAGCATATACCGTAATTTGTCTTCGAGTTATAACAAATATGTATGTTCTTTTTGTCTTTTTATTACATTCACCATGATATTGATCAAAGAATAACTATAAGACAAATTAATAATTACTCTTTAATAAGAGGGAGTGTCATATATTTATGGTGGTGGAGAGTTCATATTATTTAAAATGACGGCAGAACTGCTAATTATATTCTAGTTTACTCTAGTCTTCTTTTCTCTATCAACAAAGTGAATAGCTTTTATCCCAAAAAAAGAAAGTGAAAAGCCTGATTCACATTTAAGACGGTAGATCTATCACAACCCACTGAACCAAAACAACTTATATAAAGACAACATAAGCTCTTATGGTGTAATTTACTTAGTATTCCGGTGTCGGGTTGTACCACAAGAGGTCGCCGGTTCGAGTCTTGGCAACGGTAACATGGTTGTTAAAGTCCTGCCTTTAGATTCTTATACCAACACATGCTTAGGTTTGATATTTTGCGCACATCAAGTAAAGACCTCCCAAGTAAGTCATTTAAAGCTGAAGTAGTAGAGAATTTCAAGTTCAGGGAATGACATTTTGCCGTAATACAAATATTCAAAATATTAGAACAAAAACCAAAATCTGTAACAAATTAAAACACCAAAAAAGTTAAAAGTACTCAAACGACAGCTGCAGTCACGGCTGTTATCTGCTGCCATGGTGACAAGAGGGAGAGAAAGCTGCAGTTTTGATGGAGGAAAATGAGTCAGCCTCATGTACTATTTCCAATCATCAACCATTAGATTTTTTAAGCCAAGAAGTGATAATAATAATAATAATCAGAGGCATGGAGTATTTATTTGAAGAAAGAAAAGCAAAAAAAAGGAATAAAGAAAAATAAACTTAATCATGCAGAGGACAGACGTTGGAGCAACTAGTAATGTTGGTGCTTTGTGACCTTGAAATCACAAGTTTGAACACGGTTTCGAGCCGCGGAAACATCCTCTTGCACAAGGTGTAAAAGTAAGGTTGCGTAAATCAAATAACGAAACGATCCGGTCTCTTTTCATACTTTGAACAAACGTAAAAACTTAGTGCACCGAGAACGTCCTTTTTAAATTTAATCATGGACAAGTATAAAAGATCTTGCATGCCACTTTGTTTAAGTTACCACCCAACCTCTTAAGTAATCCCGTTGCTTGCATCTACATATCTTTCAGTTTTTCTAACTTGACGTATTCTCAGAAAGAATGGACGGAGAGTATAATTATACGTATCCAAATGATTCCCGGCACACGTACAATGTGAGTGTTCTACTGGTGCTAGACTGAAAGCCTTATTTATGAGAGACATTTTGTGTGGGTCACTGCGTAAGTCCTCACCCAATCTAGAAGGCCGCTGGGTTCCTGATTTGCGGATGAGATCAGAGGAGGCATGTTATTAGGCAAAATATGAGGCTTCCAATCACGCGACGCCACGTGTACAGAAGAGTCTTTTTTAAAAAAAAGAAAAAAAGTAAATAGCGGACCCTATAGTACACGTGGCGTCACGTGATTGAAGACCTCATATTTTGCATCATAACATGCCTCTTCTGATCTCATCCCCATGATTTGTACCTATGGAATGGTGTTTTGCTCCAAGGTTTGTACCTATGCCGCTTAACTAATTCAATAAAATCACATTAAAGCATGCTATAATCAATTACCTCAATCAATATCCTGAACCTTTTTCATGGACAGCAGGAGGAGAGAAGCGAGAGAAATATCTATTTGTCCTATTTTAGCAATCGCTTTCAAGTTCTTTTGGGAGGGCATATTCTGGAAAATTAAGTGTTTGGATGATAGTTGTTGGTGACTGTCTGTCCTCTAAAGCAGGAGTCAGTTCTCTGGCGAATTCACGTTCTCCCCTTATCTTCACGGATAGGATTTCATCACCACTTTTTCTCACCCCACGCGTCACCGCACAACACGTGGAACCAAGAAAGAATGGTGAGACTAGAATAAGGTCACTCGTATCTAGCCTTACCATCCCACCATGTTACGACGTGTCATACGGTCATGAGTGGGGTGAGAAAAAATTGGGTAAGGAGATCTCATCACTTATCTTCACTGCAACAACATTCCACGAAATATTGAGATTTGGTGGTGTTATCTATTTAACACTACCAAACCTAATAAGTGTTTCAGTAAATAAATCTAATGTGATGTTTAACTCGGCTTGTTTAATAAAATTAACAAACGAACTCGAATCAAATACGAATCAAGTCCAAACAGTTTGCAAACTGTTCGATTCGCTTAATATCTCTACCCAACTGTTGTTGAACAGTTTGTTGACTGTCAATTACAGAGTCCCACGTCTACACCTTGGGTAAAAAAATCAATAAATTCTGATCAACAGATAGAGCCCACAAAATCACCATTATATGGCCGATTCTTACATAATGAGATTACCTCACCCATTTTTCCCTCACCCCACGCGTCACTGCGCGACACGTGGAAGTAGAGGTGGGTGGTAAGGCTAGATGCAGGTCACCCTCATCTAGTCTCACCACCCATCCCTGCTGCCATATTGCGCGGTGACGCGTGGGATGACGGGAAAGCGGGTGAGGTGATCTCATCCCCATAAAGAGCCAGGGGTCTTACTGGAAGCAAACTCTATATCTTTTGGGACGGAGGCCTTGTTTGACTGCCTCTCACCTTCTCTAGACTCTAGCAATCGAGTTTGCTGTTATTGGAATATACTGGGTATGATTGATGTTGTTGTATATGACCTTCAAGGTAGGATGGGGTCGAACTTGGCTGAAACCAATTAAATCAAACCTACATTGATCCCAAACTATTGATGACGTTAATAAGTCCAACGTATCATATAATTTATTATATTATGTGATGGTTCCAAGATGAAATATATCTAAACTCGATGGATCAATGGGGTCGACCATATTGAAACAATCCTATGTTACTTTTCATTCCACAGTAGAAAAGAAAAGTAGTAACAAAGATGCGATGCTCTGTAATGGAATGTTTAAACCCTATGGTATTTGTTGAAGATGTTATTAAAGATGTGTCGAGCCGAGGTGGAGAGTTAAAAAGATACACCAGTATTCTGAATGTTGAAGTTATTAGCGGCAATACACCGAGTCAAGATGATGAGGTGAAAGAAGACAGCGGCACGCTACACGCAAAGATATTTGTGATATGTTGAGGAGCCGAAGTGTCAAGGAAAAATAACACGTTAACACGTAAAACATAATGGCAACACTGACGAGCCGAGGTTCCGAGGTGATAGTACGCAATAGCGGCCAAAGGACGGTATCTGACTTCGTAGGCCAAACTAGTCATGCCATTATTCTTAGTCAATTTGAAGAAGCGGCAGTCACGTGGCCTCCGGAGAAAGCAAAAGGAAAATTATTGGTAAATTACTGTCTCTATGTTTAAATACATAAATATTAGATTCTGATGCAATTGATCATGTTTTCAACATTGATTATAGTTGCGAAAATGAGTATCAAAGCATATCCACTTTTGTCTGTCCTTTAAAGTAAAGTCTGTTTTCAGTTGAAACCTAAAATGTGCCACCAGGACTTTTAATTGAAAGGAGAAAAAAGGTTAGAAGAATTTGATTTTAAAATCATATATATATATATATAATATGTATATATATAATATATATGTACATACACATTTATACACAAATATATGTGTGGGTATGCTTGGAGTGTACACATGTATATTTATGGATGTCATTATACACACACAGATATATATATATATATATATGGATATATATATGTGTGTGTAGTGTGTCTACACTCACACACACACACACACACACACACACATATATATATATATATATATATATATATATATATATATATATGACGGAGAGAAAGGACATAGGGTCTTTTATAGTGGCCAACACCCGATTGATGGTATCTCCGCTAGTTAACATTTTCTCCTCGGGTTACTAGTTGTTTTTAATTGTCTTTAAAACGACATAACATCTCTTATGATCATACGAGACTTGGTCAAACTCACTTTTAAGCACGTTTCTACAACCAAAAAAACGAAAAAGGAGAGGGGAGGGGAGGAATTATTAAAGGTTGAACAACCAGTAAGAGTATCTGTCACATTCGGTCTCATAGAGTGTGTAGAGATGTAAATCAGGTTCCTAAGTCTACTAGTAGAAGTTTATCATAGCATAGGAACGGCACAAGGAGCCCATGACATCGAATGAACAACCGACGGGCTGGTCTGTCAACATATCGGGTCATTCCACGAATCAATAGTAGTGTTCTTACACTATGTAGCTAGCCTGGAGGGGGTTCAAACATTCTTGACATTCTTGCTTTCGACAAAGTTCGAACCCTTAACATTTCTTTCGAAACCTCTACCTAGAACTATTGGGACGTGTCTTGGGAACGGAAGAGGAGGAATTATTAGTTTGTACAAGAGCTTGTAAACAAAACCAGCTACGTAACAGTTTTTCTTTATTTTAATGAAACCAAACATGAACAGTTCTTAGCATATCTTTACCAAACATGTATAACTAAAACAGAAATACTTCCAAACATGCATAAGCAGCTAAAGCACAACCAGTGACACCCGCATAGACTAAAATTATTTAGTATGATAAAACATGTCAAAAGCAATATTTTATAATTTTTTGTCTTAAAAATATTGTCTTATTTGATTTAAATATAATTTAAACACGTCAAACTATATGTAATAAATTAGTAAAATATTTTCTTTATATAATACTATTAGTAAAAATATTGTCCTTTTGAGTTTGTGGGGAGTGTCAAAAACGGATCTGAATCTCCTGACCCCCCCTTTAAAGAAGGTATTGAATGACCCCTTGACACATGTCACACAAGGGAGGGTGGTGAAGCTGGGTGAGAGTCGCCTGCACCTAGCCTCACCATCCTCCTTTTGTGTCACGTGGCGAGCGGTCCTAAGAGGGGTGAGAGAGAGGGGGGTTAGAGGATCTCGTTCCGTCAAAAACAGCTTCGACGCCAAGGAAGCGCACATGGGATGCAACCTTGGACTTTCCACGCGTCTTCTCCCCCAAAGGTCCATAGGATCGGACCACACCTCCTACTTATCCACGTGTAACCTTTGCCCTTGATGTCGATGCTTTCCCCTCCATTTCTTTAGAACAAAATTCCCTAACATGACGTACGCTACCGCTCCATCTCCAATAAGCATTGTGTATGATACAAATTAGGAGTTCAGAAACCTCATAGGTTGGATAAAGTATTACGCAGTGACCTACAAGGTGTTTTTCGGCAAACTTGACATCACCAGTAGAACACTCATATTGTGCGTATCCCTAGAATTGAATTCTTGACCTCTTAGACAAAGGTCGATTCTCCCGTCTCTTTCGGTTCTAAAAAGTTTCGCGAAATAGATATTTACGTTATTTATCTGTTTTTTAGTTAAGAAGTTAAAACTTGACCGTCACAAAATGTCTGAGTCTGAATCTGCTCCAATATAAAAAAAACTGACGACATGATCTAAACACACATATATATATATATATATATATATATATATATATATATATATATATACTGTATCTGCTAAGATTCAAATCGAAATCATGAAATCTATTAATTTTCCCCTCCATTTCCTACAAATCAATTGAGCAAGCTACTACCCTCATTCTCTCTTAGCACTTGTTTTACCGGGTTTAATTTCAGCTATTATGCAATTTAATCATATCAGAAAGAAAATGGAAACATGTGACGTTCACATTACAACATTCCTACGTCCTTTAACTTTTTTCTATTCATTTTCTAATCCATTCAATAATTTTGCATGAGATATATACACGTAGGTACACAGAGAGAAAAATCACATTTTATAACATATATTACACGTTCATTGTTACTATTATCCGTATCTTCGTAACTTTTGAGGGTTATTTATATGTCTGAATCTTTGTTACAACACTGCAGCATTTTAACGAAAAAAGTCACCGTAAGTCATGTAATTTTTCGTTAAGTGTCATAATTTTGTAAGAAAACTGTAATTATATAATCGATTGTTGTAAATAACCGAGGTATAGATAATGTTTATAACGACCATGAAATATATAGATCAAATATAATTAACTCTATATATTTAAACTCATATTTTAATTCATCTCCCAACGCAAGACTTCCTTAGCTACAAGTAGGGCAGTAAATGAACCTAGCCGTTCGGTTGTTCGGCTCGTTTGTTCGAATTCGAGCTCGAGCTTGGATCGGATAAAAGGTTAATGAACAGAGCTTGAACACCTTTTCTGTTCGAGCTCGGTAAGTGACACCGTTCGTTTAAGGTGTTCGGCTCGTTAATGTTGTTCGTGAGTTAAACGAACCAAGCTTGAACAAGTAAATATGTTCGTTTAAATAAACGAACAAGCTCGGCTCGTTCGCTAAGTTAAATGAACAGAGCTTGAACAACGCAATGTTCGGCTCGTTTGGCTCGTTTACAGCCCTAGCTACAAGTGTTGAACCTAAATGCTTTAAGCCACTTGCCAATAAATTTTTTTTTTCATTTCATTTCCCTCCCCTTTTAATGTTTCATTCATAATGGAGTTAATGGCACGTTCTTTTTTTTGACTTTAGAATATGATAGAGTAAAATAAAACGGCTTCCTAAATTGTATGTGCTTCTTATATTGTGACTTAGCAATCGATCCATGCAACTTGACGCATTTTTCATTATAGGTCATTCGGAAACAACCTCTGTATGTTTCCAGCATATGAGTATGGTTGAATACACATCCGACCTCTTTTACCTCACTATAGATGGAAGCGTCTAAAATAACGGGATAATGTTGTTGTTCCTTCCCCTTTTTAAGTCATCGTATCTTTTAATGCTACTTTCTAGCATGAGCAAATTATTTCGTTTACATAGGACTTGACATAATATTAAAAAATTACATTTTTCACAGTGGTAAAAGTTACTCTCAACCGTTATGAAAATATTGTCATATTTTTATTTGACCATAATTTTTAAAAAAAATCAAATTATTTTATTTACTATTTTATTTTATCATGAATTGATTAATTGATGTAACGAGTAAAATCATATAAATGTTAATTTATAGGTTATACCCAATAGTAAAATCCTGCAAATAAAGCAAAAACGGCTCCCATAGAAAGTACATAATGGAAATGTGCAACCACATAATAAGTATCATGTAGAGCAATGTCTAGCCCAGAATTTGCCAGAACTATTCCAGTGAGTCCTCCTATGGTAAACAAAAAGATGGACCCTACAGCAAATAACATGGGTGTTTTGTATTGTATCGAACCCCCCCACATGGTAGCGATCCAACTAAAGATTTTGATTCCAGTGGGGACAGCTATGATCATGGTAGCTGCGGTGAAATAGGCACGGGTATCAACGTCTAAGCCCACAGTAAACATATGATGAGCCCAAACAAGAAATCCAAGAACACCTATACTGATCATGGCATAAACCATGCCTAGATACCCGAAGACCGGTTTTCTCGAAAAAGTCG
>AP025040.1:45902774-46142282 GCA_036186865.1 Eustoma russellianum
GATCTTTTCTTCTTTTACTTCACTATCGTCTCCTTGATAGCTGGAAGTTCTCCAAAAGTATGAAAAGCTGGAGGACTTTGTACCATCCATTCCGGTGTGGTTGGATTCTGTTCAACAGCCCAAGGACTTGGAGCACATCTTTTGTTCTTTCCACTGCTTGAAGTGATTGTTACGACCACGAAAAAACGACAAATCCCAACTACGGATATATAAGAGCCAAAACTGCTAAGGGCATTCCATCCAGCGTAAGCATCTGGATAATCTGGAATGCGACGTGGCATACCCGAAAGCCCTAAGAAATGCATGGGAAAGAAGGTCAGATTAACCCCGAAAAAAGTGATCCAAAAATGGATTTTACCTAAAGTTTCAGGGTATGTCCGACCAAAGATTTTACCTACCCAATAGTAAAATCCTGCAAATAAAGCAAAAACGGCTCCCATAGAAAGTACATAATGGAAATGTGCAACCACATAATAAGTATCATGTAGAGCAATGTCTAGCCCAGAATTTGCCAGAACTATTCCAGTGAGTCCTCCTATGGTAAACAAAAAGATGGACCCTACAGCAAATAACATGGGTGTTTTGTATTGTATCGAACCCCCCCACATGGTAGCGATCCAACTAAAGATTTTGATTCCAGTGGGGACAGCTATGATCATGGTAGCTGCGGTGAAATAGGCACGGGTATCAACGTCTAAGCCCACAGTAAACATATGATGAGCCCAAACAAGAAACTTTGACCGTTAATTTTTTTTTTTGTAAATGAATACTATTTTTGTGATAAACTAAAAAGGAAACTACGAAAATATTTTTAGAACAGTAGAAATATTATATAATGTAAATTAGTATATATCATTATTATAACATATACCAAAATCATCGGTATAAGATGAAGGAAGAACCCTCTTAGTATTTGCAAATTTAAGTGGTCAACAACCTGTAGAACATTTTACGTCATAATACTTGAACTTCAGTTAGTGCGATCGGACAAATCAGAAAAATGTACTTCAAGTCTTGTTGTTTAATCATGACTAGTTTCTAGACAAATCAACTCTATTTGCCTTTTGACTTTTTTACTTGATTATTAGCTGCTAACATAATCAATGTATATTTGAATATCAATTCAATCATTAAAGCACAATGAAAATCAATTAAGGAATATTTCTAGTGACATAGTAACATGTCATAATCGGGTTACTTTGGTGCGACGGTGACTTAATTTCCTTTTTTTTTTTTTGGTAAATGTCCCCTCACGCAGTGATAATGCTCAAATAGTATTATCATTATTGGAATATAAGCACTTACCCGCATGATTTTACAGTGGAATCAAAATCCAAAAATGAAAAATACATATAACTGTTTCATATCATTATTTAGTCACTCGTACAACCATTTCGTATTTTGGGAAAGACTAGGAATGACTAGTATAGAAGATAAGATAAAAGATGTGAGACTGGGATGGTTGGGCATATCAAGCAGAGACAGATAACGACATATGTCAGAGTAGTTGAAAGCTTCATTGTAGAGGGGAAGCGGGGTAAAGGCAAGTCCAAACTGACTTGGATTAAGCAGATTAGACACGACATACTAGATTTGCACCTCTCTGAGGACATTGTCCAGGATAGGAGTTCATGGAGACAGAGGATTAAGGTTAATGAGGTTTAGTCAAGATACAGAGGCACCTTAGAGTATATTTAGGGGCTTAGATATGCTCTACATTTTAGGTTGACTTTGCAATTTTTTTGTGTTTGTTTTTGTCTTTCATTATTTGTCTATGCAGGTACATATATAGCCTGGTTTCGCTGGAAGCAAACTCTCTATCCTTTGGTATAGATGTAATGTTTGTCTGTATCTCTGTAGCGCCCTGCTCTCGAGCTCCATCCTCGGGAACGGTGCACCCGCCGTATCTCACTAAGGAGAATACAAAGCGTCACATCAACCTGTTACACGTCAGCGTTGACATAGAATTTTTTTTCTTTTGCGGAAACGATTAACCACAACACTAACTAGAATTTAATTAACCTCAATAAAATAAAAACATCACTATTAGGCTGACCAGGCCCTACAAGTCAAAGTCAAATGTCTGAATTAAAAGTCTAAAAGAAATGTCTCAACGTACTAACGTAAAAATATAAATCTCAATGTCACCCCAAGATTATCATAAACAGCCCGTCTCTGCCCTCGCCGCAATCATATCTACTGGTCACTCGGCCCACTCCACGACATCGGCACCATCCTCAACGTAGATATAATCATACTCCGTCTCGGCTACATATGGAATAGTAAGGGTGAGTGATGGTAATCACCTAGTAGGTGCCTCTCAAAACAATACAAAGAGTACATCCCCAAAAAGATATCGACACATAACACACACAACAAGATAACATGGCTTATACGGAAAAGTAAACCACTCCACATAAAAATGCGCAAGTACGTGATGCATGCTCAATTAACATGTCACACGCAACGAGAATCATGTCATGCAATATGCTCCTAGACCTATATGCAATGCATGCTCCCGGGTCCTAAATCCAGCGTCGTGGTCTCTAGCCACCAATAGCCGTTTGGACACCCACGCCCTATAGACGCAGTATGTCTCATGACCCCGGTGCCCTATAGACACGATAAGTCATCCCGATACCCACGCCCTATAGACGCAGTATACCTCATGCAATGCACGTGCCATGAATGCAGGAACTCCACACAGCCGTTATTACTTCCATCTGTACTACGTACGTCTCCAATTACTTAGTCTACTTATTTTATTATTTTACTTTACTTACCCCTTTTTTTTTATTAAATTGGGTTCAGCCGAACTGGCCAAACCCCTTGCCCTTTTATTATTATTATTATTATTATTATTATTATTATTATTATTATTAGTATTATTAGTATTATTAGTATTATTATTATTATTATTATTCTATTATTTAAATTGGGTTCAGCCGAAAGGCTAAACCCCTTTTTGTTATTTTTTCCTTTTTTTTATTATTATTATTTAACATATGCTGCATGCCAAACAAAAGAAAACAGAGAACCAAACATCAAATCCCATCAACATCGACACAACCAATTCAACACACATTCAAGACCACCATTCGGCTAACACCAATAACACACATATATAATTTCACACAATAGGCTTCATGTTATCACAAAGAGAATACCTCAAATAGATCATGATTGAATTAACAATAAAAGAACAACAATGAACGAATAAAATACCGTTTTGAGCATGCAATCTTTGTACCATTTTGAGGGAATAAATAGTATGCACCTACCTTTTTGACGATTTAACTTCCTTCTCCTCTAGTCTCGAATCTAAACAATAGTAGTATAAAAATCAATACTAACAATAAAAGTTAATTTGACTTAAATAAATAAAACAACTATTATACGACATAATAGTTTTTAGTACAACACAGTTGTCATCATTGTATTATTTGTCACTTATTGAATCATTATTTTTTTTTCACTGCATCACCAAGTATATTTTTTTTGCTTTCCTGCGCTCTACTTTTACTATCATGAGTAATATACAAATTAAGTATCTTTCTCGTTGACTGCTATAATCAGTGGCTGTGTTATTATAGAAGTCATATCATATATATAATTCTACATCAATATACATATTTCTGTAATTAGATATTCTGCCTGAGAATTTTTCCCACTACCACCACTTCATGGCTTTTTCACTACCTTATAACTATAATTTAAAGTATATATCTTTGATTAAGCAATTGACACACACATATATTTATCCCACTACAATTTACAAGTCCTTTGAATTTTCAATTTGTATACTGTGTTATCAGAAAGAAAAGAAAACCGAAAGCACATTCAGTAAATTAAGTAATACTTCTGGCCAACATATAAACAATAACACTACTAATTCTTATATAGACAAATACTTAATCGGCTATATATAGATGTAGGCATACATCCAATTATGTAATCACAATTACCTATGTTTGATTCATGATTTCATGCGAAAATACAAATACGGATTTCACAAATTCATAATAAATGCAGGAAAAATACTTACTTCGATCGTTTATACTACACCGGTATTCGTCTAGAGTTTTCGGTGGAGGACACAAAATCCTTCTTCTCCTCCTTCAAATTTGGCTGTCGTTGCTATGTGTTATAGGGTCAAGGCTGCCCAATTTTGTTGAAAGATGAGGGCAGCCGCCAGGTGCATAAAGAATGGGGTTCGGTTTTGTTTTCCTTTTCTTTTCTTTTTCTTGTTGCCCCTCCAATTGCTGCTGCTGACATTTAGGGTTTGGAGGGTTGCCGTTCTTCAGCTCAAGGGAAAGAGATATTGCTTCTGATGTATATGGGTTTACATATATATATTTAGGGATAAATTAAGTAATTACCTATTAGGTTTAGGAAATATCTATATAGAGTAGACTAGTTCAAGTACAATTCCTATTCCAATCCATTTTAGTTTAAGATAACTCTTATTATTTATATTTTTCTTCCTTCTATTATTTATAATTTATAACTTTTCATTTCCTTTTTTTTTTTTTTTTTGCTGACGGTCACGATCATAACACTCTCATTCTCCTCAAATCCTAGTGATATCCTAGTGATATCTTTTGTTGTCATTTAGATATATTGATTATGTATTCTTGTACAGTACAACCATTTCGAATAAAATATGAAAAGATAATAATATAAAACCAATGGTGTACATCGTTATTCAAATGTGAAATCACGATTGGTTGATTGAATACCTATCCCAAGTGAAACATCCTAAAAAGAAAATCAAAGAAACAACCTTGTTACAAAAAATAAAGATGAATCCTTAAACAAGACAAAATTCTTTTGGAATCCGCCTTTTGAACATGCAATAAGAAGAACCATTAGGTATGTTATGATGGTTCACTCAGCTTATCCTTTAATTATGATATTAAAATTCTGATTATGCGTGTAAGAATAATAGAACAACATTTCATGTTCAGGCGTAAAAATTGCTCACCTATTAAAAGAGATTAATCATAGTTGCCGATGATAGATACCTTTAAATATAGGGGGAAACAACATGCAACAAGGGGTTTCTTCATCTAGTGGATAACTGCAAAACTTTAACCACCTCACATGCATGCAATTTCTATCCATCTTTGCCCACAAAACATACTTCAGTTGGTATTTGGGTTGGGATTTGCTCCAAGAGATCAAGAGTTCGATTCCAGAGATACTCACGGTGTAGGTGTTTTTCTACTTCTAGGTCGAGAGCTTGGTTTGCGGAGAGACAACTTGTGTGGATGACTACGTAAGATCTCGCTCAATTTAGGAGTCCAGCGCATACTCCTTAGGACTGGAACGGTAGTCCCGATGGTGAGGGACTTCACCTTTTGCTCAAATTTATATCTATCCTTTGCCACATCGTTTGGACATTGTTTAGATAAAATACTACCTAAATTGAACAAAATTGTTATCTCATTTTCGTCGATTTCGGATGAGGTTACTACATTAAGTTGAATGCACGAGAGTTTTCTTGCAATGAAGGTTCGTTTCACTGGACCATATTTCACTTTTGGGAAAGAAATTCCAGTATTGGCAAGTGATGTCTGAACGGCTTGGGATAACTCTAACACACAAGAGGAAAACTCTATCATGACACGTGGCGGATGGTGAGTAAATGATCCGGACCCTCTTTCACTGGCTAGATACCTATCTAATCAAAAGAAAATGTTAAATGAGGGTTGTCAGAAGTGTCGAGAGAAAAAAGAAGATGGGCCCTTATCAGTTTGTTTTCTTCACCATTGATGTTACAATCTTCGAACTTGAGACTTTCGCGTCAGTACGGTTTCGGTGACGCGGGGAAGGAGAACGTTTTACACGTGGTCAATTAAGAGGGACACGTGGCAAAAGTGAAAAGCAAAGAAAAAAAAGTTGTCCAAATTTGAGACGTGTTCCTCCTGATTAGCCGCGTGTAAAATGTCTCCCCACTCTCGCGTCACCGAAACTTTTCTCTGTTAGCGTGGTCTTACAGTCTAGTACTGGAAGAGGGATCTTCCTCGGGGGGATATTAATATGTTTGGTTGGAGTGTTAAACGAACCGAACAGTTCGCGAACTGTCGAGTTTGATTTGTATTTGATTCGAGTTTGTTCGTTAATTTTATTTAAACGAACCATATTTGAACACATATTTGTGTTTGTTTACTAAAACGAGTCAGACTATTCACGAACTGTTCGGCTCGTTTAAACAGTTGTAATGTTATCGAGCTAGTCAAACTCAAACCAGTTTTAAAGTTCGTTACAGTAAACGAATCGAGACGAACAGTTCGTTTAGATAGACGAATCTAAATTCGAAAACCTAGTATTTCGGTTCAGCTCAGTTCGTTAACACTCCTAGTTGTGGAATGAAAACGAAGAATTGCTAAGGGGAAAAGGGGAAATAGTGAATATAAGATCTTTAATGTGTCTAAGTTTGTAACAAGAATCTGTGGCAAATTCATGATTACGTTTAATGTAAGGTTACAAATTATAGTTGTGGAATGAAAACGAAGAATTGCAAAGGAAAAAAAAAAAAGGGAAATAGTGAATATAAGATCTCTACGATGTGTCCAAGTTTGTAGCAAGAAACTGTCGCAAATTCAAGATTACGTTTATGTAAGGTTACAAATTATAATATGTCTAGTGATACTTATGACACACAACACAACACCCAGTATATCCAACGACAGCAAAAGTTATCGCTAGAGTCTGAGAAATGTGAAAGACCGGCATACAATATATGCATCTCAAAGGATAGAGTGTTTGCTTCCAGTTAGACTCCCGACTCTATATATCTAGTAATACTTATACATAATATAAATATTAGTAAGTGCACAAAATAATCAAACCGTTAGAGCTAAGAAGTCTACATGTCTCATTTCTATACATACATGCCTAAATGAGATACTTGTATTTTTCATCTTTTTTTTTTTTGACAACAATGAGAGGAATATATAATGCGTATATATATAGTTTCTGGTAATGAAAGAGACGTATAAGAATCTTTATAAATCTAAAAATGAGTCACTATTCAAGCAAAATGTTTGCTGCAGTTCATATTGATTAGATACAGTGTTAAAGTTCATTCTATTCTCTGTTATCAGCTAATATTCCCTTTCCACGAACATGTTAAAAAACAAAGAAAAAGGGAGAGAGAGAGAGAAGGAGAAGAATTGGAGGACCATCGAAGACCAATGCACATGTCGGAGATGTACATGTATCCAAGTTTGGCGAGTATTGTCTGTTTAAAAAGAGGATCAAATGAAACATAAAACAAAAATGATATAGCCTTCAAATCGACAAATGAAACATCCAATCTAATAGTGAGGTCTCCTATCCATGTTGTAATGTAGGTAGCTCTCAAAGATTTATGATTCACCTCAGTTAGCTGACAGAAAAAGTGATCTGGTCTTAGCTCATTAATAAATGTTGTAACTATAACCCTATCATTACGTCTCCGACTTGCATAGACTCGTCCATAAAACGTTGCATGTATTAGAGAACTGGCTCTTTTGATTTTTGTCTCAAAAACAATACATATGAAGAGGTTTTGATAAAAGAATTAGAAGACACAAATTGTATCTTGAACCTTTGAGACCATTGTTTAAATGAGTAAATTAACTGTAATATGCTTTCCCCCTCAAATGTACGGGGAAGGTCTTGCACCTCAAAGGATTATGTACATTCTTCAGATTCATAGATGTTTGAAATTGGAAAAGATGATGTGTTGGGTCTGAGGCACCATCGTAGGTGTTTATTTTAAGCGCATTGAAACTATATGTGGTCACATGCTCCACAATATCTTTACAAAACAGACTCTCTTAGACAGCGTGTGTATACTCGTAGCAGCCTGAGGATGACTCAGCCTCAGAACCATCTCGACCGTAATGAGGCATTGATGTTCGATGCATGAGCTTTGAGTGATGCAACTTAACTCCCTGTGATTCTTTTATAGCCGGAAGTGATTCAGTTTGGGCTTTTTGCCTTTGTTCCTAGTTTTTCCCATAAATTAATCTCTTGGTTTCGAAGAATAAGCTTCAGAATTTTGGCCCTCTTGACGGCCATGTATGTGGCCCTCAGTGGCGCGTGTAGCCTCCAAAGCTTTTCTTTCTATTTTTTCTACCAGGGCCTAGAAAACATCCATATTTCATGCCACATATTGCATAGTTCTATGTGTTCTTTATGGATGACGCCTGGATATTCATCATGGGGTCAAAACTGTTCGTCGAAGTCCTGCTCTAATAAACGGTTGGACCCCCTATTTTCTCGACGATGGGAAGATTCATCACCATCGTATTGGTTAGTTTTTCCCATTTAAGACTGTTTTATGTGGGCTTTGGTAATAAAGTTGCAAGATTAAGGCATGATAGGCTCTTCCTCTAACGCTAAAATGATGAGGTTTCAGACTCACCCTTTGGATCGCACGTCACAAACAATTCGATAGCTTTACCCTATGCAAAGGAACAACGTCTTAGGTCCCAGAGTTGTTACTCTAGAGAAACTCCTATGATGCTCAAGTCAGTTAATGTTGTATCCTCATTGGCAATTAAACTTTTTGAATTTAGAGAAGACATGTCTATTTTTTTACAATATTACATTTTTTGAGGAGATTATTTTCTCTTCTTTTTCTGGTAGGTTGGAAATCTGCCTTTTGTTTGACAGTGATGATTCCTTTTGTATGCTTTGGTTCGCCAATGCATGTTCAAAGATTCTAGGATATTACTACGTGTTCTATCGTGCTTGTGCATTGATGCCAAGTGGCGTCTCTTATCACATTGCATGACGAAACTGATCATGTAGAGTGGGTTGGTTTGGCCGAGCTAAGATGACTTGCCTTGACTTTTTGAGTGTTTGCTGGGGGCTGATCTGGTGGTCATGCCTAACCTGACCCGCATGGCGAAGGTTATGGTCCAGATGGTTACCTTTGGTGCAAGTTTCTATGGACAACTGGTTGAAGTCGACCTGACAACTGATGACACGATAAAGGTCAAACAGATGTTGAGGGACGACCTAAGTCTCCTGGGCCATGCCGACTTCACTGTATTTAGGCCCGAATAGCTGATGTGAACCCTGAGACGGCCTGTGCTCCTGGGTGATCAGACGGCACTTACTCTATGATACCGAAGTTTGTATTCGTACCACTTCTGAAACGTGTTGGTTTTATACTCATCAAAATTTATTATCTTATTGACCAAAGATTAAATCATAAAAAAGATTCAAGTCATAAAATTTGCAGACTACGTATATGGAACAATTCCCTATATATATATATATATATATATATATATATATATATATATATATATATATATATATATCCTATACTTCTATGTTGACTGCAGTGGTAGGCTACTAATAGGCTCACCGTAAAGCTGCATGGGATAGGGATTTGTGCGTCCTTAGATTCAAGATAGGTGATTATTGTAACATTATTGTACTAAGATATAGGTCGATTTTGTTTTTGTTGTAGTGAGAATCCGCATACAATCACCTCCCATGTTTCCCTCGTCCCTTACCAGACTTAGGCCTTCTCTTTCTTTTCTGTGGGTGGGAAACGTTTTGATATCTCCGAGGCATAGCTCAGTTAATATTCACATTAAAATTGCTACAAAGGGTAAAGAGATCGATTTCAGAGACACGTACAGTGTATATTCCGATGCTGTTAGGTCGAATGCTTGGTTTACGGAAGACACTTTGTGTGAGTCACTACATAAGTCATCACATAACTTAAGACATCTCTGAGCTTTTAATTTACATCCTCCACAATACTCATTAAGGCTGAGAAGATGTCCCTCAGAAATGGCCTTTGTGGAAAGATGTGTGCTTATATTAAGTTTAGAGTTTTGCTCCCCTTAATTTCCGCGTTAATCTTAGCGAAAATCTAGGTAAACTGATGTGGACTACAATCAACAATATTTTGTTATTACTTAGGCCATGTCTTTTATTTCCCTCACACATTTTCCTTAATCTAGTATCTTTCCAAAATGTATAGTAAGACTGCGTACATCTATTATGAAGTGGTATGGTTCTTTTTTAGACCTTGCACAAACGTAAAAACCTAATGCACCGGAAACGACATATTATTGTCTTTCCAAAGATGGGACTATTAATTGATGCTATTGGGTCCAAGATACTGGCTGCTATTTATATTTTTTTTAAAAAAAAGATTAAGATCCACACGTCATCTTTGCCAAAGTAAGATTAGTTGCCATTGTTTAAAGTAAGAAATCTTAAAAACAGTTAAATTTGCATCGATCAAATCACACAAAGTTAAATTACCAAGAATCTCGCCACTAAAAACACCCACTCTTAATTCATAAGTTAGGATTAAACATAAATTAATCCGAGCAAGACGTGGATAAATGACAAGAGACTATGTGGCTTTCTTAACATCACTCATTGCTAAGCACAAAGGATCGAAAAATGTTTTCTGCTTTTCAAAGCTTTAGCACATGGTTGCCACTGTCCATTTTTGTTCTTAAGCAAATTGATAATCAGAGATCCTCAGATTTGATCCCTATAGCTTAAATACTTTTAGGGCTACGTGTTGATGAATGGCTATTTGTGGAACTGTGCTTTTGGACCATTTCCAGATGTTAAAGCATTCTATACCATTCTTCCAGGTTGTGAGGAATTGTTTTTCCGCGCTCCAGAACGTAGTCCAGTTGGTATTTGAGTTGAGAATTGCTACCAAGAAGATAAGAGTTTGAAACCGGAGATATAAGCACAATGTGGGTGCTCCACTTCTGCTAGTCTGTAGGGACAATTGCTACATTTATGCTAGTTTGTAGGGGACAAATTGTGTGGGTCACCATGTGAATGCGTCACCAACCTAGGAGACCTGGGCACCTGATTTTTATCATCCACAATGCTTCATAGGGCTGGAGCGTTAGAAGTCATCATGACGAGGGATTTCGCCTTTTTGGTAAGAAAGGAATTGTTTTTTCGCTAGTAGTAATATTTTAATCTGGAATAAGTAAACATGAGGTGCTATCTTAAAGTTATAATAATGCATATAATTACTAGAATATTATAATTTACTGGTAATGCCATTAGCATAGCTGGAAGAAGTCCCTGGACTCTTCCATATTCTCTGTGTTGTATAGCCTGTGACAGCATGCAGAGATACACTTAATCATCCTACTAGATACGTCTTATAAACAAGTAATAAAATAATGTCAAACTAACAGAGTGGTTGTGTTTAAAATTATAGAGCGTATATTACTTATGCATCTTTTATTAAGAGTAACTTTTGATTTGTTACACATTTTGCAAAAAGGAAATAGTGTTCCAGAAACATCAAGTTCTGTGTAAACCTTACTATGTAATTCAACGAATAAGATGATTCGACTTGTCTTACATCATGGTGTTTTACAATCATCTTAAAATTTATTGATAGTAGAAGAGGCTTTTTGTGTCTTATACAACGACCCTTTTGTCTTGTCATGTATGTGTATATATATACAACAACATCACATATTCACTATATCTCAACGATATCAAAAACTATCGTTATATATGTGTGTGTATATTATTTAATTTAATGATAGACGCATAACATTATCTTAATTTTTACCGCTGGGTGGTGGCAAAACAGCCTTTCGAACAGTAGTTGTTTCATGACAAGTATATAATATGTCCTAAATCCTGAAAACAATGGTGAATGATGGGAGCTTTTCGGAATCACCACAACAGTAAGGTGGTCATAGACATTTTTAGATAAATCTCTCTGTCGGGGATCTTGTGATATGCTTTAGTGTTAATTTTTAGTCGCTAACACATTAGCATATCATATTTTAATTAATGTGTCATATATATATATATATATATATATATAGACAGGTCTCACTGGAAGGAAATTCTCTAGTCTTTGAGATAGAGGTATAGTTTATCTGTCTTTCACCATCCCCAGACTCTAACGATAACTTTTGTTGTCGTTGGAATATACTGGATATGTGTTGTTGTTGTTGTTTTTATAGAAGTTTTGATCCATGAGTATTTCATTAACTACCAGAACCATAGCTTAATCAGCATGATTAATTCAATCTGGGGATCAATGTGATTGATGCTTTATTATGACTTTTGATTCACGGTGTTGACAATGATACACTACACATGATAGATAAAGATTATCGACATGAAAACGAGTGGCAATTTTTGCATACAAAAAAAATATACTAAATTTGGATATTATCATACCCAAAAAAAAACATTCTATCTCTTTCAAAAATATTGTCTTAGTCAATTCTTTAATATAATTTAAACTGAACTATTTTAAAAATTCCTGTCACATTTTTTTTGACGGACTAAATTTTAGACATCATAAGTCTAAACGGTATTACAGCTAGAAAGTCCAACCGGAGCAAGAAAAGAAACCCGAAAATCTGGCCCAGAAACTAGAACTGGGCTTTACATAATAAATTGTATGCAAATCAAAGGCCGAACATAAACAAAGAAAAAAAAAAGAAAGAAAAGCAGAAGACCTGTTTGGTAGAGCTATTATTAGGGTCGTAAATGAACCAAGCCGTTCGGTTGTTCGGCTCGTTTGGCTCGAGCTCGAGCTTGGCTCGGATAAAAGGTTAATGAACAGAGCTTGAACACCTTTTTTCTGTTCGAACTCGGTAAGTGGCACTGTTCGTTTAAGGTGCTCGGCTCGTTAATGTTGTTCGTGAGTTAGACGAACCAAGCTTGAACAATTAAATATGTTCGTTTAAATAAACGAACAAGCTCGGCTCGTTCGCTAAGTTAAATGAACCGAGCTTGAACAACGCAATGCTCGACTCGTTTGACTCGTTTACGGCACTAGCTATTATTCCAATCTCAGCAAAGAAGGCGCCAAATGGAATGGAATTGCATTTGTGTTTGTTGCGAGTTCTATAAAGTCTGACTTGGAATATGCATTTTAAGTTCAATTATTCACGTTATTTTTCTGTTTACTTATGGAATGGGTGCTAAAAAGCGTTCTCGATGCATTAGGCCCCGCGGTTGTATAAGGTTTGGAAAAAAAATCAGATCGTTTCGCGATCTGATTTACGATGTCATACACTTTGTGAAAATAAACTATCAGAGCAAATACATATTCAAGCATAGCTCCTATCTCCATGCCATCCTCTTGTCTCGTTCATAACCGATTGTGGACCATCAAAGGACCGTCTTCTACTTCAAAGTGGACCAATAATGTATATATATATACACACACACTAACATGCACACGAAAATGCATATACACACACATGTATACATATATATATATATGTGTGTATATAACATATATATATATATATATGTGTGTGTATATATACACACACATATATACACACATGTATGATACATATGATTGTGTGTATATGCATATAAAAGAGGAAAAGGACATAAAAAGGAGTTACGAATAATCCTTTATAGAAAGTTATAAGTAGAGTGGATTAACGTTTTCTCTTGTGGAACACAGTCTTTGAGGCCAACATTTGCTGCCGATTAGATTTGCCATAATCCACAAACAAAATTCCCATAGTCCAAAAAACCCTTGCCAGTGTTATAAACTCGAACAATAAAGAAAACAACAACACCAAGAAGTAGATTGTATAATCTCTATATTCTTCAAAGGTGTAACAATTCATATAAGAATGTGTCATATTTATAGGGTATGAAAATTGTAACATCTTCTCAAAGTTAATACCCACTACCACCATGATCTTTAGTGGGTGTTAATGTCCTTAGTGTGTGTTAATGTTTGGACATCTACTATCCCCACTAACACACATAATAATTCACAATAGCCAGTACCCACGCACGCTTTTCCCAATCCTAATAACGTATAATGAGGTCCCAAGATCTTACAAAACATGACGACTTTTAACATTTCAAATGTTTTATACATGAATCCGTTACCTTATATACGATTCTAAAAAAAGTTAAATTTCAATAGTAGTTAAAGAGTAATTAGTATAAACGATACATGAACTGAATAAGAGCCGGTTATTTTTATTATAGACCATTATTTTTGAATACAATAAAACTGTAGTCTTCCCTCCCAAAAAAATGTCAAAATAAAATAAAATGGAATAACAATAAAAACATATAATTAGTAATGTGTAGCAGTGTAGGTAAAGATGTATGTTCCAAAATTCTCATACCTTTTCAACCAAAGCCGTGTATATTACTCCAAAATCTCTGAGTCTTCATTATTTTAATCTGCTGCTGCCTAGTGCTTGCATCTGATATGTCATTTCTGGTCATTAACGTTTGAAGAATCTTTGGGGTCGTTTCATTTTTTTAATTTAGTTTTATTATTAGCGAAATCAGGATTCGAATATTCATATAAGGGAGTTCCTGTCGTTTCCAAATGGTTTCATAACAGTGGTGGCCTCCGTTGCTTTTGTCAACTTCGATTTTGTCACTTTTGGATGAGTGCTTTAAGTCCAAGATCGGTTTTTGGATACTGGCCGGCGGTTTTCTGGATAAATAAGGTAGTTTGATTTATGGGCTCCGGCTGTCGGAGCGGAAAATATCGCCGGGTAATGTTCAGATTCAGATCTCTTCTTCCAAGGCCATTCAGCAACACCATGAAGTAAGTTTTTTCTTCTTTTCCTTTCCGTAATATTCTTTTGTTTTCTTTTGAGGAAGAGGAGGTAATGGCTTATTTCTTAGATTTATTCTTTATTTCTGTTTGTCTACGCATTTCTTCCAAGTTTGCTATTGTATGAGGCGTATTAATTTGTTAGTTTTTCTGTGATGTAATTGTGCATGAGCTTTAATGAGTTGATTATAAAGGAAATATGATTTTTTGATGAGCTTGAATAGAAGAACAGTGCAATCCGTTGCAAGTTCCCAAATTAAGATTCATGCTAGTTGGTTACCATTTGAGAGTAGATGTAGTCGAAGAAAATTGAATGCAAGTGTGCTGCATGCAAATCCTTTTTATCCATGTCTTTACTTTCTTTCTGTATCTTTTTCTTTTTCTATTCTCCCCATATTATTGGATTAGAGTAAGATGATTCAATCCGCGTGCATATTTAGTTGACAAACTTGCTGGTGCGCTTCCGAAAGCTACATATTTTTGGTATATAATGTGAATGATTTTGATTGTAACTCAGAGTGCCTTTTGCTAGTTTGAACAATGTAGAATGGAAAAGTGTAACCCTGTTCTTGTCTGTTTGTTTGGGCTGGTGTCAGCACTTCTGTGGTCTAAAGAGTTATGTCTTCTCCTGACAAAAGATTTAACTGTCCGTGTTCTACAAGAGGTGCTCTTAGAATTCATAGATGGTGAATGGTGGATTGACCTTGTTGGTAACATGGCGAGTCTGGGTTGCATTTTGCTTTTATGATTTGATATACACCAGCTTTGTCCATTAAGGTTTTGAGATTTGACTTTAGCCTTGGTGAATTGGAAAACTTCCTGAAACTAATGCTTCAGAACAATCTCACATATTCACAACTTTGCTGGTTAAGACACTTCAACTCATCTTCAAAGATAGAGATGTAATTTCCTTTAAATGCTTAGTAACCTTCCTTATTTCAGTAACTGAAATGACAGGTACAGTTTCGTATATCCATTACCTTATACTGACATGTTTCTCCAACATTGTTTGTCATATGGTTTTAATCTCTTGTTTGTGGTAACATGTTTTCTTCATGGATATAGTGATTTTTGTATGTGAAAGTTACTTATTTTTCTTCTCATTCTGCTGCTTAGATTGAGTTCTATTCTTATATATGTTGTGCAGGCCCTTTCTTTTTTGGTGCAATTGTATTTTATGTCTTGAACAGTTAATTCATCATATGTCAGTGATTCTCTTTCTACATTTTTGGGCTCTAGCCACTTGTGCCATCGTGATTTTCTTGAGATATGAGACTCGTATGGTTCAAGTGTTCCTTGATATTACAGTTCCATCATTGCTTTTCCCTGTTCTTTTCTTGAAATATCTTTGGCCTTGTCTTTCAAGATGAAGCTAGTAATGCAAACGTAAAACAACAAAGTTTTTAAAGTTCCTTCTTACTGAGGCTTCCTCATTTACTCTTGAGTGGATCATGGTTGTTTCCTTGGATTGCCCTGGCCTCATAAGTTTCTTATGATAAACATGCATATAAGATCAGGGTAAGCATTCAGTGACAGAGGTGTTTCGCATGCTCAAAACTTAATATGCTCCAAGTACTTGGTAGAAAATTGTATTTCGATTCCCTCCATGTCCAGATATATTGCATCATATGTTCTACAGTGCAGAAACTACCAAGAGAAGGGGTGAGAACAAAGATGTTAGAATGAACATCAATCACTGTCGATCACAGTTGCTTTTTTGCTTTTGATAAACTAAGTCTAATGCATTGTTATTTCTGCATCTGAAGATGAATCAAACGTGTTTCTAAATTTTGTATGGATTTTTTCTCTGGCATCACAGGAACAGAACAATATTTGGGATTTCCCTCTCTGTTATTATTATTAACTTGGCTGCTATAATGGAGCGTGCTGATGAGAACCTGCTTCCATCTGTTTACAAAGAAGTCAGTGAAGCTTTCAGTGCCGGGCCATCTGATCTGGGATACCTCACATTTGTGCTGAAATTTGTGCAGGGCCTTGCCTCACCAATGGCTGGTATTTTGACTATTACATATGACCGTCCCACAGTCCTTGCAATAGGTACACTAGGCTGGGCCTTATCAACTGCTGCAGTGGGTCTTAGCAACTATTTTTCACAAGCTGCATTCTGGAGAGGAATCAATGGATTTGGACTTGCTATCGTAATTCCAGCTTTGCAGTCTTTCATAGCTGACAGCTATCATGATGGGTCAAGAGGGGTTGGATTTGGTGTTTTGAGTCTTGTTGGTGCAGTGGGTGGGATTGGTGGTGGAGCTATTGCCACAATCATGGCTGGTTATAACTTCTGGGGTATACCTGGATGGCGCTGTGCCTTTATTGTCACAGCAGTATTGAGTTGCTTTATTGCTTTCCTTGTTTATGCTTTTGTGGTCGACCCGAGAAGAAAACGCAGTGATGAACATTTCACGGGCAGGAGTTCGTTCAGGTACAGTTACTTCTTGTTTCTGTACTTGCAAGTATTTCATTGAAAAGCTGCAAGATTTAACTAAAGCCCGACGAAATGTACAAAAAGGGTTCTAAGCTAAGTAATATTTTCAGTATTGAGTTTATTTATTCCTGTATTGCCAAAACCAAGGGTAACCTTTTTCTTTTGTTTGGTTTGGTGGAACTTTAAGTGGATATGTTTATTTGAGACAAACCAGTTACAAGAACTAGATTCAACGTGAAACTTTAGACATTAAGAAGGTATTACCACACGTGTATGGCCTTGGCGTAAAAAAGTTGAGCAAACATTTAGGCAGCTCAAAGCATCTCATGAGGTTTTGCCTTTTTCTTAGTTACAGAAGTTTCCTTGTTAGTCCATTGGCATCATGTTATTTATCTAAACTTTATGATGCATTAACATGAAAAGCGGCATTAAACAATAGACAGTTTGCAAGAACATCACTTTATTGAAGCTTCCTAATAATTCTTTCCTTCTAAATCTTCACATACATATTTTTTTGTCGCACACATTCCTGGCAAGTATCCTATGCATTAACTTCTGTTAAGAGTTTTATGCTCATGTTAGATGCATTTATTTCTCTCTGTACAATGCAATATACTGCTATATGTACAAGTTTTGACTGGGTACAGCCTTGTTCTCTTTCTTGTTCAGACATAAACTGGGAAATTTGGACCCTACTGGTTACCCATTTATTTGAAAATAAATTTCTTCTGCTTCACCTCCTAAATTCTTAAGCAATTGCATTGCTAATGTTGCATGCTTTTAGGGGTGAATTGGCGGACAAGGGAATCACTAATCCAGTATCAGTTTGGCTGGAGTCGTGGAATGCGATGAAACTTGTTATGAGAGTTCCAACGTTTCAATTCATCGTGTTGCAGGGTCTTGTTGGCTCACTGCCTTGGACTGCATTTGTCTTCCTCACACTATGGTTTGAATTAATTGGTGAGCTTGGTATCAATGATATCTTTTTTTTTTGACAAATATATTGGTCTAGTTGTTTAGTTGTTACATTTGTACATATACACAGTTATTGCTATTTTAATATCGGAAGCTTTCTATTTGTATTTACTAAATTCATTCACTAACACACTAGCACATCATATCCCTATTAGTGTGTCATCTATGCATGTACACGTAGAGCTGAGGTTCTCACTGGAAGCAAACTCTCTATCCTTTGGGATGGAGGTATTGTTTGTCTACCCTTCACCCTCTCCAGACCCTAGCGATAGCTTTTGCTTTCGTTGGGATATACTGAGTATGTGTTGATGTTGTTTAGTTGTTACATCTTAAGATCCAGTTTGGCTCGATTATTCTTTTAGGAAATCTTAAGGACCAAAATTGGTTGGACTTTCTACCACAGAGCTCCGGACTTGATCTATGAACTACCCATATTGACATGGACCTTTTCTGCAGGTTTTGATCATAATAATGCAGCCTCGCTTGTTGGTCTATTTGCTGCTGGATGCGCTTTGGGATCTTTTCTTGGTGGAGTTATTGCAGATCAGATGTCTCGTTTATATCCTCATTCAGGGCGCATCATGTGTGCTCAGTTCAGCTCTTTCATGGGAATCCCATTCTCATGGTACCTTCTTAAAGTAATCCCACAGCAACAAAGTAGCTACTTCACTTACTCCACGACTCTCTTCCTGATGGGGATGATCATTAGCTGGTGTGGTTCTGCTGCAAATGCTCCAATGTTTGCCGAGGTTGTCCCTCCCAAACACCGCACGATGATCTACGCATTTGACCGCGCCTTTGAAGTAACGTTCTCTTCTTTTGCTGCTCCAATTGTTGGGATCCTTGCAGAGAAGATGTATGGCTATGATCCAAAGTCCATTGATCCTACTTTAGGATCCACACGGGAGGCCTTGGCCTTGTCAAAAGGGCTCTTGGCGATGATGTCCTTGCCGTTCGGTTTGTGTAGTCTATTTTACACACCTTTGTATTGGACATTCAAACAGGATTGTGAAAATGCCAGGATAGCTTCCGCCAAAGAAACTGAGATGATATGACATTTTTGTGTAATATCATAAGAACATTTTCCTTGTTATACATAGGGAGGAATTGCACTAGTTTAATTGTGTTATTCTGATTTCTTCTGTATTTGACTAACTTTACTTTGTGCAACACTTGTCGCTGTAAGAGATTGTATGGATGAGGTCCACCTAAACTTGAAAAGATGATGCACTACCAAATGGTAGTTTCCTTCAGACGAAATGATATTCAGCTGTACTAAGAACATGCTATGGCTGGGTGTACGGAGATTTTCCAAAGAAGTATCATTCTTGAAACTTGTTAGCAAAAGGCTGAACCCCAACCCAAAGGGCGTCTACTGCTCCAGCCCTAAAGAGCTGCATGGAGAATGTAAATCAGGAGTCCAGCGGCCTTCTAGATTGGGTGAGATCTTACACAGTTACCCACACAAGGTGTCTCCCACAAACCAGGCATTGGCCTGGCAGCAGAGGAACATCCACACTGTGCGCGTCTCTGGATTCAAATTCATGACCTATTGCTGGCAATCTCCAACTTGAGTACCAATTAGACCATGTCCTGGAGGCATCATTCTTGAAACTTAAGCTTACATGACGTAAGGTTCATATTCATTCAAAACTTTAAAACAATGGGTGGTAGTCTCATTTTCATATAGCCTATATATATTTCTCAAAGTGGACGACGTGGAATTATATTCTCAATACTCACTTCCATATATTTTGCTCAAAATGGGCGATATAGGACTATATTCTCAATATTATGAAGTAACAGTTGATCGACATACTTTGACGTAATTTTCATTATGGTTTATTGAGAAACAACATTTGTTAATTTCTAACACATGCATATGGTTGTGTACATCTGACCTCCTATACCCTACTATAGGTGGGAGCCTCCAAGACAATGGGGCAATGTTGTTGTTGTCCTAGCAATTATTGACTAAATGGGTCGAAGACTTCAGGATCGTTCGCACACACCAACAGGTACGGGCAGATACACATATATGCAGTGATACTTGTGTGTGTATATACAAATATATACACACATATGAATACACATGATTGAATATGGTATGTAACACGTGTTACCATATATGCCTTACCATCTTTTGTTACCGTTTGGTTCATTTTGTTGGTACTAGTTACCTTTTTAAAGTGGTGCGAATGTAAAATTCAAACGACACAGTATAGCCATGATAAGATGATGAACTTTTCACGGACTAGAGTTGTTATATATACACGCTGCTATTATACCATAATCATACTGACAAGATGTTTGACGTCCAGAAGATGGAACTTAATTTAAATATTAGTGGGCTACTGGGAAAAATGCAGGAATGATATGTTTAATATTTTTCAGGAGAAAAAGGAACGGTAGTTTCAGATTTCATAATCTAATGCCCGGGCTATCTGGACTGGTTTATGGTATATACGATATGACAATAGAATACCTGACGTTCTAGGTGTTTTTTTCAAAAAAAAAAAAAGTAAGAACGTATTCGAATTCGAATCTTTAGTAAGAAAAATGTTACTTAACTGCAAAAATTTATTTTTTTTTTCTTTACAAAATCATAAATACTTGAGTAGCCTAATTTAACCGATTTGTTCCAAAACTATCAATATTTTTTTTCTCATTTTATGAATTGAAATGACATAACCAAATTATTAAGTTTTTTCCCCAACTGGAGCTGTGCTGACATCATGTATTTTGGTCAAGTGTTTGCTTCCATCTAAACTAGTGAAAAGTAATGTATCATGATCAATATTTAAGAGGGGCAATTCGGGGAAAAAAGCATGGGAGGATCGCAGGCAGATCCAAAAAGAGAGGCTAAAGTGCCATCGGTAGGGTATTAACGAACCGAATAATAGGTTTTCAAATTCGAATTTGTTTAGCTAAACGAACTGTTTGCTCGGTTCGTTTAGCTAAACGAACTTTAAAATTCGGCTCAATAACCTTATCTGTTTAAACGAGCCAAACAGTTCATGAACAGTTTGGCTCGTTTAACTAAACAAACCCAAATACTTGTTCGAATTCTTCTCGTTAACAAATAATTACCAAACGAATACAAACCAAACATGAACCGAAATCAAACTGTTCGGTTCGTTCGACAACGCTACTCATCGGGTATGAAAGCAACACAAGATCCTCAAAATAAATGCAGTTAATGATTCTGTTGAGTTCGGAAGCCTCAACTGAAAAACTCCCCTTCATGTCAATGATCCTAAGTTTAATTTAGAATGGCTAGAGTCAGTCCGGAAATCCAACTGCAAGTACAAATTTATAGCCCCACCTGACTCCTCCCAGCTACAAACATCTGGCAGAGAAAATAGAAGGGAGGGAGTTGGGGGGAACACCTCGGGTAAAAGACAAGGATATTATGTCGATGTCCTGATGGTACCTTTGTTCAACGTGAAGCTAGTTCTACTTATTGTAGAGGTATACTATACCGAAGACAAAGAACCCAAGCATCTGCAATTGACAACTCAGTGCCGTTAGATCACTCCATTAGATGAACCACAACTAAAAAGGATGAAAGAGTGGAGTACCGTAGAAAAAGATGCTCCGTAATATGGGAAAGCCGTTGTCATGAACCTTTCATACTCATTGTGTCTGAACGGCCTCACTGGAATCTGCAAAGTTCATCACCTCGTTGATGAGTTATGATAAGGTTACAAGGATTTCAGTTCTGAGCTATAGAATATCCTTCCACAAAATCCTGATCCAACATATGCTATAGACTACCACCCTCTTTCACTATTTGATATGGTAAATTAGGCCGTTTATGAGACTGAAACTTCAATATCTAGGCAGTTGATTTGAAGTTTATGATTGTGAAACTTTAATTTTTAAGCAACTCAGATGAACAATGCCAAACTTGAGTTGTTCTATTTACTGTATATAACTCCAAAGTGGCTCGCCTAAAAAATCACCTGCTTTGTAAGTGATAATGTAGTATATCCAAGCCTCTGGTACTCAATTTTGAACTGAAAAACACCATATACATCTGGGATCTTAAACGAAGTATGATACAGTCCCTGAAAAGCCAACACATAAATGTATAAGTCAACACAACCATTCCTACAAGGATCATAGGTGAAGATGAATTTGCCAACTGAAAAAATGTGAAAACCTTTCCATCTGTGGATAACGTCTTTAAAACATATGGGCTCATCATATAAAATTGGACTTGTACATCATTGGAAACATATGGCTCCCAGCTCGTTCCAGACCACTCATATATTTCTACAGAATATTCCTGCAAATCAACCATGCTTGAAAATTCAGAGCAGGATCATTTTTTGCAGATAGAGCATAGATACAATGATATTATTACCAAATCATCATTGATCCTGTAAATAGCAGGTTCATCCACTTCACCTACTTTATGGTGTGTAACATTGACAGCCTGAAAGGAGAAAAAAGATTCAGGTGAAGGAGACATAATTAAAGCCCTAACCTCACCAATATCACCCAACACCAAAACCCCACCCCCACCCCTGAGGAGGAAAAAGAAAGAAAAGAAGACTACCATACAACAACAACAACAACAACAACACATACTCAGTATATCCCAACGACAACAAAAGCTATCGCTAGGGTCTGGGGAGTGTTAAAGTTAGACAAACAATACCTCTATCCCAAAGGATAGGGAGTTTACTTCCAGCGAAACCTCCGGCTCTATATGAAAAGAAGACTACCATATAATTGCAAACAGTTTGGCAATCACCTTGAGATGACCCCTTTCGTGAAAGACCCATTTGCTAAGTTCAGTCACAAACTGCTCATTGCCAGATTTCTCAAATCTGCTGGCACAAACAGTAATTTTAAATTTTCTCGTTAGAAACAGGCACCAGAGGCCACGGAATATCTTTCAAAGGAAAAGAACTACTAAAACAAACAAAAAGAAGCAGTCGTTTGCTTCAAGGGAAGATAAATGTCGTTTCGCGGGCATCCTAGGACCTCAAATGAAACCAAGCAATTAAAGAAACCTAGAGTAAGTTCAAAGGATAGAAAGTGCTTTACTTGTTTGAGCTTCCAGCTTTCTGCACTCCAGATCTTAGCAACCTGGAGTTCATAATAAATAACATCAGCTCAATCAGACCTGATAAAACCATGGAAAATTTTCAAAACCAGTTGAAAATGTGCAATACCTATTACTGAATAGGTCAAGTGAGCCAGAGATCACAGCCCTTGCGTTATTTCTGGCCTGCATTAAACATCACATCACATCCGCTTCAATATTTTTTGGAACTTCTTTTTTTATTTTTTGCTAGTGTAATTTTCTTTCCATTTTTTTTTTCTGAACTTCACAACTTCAGCACTTGTTTTGATGCGACCAATCAAAAGTAACAATATACAAGTATCCACATAGTATTGTTTTTCAGGTAAGTGAAAAACCTTTGGTGCCAAATCCTTAGATAACTCTCAGACTATGAACACTGAAATCCAACCATGACACAGCAGGAAGGCATCGGAAACATGCTAAATCGAGACAAACCTGTAATACTGAGACCAAAGAAATAGCAGAACCAAACAGAGACGGTGGGCTCGCCAATCTAGACTTAGGATTAGCGGAATACGCCGTGGGGGAAGCTGAAAGAACCTTCAACACCTAAATTGGCATTTAATTCGATCATCAAGTATAACACCTAAGGATGTGGAGACTAAAGATAGAGGAAAATAGAGTGATCAAAATTACCAAGCCATTTTCCGCATTCAATGAATGACCAATACCTTTGAAAAGCACTGGTGCCTGCATTATATAACACAAGTTATAGAGCCATCAGTCATATACATACAGCTTAAGCTGCCTAATAAAAGCTATCAATATTCACTACATGGATCTGTCTAGGGATCCAAAACCTTTGATAGCGAGCCAAAACAATCAGACATAGAGTTATAGTAAGTGGAACTGGTACACAATACTTTCTAAAAGATGCTGACAACAGACCTCAATCCTTTCTTTCCCCAACATGGCTTCAGATTCAATAAGTTCATTGGAGGCAATTAGCGTATGATCACCCTCAGTTTCGGATACAGCATAGCTAGTGTGATCAATGACCACAGCAGAAGGATCCTACAGCAAGAGAAATTTCGATCCTGTTAACACTACCATTACATGATTGATCTAAAATGCATGGAGGCACCCCCATTGAATCCAAAAAAAGAAAATTAAAAGATGATGCACATATGACGTACAAACTTTACAGAGTTCTGAAAGGAGGATGGACAAAACATGAAAACAATATATTAGAAAAGAAAGGTTGAGAGCATTATTTACCCAAGCGGATTAAGTCAATCAGGGGAATGAACAGAATAATTTGGACAATCAAACAAATTGTTCCAGGATAAAAAACGTGGTAATAAACATAACAGAAAAAATGAAATGAAGGCATGCATAACTTTAACACCATAAGCTCAATCGTTCAGATACATGAGAAATGCATCACCAAGAATGCTAACTGCGGTACAAATTACCTAAGTTTCATTTATATTTACGACATATGGATAAAGATTTCACGATTCCAAAAATTCAAGAATCGGAGCCAAAATAAAGTGAAATCAGCATCAAAAGACCAAAAGAATCGAAATCATTGTGTACCTCGTCAAAATCAACACCACATTCAGCGGCAATGCTGCGTATCAAATCGGACGCATTAACATCGACAGCCATAATCAAGTCGTGACCAGTGTCAACGAAGTTCAGAATCCCGGATAAATCCAAAGCCCCACCAAAACCTACAATTAACAAACAACCACAATCTCAAATTGACAAACAGACAAAGAAGCATGGTGGGGTGAGATCTAAATCCAAGTTCAAAAATTTAGGTTTCAAATTAATCGACGTACGCTCAGTGGTAGGAGCAAATAGAATTAAGCCGTCGTATAAATACTGGCCGTATCGCTGAAGTGCCAATGACGGATCATCAGCGAGCTTGAAATCAAGATCGAAGCCGCGACTCTGGAGTGTTTTGAAGAAGATGGAATGTGATGATTTGAGAGATACATCGTCGAGGAGGACTAGAATTCGCCGATCAGTGGGATGTTCGGGAGTGAAGGAGAGTGCATAAAACGGAAACAAAGAGATTGAAGAGATGAAGAATGCTGTTAGCAAGAGAAGGGGAAAACTCCTCATGGTTAGATGCTTAGGGTTTTTCAGATCAGCGTCGCAGATGCAAGTGTTCCACTCTTTTTCAACTCAGAATTAGGGGAAATGCCTCATTTTACTTTCATTTCTCACCCTTTTTTTTTGTTTTCAACATATACATACATATATATATATACATACGTGTATATATATATATTATCATGACTCCAATATCTCTCACTATATCATCTCCAAAAAGATTCCAAAAAGATTCGTAAATAATGTAAATTAAGTCATGGTTTAAGACTTAGTGTCACACTGTGTTTGAACATAAACTCGTTTTGTATGACAAGTTTACAGGAAATCTCGAATATTTAAAAATAATAATAAAAGATTGACTAGAAAATGTCATGAGAGATGGTATCGGGGATCTTCTCTGCAAATTTTAGACCCAATAGATGTCGAGCACGGGTTTAGATCTTCTCATCCCAACTTTTCTCATCTCCTAAATGACCACGCGACACATAGCAGCAAGGGAGATAATGAGGCTAGATGAAGGTCACCGCACCCCACTTGCGGTGAGGTGATCCTATTCCGTCGAACACAGCTTTAAGTTAGTTAATGTCTATTATTGGCTTTGATTTACAAAAAAAAGGCTTGTGTATATTTGCACCTACTCAATAACTTTGTACCATTGTAAAGATCGTGCTGAAATTTTTTGAACTTGTTTTGTTTCTAACTGCTTAATTTTTTTTCTGCTTAAGTAACAACATTTTATAATTTAATACGTAATTTTAGTATTGCTTGTTCTAAAATTTTGCTAACGTGATATCCAATCAGCACTCCTAACGCAACAAATAACTAGATAGTCAAGGATCAAGTTAAAATTATTAAATGAGTAAAATATGTATAAATAATTACTAAATAAGTAAAATATGAAATAAAGACATGCTAAGAGAGATGATGAGATAGTATTTTCGGCCTATTTTTTTCACCTATCAACTACAATCAAGTACTGACTTAACCAATTACTCGTTGTATATATCACACGGGTTATTGTCATTGCATATATCGTATGACCTAAAGAATAACAAGTAGAATGATAGATAGCTAACTTTACACTAGAATAAAACTACTAAATATAACATGTGTAGTTATAGGGAGAATCATGTAAACAGTGGGCTTTTCGATATGGAAATGACTATTTTGAAGAGAGTCCAACAGTAATAACCAAAGAATAAACAGAATGGCGCTTATTTCAAAACGTGCATCATAACAGTGGGCTTTTCGAGCCAACTTTTCACGTTGTGATCTCCTCACCCTCACTTTCCTCACTTTTTTTTATGACCGCACGATACGTGGCAGCAAGGGAGGGTGGTGAGATTAGATGATGGTCACCTGCATCTAGACTCACCACCCCCTCTTACTGCCACGTGTCGCGCGATAGAATACACAGCGTCATAACGGTGTACGAGACAAATCTCAAGTCAATTTCTTTTTAGAATTTTGCAGCATATGATGATAATTTTGTCACCATCGCTATTGGATTAAATACACAGTTATCATGTAAACCCGTGTTGGGGTAACCATCATTAACTGAAAAACAAAAAGGTAAGACCAAATACAAGGCATGTTTTGTGTTATAAGGGTGTTATGGTCTTTTTCTCAAGTGACGGGGCGTATAGTAAACTGAACAGAAAATGTATTGACAGGTACCGGTCCCTTGTTATAATCCAAAGTCTTGTTTTATTATAAATACTAAATTGAGTCAATAGATAAGTGAATTAAAAAAATTTTGAATCCTTAAGATATCTGCTAATCAGTGTACGACGGTACATCTTATACTCGAATGTTAATAAATAACCACGAACTAAATGAAGGTGCACTAGAAATACTCATGACGATAATAGAAATTAAAATGCATTACATATTTAAAATGTCTACTTAGTTATGTGATCAATACTATATTAAATCGACATTTATCATGTAGCTGTCTTTGTTTAGGTAATAATTTCTTCATACTTATCAAGTGATGGTCATATTAGTTAGTTTTTGCATAGTGATCAATGACATGTAATGTTGTTAGTTTTTTTACATCCGACCCCCTCATACTCCGCCATAGGCAGGAGCCTCTAAGGCAATGTGGTAATGTTGTTGTTGATGTGAAGCTTCTAGGACATGGTCCAGTTGGTACTCGGGTTGTGGTTTTATCCAAAAGGTCATGAGTTCGATTCCAAAGACACGCACAGTGTGAGTGTTTCAATGCTGCTATGCCGAAGGTCTTGTTTGCAGGGGGCACCTTGTGTGGGTCATTGCGTAATTCTTCATACAACCTAAAATGCTGCTGGCTCCTAATTTAATCTTCTACAATGTTCCTTCGGGCTGGAATAGTGAAGGTCCAAATGAGAAGGATTTCGCTTTTCCTCCCAGTTGATATGGAAGATTATGATTTAAGAAAGAAACCCGTATATATAAGTGTGCTTTTGTTTTTTGTTTCCTTTTTTTGTGCACAAGGGGAATTCACATATTCCACCCAAAACTAAGACCACGAGACATTCGACAAAATATTCATCAACATCCCCAATGGACCACGTGGGAAAGTACCTATTCTTGTATTTTTGCTCACTAAAGCTTCCTTGGAAGATAAACATAAAATTGATTGGAAGCCTTTTGACTGTATTCCTTTTTTTGCATCTCGTTTTCCACATTCCATATAGGCGCCGAAAGCAACACCAGAAACCAGCCGCGCCACCACCGTCCCACCATCATCGTCAAATAAGCACGAGAAACAAGCATTCAAATTCTAAAGATAGTGTTATTGCGATAGCATATTTTAATTTAGATATTTGACTTGGTTAGAAGTTCTATTCTAACTCACCTTGACGATAAGGTTGTTACTTGTAGATAGAATTGTTAGAATGTGATAAAATTGTTTGTTGTATCTTTATCTTTCCCTTTAATTTTGATAGTCTGTTTTGATAGTATGACAACAGCTATACATACGTGTAAACAATTGATGACAATATACGATTGACAAATATTTCAATATCAAATTTTGTGTTTCTTCATGGTATCAGAGCAAAACCAAATTTGATTTCCAATTTGTCACTTGATAGTCATCGTCTTTCGGTGTTTCTAGCCACCGTCGATTGTGCCTCAGTTTCAGTGCTGTGGTTCATAAATTTCATCCCTCTTCAATTTTTTTTTGGTCGGCTTTCATCATTTTTTTTGGTCATTGTTTTTTTGTTGTCTTCCACATTTTCAATCGTCATAATGGCCGAACCATCGACTGTTTCCAATGATCCAAAGTCATATCTTCATACATCCGATCATCCTGGTCTTGTTTTTGTCACTCAACCATTGGGTGAAAATGGAGAGAATTATTTTGTCTAGCGCAAGGCTTTTGTTAACGCCTTGCGCTCTAAGAACAAAGCATGGTTTGTTGATGGGACTATCAAACGCCCAGATGCAACCTCTGTTAATTATTCCGTATGGAAGCAATGTAATGCACTAGTCCTGGCATGGTTGTCGAATTCGCTAGCCAAAGAGCTTCAAGGTACTGATGCCCACGCTGACTCTGCTCGTGATGTCTGGCTTGATTTAGAGGAACGTTTCACTCAAGGGATTGATGCCCGTGTGTATGAGCTTCAGCGTGCTATTGCCTCTCTCCGCCAAGAACACAGTACGGTCTCAGCATATTATGGTCGCCTCAAAGTTCTTTGGGGCGAACTCCAGTCGTTCGATGCAGTTCCCATTTGCAGTTGCGGATTGTGTACATGTGGTTTGTCCCAGACAATGGAGAAAGTTCGTGAAAAGGAAATGGTGTTTGATTTCCTAATGGGTCTCGATGAAACTTTCAATACGGTACGCTCACACATTTTAAGTATTGATCCTTTACCGTCACTTGGTCGTGTGTATGCTATTGTCGCACAGGAGGAGAAGCAACGGGTGGTTGGCCGGGCCGAGCAAGAATGTCTCAGAACCTAGAACTGTGGAAGAGCAGAGAAGTGGAGGCACCAAGTTCATGGTCGTACTGCATTGAATGCTTGAGGCGCACGCATGTGCTGAGGTGATAGATAACCGAGTTGACCATCTTTGACTTTGCTTGAGTGGATTGCACTATTAGTGACTCAAGGCCTGAGTTGACGTCGAAGGGGCATCATGCGTCCTCTAGGCCGTATCGGCTTAAACATATAGTTGGATCTGAGTAGTTGAGGTGTGTTTGAGGCGACATACGTATTTTTTAAGTTAAATAACGTTGACTGTAAAGAACCGATATGAAAACACTCCTCGTTATTGTAGATGATAGTTTTGTCTTTATCACTCACATAACCAAATTCCACGTTACTTTTACTAGATAGAATATATTGTATCTCCTCATCCATCTCATCATGTCTTACTAAATGATATTATGACATGCTTATTATTTTGATCTTACTTAATATATTAATTTAATACTTAATAAATTTGGCATGGTCATTCTTAATCTAATCCGACAAACAATGATATAAAGGTTAGAAACTTGATATAAAGGACCTGGTGGTAATTTTCTTTCATTGGAATGAAAAATTAGAACGAGTTTAATTGGATGGCTAACCTAGGTTGAACCTTGGTTATCTAATCAACCGGATCACATCATTTAATTGTTTCATATCTTTAACAAAAAAAAAAAAAAAAAAACATATGTGTAGCCATGTGAGTTCTACTCCAAAAGTTGAAAGGTCGAGGGCTATTTTGGTATTAAAGAGACAAAAACTCGTGGTGAATAAATAAAAAATTAAAATGGTTATTGAATATTATATTGACATTAGCTTTATCAATTTTTTAAGTAATTTCATCGTACATTTAAGCTTTTGATTGATTTCGTCTTGTTCTTATTTGATTTAATAGCGATAACTTTTGTATATAATATATTAGGTATATGTTGTTGTTGTGGTGTTTATTATTTAATACTTTTATAAATTTCAATTGTTTGACAAATTTAGGTGGCGTTTCGTTCACACTTAGTATCGAAATTAGATCGGAATGGGTATGATAGGGTATGAGTTTGGAGTATATGAGTTTGAGTCTAAAAGTGAAAGTTGTTTGGTATTGAAGTGGGAATGAGTAAGATAGAAATTGATGGCGTTTGGAACGTATCGGAATTGAAATGAGTATCGAATATGGACGGTCAGAAAAATTTGACCGGCCGGCGGCGGCGGACGGTGGCCGGCGGTGTTTACCGGTCATACCCCTCATTCGCGTCATTTCCTCATATTGATAGACAAAGAGACTGGTATATCAAAAAACGATATTCATTAACAAATACTTGCATATCGAACCGAAACTCATACTTCTATTTCCCTTAACAAACAACTTTTATAGGTTTGAATTCCTCCAAACCCATATCTTTAATACACATACCCCCAACCAAACACCTTCTTAATCTTTACTTTCACTGGTAGTAATACTATATACGGTACTTATGGTCAAACAAACTGAACTGGTCAACCTAAACCCAATTATCCTTATACGTGACGTATTGTCAGTGCTCCCTTTTTTATGTTTTAACTATTTTATGACATGTTTTTATTACAATTAAAAAAAAAAGGAAAAACCCAGCTAGTTTATGCTGTAATTTAAATAGAAACTGCAATACTTCAGTGATCAAAATGTAAAAATTGTTGTGGCTCACTAGTGATGATGTCGGATTTATCACCAATGTAAAAGTCGAAATATCCGGGATTCAGGCCGTCACTCTTCCGTCAACAGCCCTCGGAAGCCTGAGAAAGGAAAGAAAGCGTTAGGGGTCCCAAGGCGCTGCTCCGAGAAAACCCTCCGACGCTTAAGTCAGATGTGGGCATTTTTTGCGTATAGCTTAAATTGAGAAGGTTGTGTGGAACTTGTTTGAGGTCGGTCAGAGTGTGTTAGCCGAGCTGAGATGAGAACAACAGGTGTTTTTCTCCAGATTTGGACCTGGAGCATCTTACTGTTGGGGAAGCTCTTTTATACTTGGTGTGGTTGGGAGCTGAGTGTCCCAAAGTAATGAGACGAAGACGTCTGGCCAGCTTGCATGGCAGCCGCGTAGCTGTTAAGGATTGTTGTGCTGGCAACTTTGCTCCGTATGATCGACATCTGGAAAGTTAAGATTGCATGTAAGCCACGTAGCATACAGCACTGTGACTGTTGTAGCCTGGCCGAGGTCAGTAATCAAAGACCCGTGGCCGAGATAAACTGTTGAGGGCTTAGGATCCGAACTGGTTTCTTTTGGCCTAGCTAGATGTATAAACGACATCCTCTAGATGTCCGAGATGACTGCTAATGTGAGGTCATCATGCTGAGATGAAAATGACCAGCTCCCTAGAGCATTGGAGAGCCTTTCGTAACGCTTGTTGCTGGTACCATAAATGGTGGCCCGAGACTAGTGGACAAATCAAATACGAGGCCGAGCCCTACCCCTTTGCCGAGATGGAACTGCAGGCCGAGGTGAGGCCTTGAGGCCGAGTTAAAAACCCTTAAGCTTAAGTGAGACCTTTATACCGAGGTGAGATCCTTAGCCCTCCGGGAGCATTGAGACTGTATGGCCGAGATGGCGGTGGGGCCCTGTGGCAGAGATGAACTGTTTGTCCACATATGTCCTGACCAGCCTCCGGACCGACCCGCCATACTTAACCATTTTTGCGCCTCACTTCAACGTTGACCGTTGTTGACTAGCGAGGGATATTTTTTTGGCTCATCAACTGGCAATATGCATTCATATTAAGTTATTATCGTATACGCTGACTAAAAGAAGTTATTGTTGTGTACGCAAGTTTTTTATTTTCAAATCATTTTATAAAAAAATTTATAGGTGTGAGAATATATACGTAAAATGTAGTTTTCTTTATTGGAAAACGTTAATGTAACACCAAAAAAGAAAAAGAAAAAAAATTAGAAGAAAACTTCCCTTAAAATGTCTCTTCAGAAAAGGAAAAAAATCAGTATGACCTCTTTCTTAGGGTACCTTACTGTATTTTAGTTTATGTTTTTTTATGTGAAACACAAAAGAAATAAAGTGCGTTCTGATGGATTAGGCTCCTGCGTTTGTGCTATGGTTAAAGAAGGACGGATCACTTCGCAATATAATATACGCAGCTTTACCCTATATTCTGTGCAATATGCGGTTTCAGCGTTTCGAACTCAAGACTCAAAGTCATAAAACATCAACATTACTGGTTGATCAAAGGCGTGACTTCAAACACAAAAGTAATAAAGATAAAATCAATTAGTATATACAGAATCTTAAACGACTTTGTTTAATGTTTCTCCTTGTCAACTTTTTCTAAAGGCACCTATTAATTTCCAATGAAATGTAGAGATCAATTAACCTTGATATAGACTTTGCAAAAACACCGGAAAGAATAACATGCATGATAAACCTGTAATGTGATTCATTAATGAAATAAATAAATAAATTGGTATAATGATAATATGCAAACCATCTTCATTTATATTTTGCTAACTAGTTATTTTGTACCATAAAGTATTTCCGGGTAACATGATTACAAATTTCCAACTTACATAATTTTCTTTAAATAATACACTCACGTAATTTATATCCCAAAAAATGATAGCTTTCTTAGGTTGATCTTTCAACCATATTTTTTATCATGTATTTAATATTTGACTATGTTTACAAGGTTGACACCTTTTCTTTTTCCCTTTTGGGAGAAGGGGGTTTGTACTTACTATGGCTGTAAATGAAACAAGCCGTTTGGTTGTTCGGTTCGTTTGATTTGGGCTCTCGGCTCGGATAAAAGGTCAATGAACAGAGCTTGAACACCCTTTTCTGTTCGAGCTCGGTAAGTGGCACTGTTCGTTTAAGGTGTTCGGCTCGTTAATGTTGTTCATTGAGTTAAACGAACCAAGCTTGAACAAGTAAATATGTTCGTTTAAGTAAACGAACAAGCTCGGCTCGTTCGCTAAGTTAAATGACCAGAGCTTGAACAACACAATTCTCGGCTCGTTTACAGCCCTAGTCCTCACATAATTGTCTAATATAGCATATTTTAAAGTAGTTTAGATTAGGGGTTCAGCGAATCAAACTGTTCGTGAACAATTTGAGTTCGATTCATATTTGATTCGAATTTGTTTGTTAATTTTGATTAAATGAATCAAGTTCGAACACCTAATTAGATTCGCCAACTAATACGAGCTGAAATTGTTAGCGAACTATTTGGTTCGTTTAAAGAGTTATAACGTTTTCGAGCCAAATTTGAACAAATTTTGAAGTCGTTACAGTAAAAGAACCGAGCCAATCTGCTCGTTAAACTAAACGAATCCGAACTCAAAAATATAATATTCTATCCGGTTCGGCTTGTTAATACCCCTAGTTTAGAAATATGAATAAAAATAATCACTAAATCAATTAACTAATCAAAACATCATGAAAGGATTAATAAAACATAAAAACAATATAGAAATGAAGACAAAAACAATTGAAGTCATTTGCCTTCTTTCCTTTTCTTCTGGGAAAAACATTAGTCAATTAATACATGTGATTTGAGTTCCTAAGATATACTTTTTATTTAGTATAATTATTTTTTTATAAATACCAACAACAATCCCTCCAGCTTGGCATCCATCTTCCTCTTCCCTTTACTTTACCTACCACTCAAATTCCACTTTGACTCCCAAGTCAAAATCATGGCTGCTTCTGCTTCTTCTTCTTCAATCTCTGCTGCTTTCAGAGCCATCTCTACATCCGTAAAATTACCCTCAACCCACTCCATTTCCCAAACTTCCCTTTCTTTTAAGCTCCCAAACCCTTTGATTTCCCAGATCCTCAAAGTATCAGGTTCACGCGCCGCCAGTTGCAGATCTTTCAGCTGCAGAAGTGAGAACAATCCATCAGATCCCCGGACAAGTAAGTATTGCTACTGCAGCTAACAATTTTGTGGAGATCAATCGATTTCTGCCGAGCCCAGATGATCTTTTTCCTGATCTTTGGTGTTTCTTTTGATTTGTTTGCAGCTAAAGTTCAAGAACTTAGTGTTTACGAGATCAATGAATTGGACCGTGGGAGCCCTGCGGTTCTGCGTCTGAGCCAGAAACCTGTTACTTCTCTTGGTGATCTTGTCCCTTTCTCCAATAAGGTAGGCATCTTTCTACAAGTATTAGTATATGCATGTATGTGTGTGTGTATATATATATATGTATATATACATATATGGAATGTAATAAGTGTATATATGTATACGTGACGTGTTAAAACAGGGTAAGTAGTTAATGGAATCCGTAAAAAGACGTGTTTTCATACACTAGCCTTCTGCTTCTCGGGAAAGAACGGATCTGATGTACGCAATATTACTTTACATTTTTTGTGTAAGATGTTGTTTTAACATCTCCGGATCTGATGTACGCAATATTACTTTACATTTTTTGTGTAAGATGTTTTAACATCTCGAACCTATGACATGAAGATTACAAAAATATTAACCTTATTCGTTAATGGAATAGGTGTAGATAGTTAATTGTCGAGCTTGATGAAAGGGATTTAGTTTGAATTTTGAATATGTATATGTTGTATACGTCATATATTTTGACAAAGTAACATACCCCATGCCCATATGATGTTCATATAAGAATTATATTTTTGCGGTTGCGGTTCTACACGTTAGATACACGTATGATGGATGGGAATAGTTGTTTTTAATTAAATTGTTGTATACACCTGTAAATATACTTACATGGGATATGGATAAATACGTTTGGTCATAGTCAGGGATCAAACTTCTCAGTTTTTTTAATGACTAAATTTCATAAGGCATATATATGTTTCAAGAATCCTAATATAATACATTTGATGGTATAATATGTAACATCTGATGCCATGCCAAAAGCCTGGTTTGTAGGAGCACCTTGTGTGGGTAACTGTGTAAATCTTAACCAATCTATGATACAGCTGGACTCTTGATTTACATCTTCCACGTAGCTCCTTGGGGTTGGGGCATTGGGGCCTTTTGGGTTGAAGTTGCCAACAAGAATCTTAATATAATACATTTGATGGTATAATATGTAACATTCCGTTTCCGAGAAAAAGAATGACATGATATATAAGTATGAGTCTACAACAACAACATTATCTTACTGAGGCTTCCGCTTTTGTTTTTTTTGGGTGATCGGATGTACACATCCATACTTATATGTTAGAAACACGTGGTATAATCTTCATAGTAGCATCTTCTACAAGTTATACTACAATATTTTGTATTTCAAATTATTGCAGGTTTATTCAGGGGACCTGGAGAAAAGGTTGGGAATAACATCAGGAATATGTATACTAATCAAGAATGTACCAGAGAAAAAAGGGATCAGATTTGAAGCCATTTACAGCTTTTACTTCGGAGATTACGGTCACATAGCGGTGCAGGGCCCATATTTGACCTACGACGAGAGCTACCTCGCCGTGACCGGTGGCTCCGGTATATTTGAAGGGGTCTACGGTCAGGTCAAACTTCAGCAGCTTGTGTACCCTGTCAAGTTGTTCTATACATTTTACCTGAAGGGCATACCGGATTTGCCAGCTGAGTTACTCGGTACACCGGTGCCGCCGACGCCTGAGGTTGAGCCTTCACCGGCGGCCAAAGCTTGTGAGCCCGGAGCCACCCTTCCAAACTTCACCGATTAACTGAAATATTTCTTTTTTGTGGCTAAATGTGGGGAAGCTTCGTCCTACTGAGATAATAAACTATATGTCTGTGGTTGTAGTCCTTTTATTGTTCCATTTACTTTAATTCAAAACCATATGCAAAGTTTAATATAGTTGGGCAAACTAGATATCTTAGTTTATTTTTCATAAATCAATAATATAAGATATACATATAAAACACCTCAGTAATTATCAGTTCGAGTTAATTGCACATGGTATCCATTCTTTTCCACCAAGTTTTAAGTAGCATCCAATGTTTCATGAAACACACTTGCCATCCAGACTTATAGGGTTAATAGACACCTGACATCCGGATGACCTGCTGGTCGACCGTTGACCGCTGAAATCGATCTTTGACCGGACTTAACCATACTTTTAACCCTACTTTAACCAAGGTTGACTATTTTACCTTCAAAATTAAAGGAAAAACAAAATCAAAAACCCTTTTCTTCTCTTCTCAAAGCCTGCAGCCTCCCGCTGTGAGACTTTGTGCTGAACTCATGGCTGGCAACCTTACGCTGTGCAGACCATAATTCGCCATCCACATTGAAGATTCCATGGCCAAGGAGATCATGGAGCACAGAATGGAATCTGGAGTCTGACATAATTGTCAAAGTTGGAATGTAGGATATGATTATACAAATGAGAGGAACACCAGAGAGATAGTAAGAAACGGCAGTGAAACTACTTGCAGTTCCAACATTTAGGGCCAACTTTCAGGAACCACATAAAGATCTGAAGAGACTAAAATTGAGACAAGTTATGAAATCTCTAATAATGTATCGACACGTGTACAAAAACAGTTTTTTTTTTAAAAAAGTGCAATACTCCTTTTTAAAAAACTGATTTTGTACAAAAGTCAATGTATGATTGGAGGCTTCATAACTTGACTCACTTTTAGCCTCTTCGCATCTTAACCCAGTAATTATTTGCTAAAGAATAAAACGTATATAGACGGAGATAGTTGTTTGTTTTTTAACATAAGTACATCAGTTGAAACGTCAATCTCCTTAGTCAGATATGTCCATCATATTTACCCATAGCTAACTTAAACTCAAACTTAGAACTGAGTTAAATCTGCGACTCCATATTGCCAATTAATAAGTAATTAAATATAGTCACTATGGGATAGTCCAGTTGGTATTCGGGTTGGATTTGCTCTAAGAGGTCAAGAGTTCGAATCAAGCATAGTCCAGTTGGTATTCGGGTTGGATTTGCTCTAAGAGATCAAGAGTTCGAATCAGGGATGTCCACTGTTCCTCTGCTACTAGGCCAAAGGTCTGGTTTGTGGGAGACAACTGTTCCTCTGCTACTAGGCCAAAGGCCTAGTTTGTGGGAGACAACTTGTGTGACTAACTACGTAAGATCTTACTCAACCTAGGAGGCCGCTGAGTTCCTGATTTACATCCTCCACACATGCTCCTTTGTGTGATTCCTGATTTACATCCTCCACACATGCTCTTTGGGGCTGTGGGGGATACCTTGTGTGCATAAGTGCGTAAGATCTCACCCAACTTATGGGACACTCTTGTATGGGTAACTGTGTAAGATCTCACCCAACATGCGTAAGATCTCAACCAACTTAGGGGAGACCTTGTGTGGGTAACTGCGTAAGATCTCACCTAACCTAGGAGACCGCTGAGTTCCTGATTTACATCCTCCACACAAGATTTCACCCAACCTAGGGGACACCTTATGTGGGTAACTGCGTAAGATCTCACCTAACCTAGGAGGCCGCTGAGTTCCTGATTACATCCTCCACACAAGATCTCACTCAACCTAGGAGACACCTTGTATGGGTAACTAGATCTCACCCAACCTAGGAGGCCGCTGAGTTCCTGATTTATATCATCCACTCAAGATCTCATCCAACCTAGGGGATAGCTTGTGTGGGTAATTGCATAAGATCTCATCCAACCTGGAGAGCCGTTGAGTTTCTAATTTACATCCTGCACACATGCTCCTTGAGGCTGGGACGATAGAGACCCCCGGGGTGAGAGATTTCACGATCCAATTAATTAAATATACACCTTTTGGGAAAAGAAATCCTTCGCCTGCATATGTCAAGCACGTGGACCGTGTCGGGATCCATAAGTAGAGTAAAAAATGGCTAATTTAGAATCGAATAAAAGAAAAAAAAATATATTTTCAACTTTGACTTGTTAACATTAGCAAAGGCCGCCTCCATTTTCAGAAAAGCTCACATATTGGCTATTAATATATTTTGCCTATAAACACGCAAAAATTATTAAAGTTAAAAGTAGCAACGTGGTCATGATTGTCGGAAATATTCCTAAAGATGCTAGCCTATAAAAATTGATAGGGGCTTGTTACATAGTATTTGTTTTGAGGTGAAGCTATTGTCACCATCATTTTCTATATATTATTGTCGTGCTTTTACATTTTTATCATTTGGTCCAATAGAAAAAAGCGTTTTCGGTGCACTGGATTCTCGCATTTGCTTAGAGTCTGGAAAAGAAACATATCGTTTTGTAATTTGATGTACACAGCCTTATCATATAGCATCATAAAGAGTCAATGAAGCTAGATAAAAGATGACCATCCAAAAAGTATAAAGATAGATGAAAGACATATAAATAAGGCTGTGCATATATGTTAAAAATCCTTGAAAAATAAATAATAGGAAAAAATTAAAAAATACAATAAAATGTCAAAACATAGTAACATACCAATCAAGAAAACGTACAACTTTCTTCCTTTTCTGAACACAAAACGTATAACTTGACTCAGGGCATAGTACAGTTAGTACTCGGGTTAAGATTTGCTCCAATAGGTCAAGAGTTCGAATCCAGGGACACCCACAATATGAGTATTCCTAGGCTAAATGCCTGATTTATAGAGGGACATCTTGTGTCGATAACTGCATAAGATTCCACCCACATTGTTAGGCTCCTGATTTACATCCTCTAAAAATGCTTCTTGAGACTGATACGATAAAAACTTCGAGGTGAAAGATTTCAACTTTTCGTCCAAAACGTATAACTTTCAAAACCCCAAAAAAGACCGAAGCCCGCAATCCACAATCCATCGAGAATCCTCTTTCTTACACCAGCCTTATTTTCTTCGAACTCTCAGCTTCCGTCCAGGTCTCCAAGTCAACGCAACAAAAGAACGTCTTTTATCCATAAATCTCCCAAATCTTCTTACCAAACCAAATCCCCCAACCGGCATCAACTGATTTTCAATTTTCCCTCTTCAAACCTGTGTTCTTCTCTCCTTTCTCTACTTTTTTCTTCTTGCCGTCCCAATTCCTACCTGGGAAAATTCTGGGTTTGATTTTCCCTGGTTGAATTCCGGCGTTATGGTCGCCGTCGAAGCTTGTCAGCTGAGTCTCTCGAATCTTTCCCTTTCCACCCGCCATCCCAACATAGTTTCTTTATTGTTTGACCCAATTTCCCGCTCTCTTGCCCTTCGCCATTCGGATTCTTCCTTTTCTCTTTATGCTTCTGTTACTCTTTTTTCAGTCTCTTCACTCCCTGGTCCCTCGACTTTTGTACCTCCCCCTGTTTCTTCGGCAGTTTTCCTCCATATTCGGCCGGCCCGGGACCAAAATCGTGATCAAGATTCGATTTTTATTTCTTCATCCCCTGTTCTTGGCGGTACTGCCGTGCTTCTCCGGTTCTACCTTTTCAATCCGATTACTAAGGCTTATGGTAAGCTGAAAGCTGCGTCTAATCATAGGGATTTGAGGTTTGATGCGAGAAATTCCGGGCTTGTTTTTGGGGTTACTCATGGGGCTGCGGTGAAATTGGCTGGTGGGACTAACTTTTTTGCAATGCATTCGGTTACGAATTCGAAGATTTGGGTTTTTGGTGTGAAGATGGTGGCGGATTCTCATGAGGTGAAGTTGATGAAATGTGCTGTTATTGATTGTATTTTCCCAGTGTTTGCTATGAATTTGTCGTTTGGGCATTTGATTTTGGGGGAAGAGAATGGAGTTAGGGTTTTTCAGCTGCGGCCTTTAGTCAAAGGAAGGGTTGGGAAAGACCGGAGGTTGAATGGCTCCAAGAACTTGAAGGGCCATCTGAAAAAAAATAAAGCTAACTTGGAAGGTAAAAAAGTACAAAAGTTGCAAAAGGGGTTGATCAAGGGAATTGATGGGATTTCCTTAGAGGCTTATTCTGGCCACATAGCCGGGACCAATCTTGATCCTGGAAGAGAGTCGAATTTGGCTTCCAATGGTCTGTCAGAAGGAAAGAGTGATAAGCGTTCTGATCCTGGTCAGTGTTCTTGATTTTAGCTTGCTTATCTGTCAATCAGTTGGTCACAACCTTTAGTTTGAGTGATCAATCTTGTCCAACTTCATCAATGTAAAGTTTTAGCATGGTTACTCTTTCTATGAATAAACCGTAACTTTTGCGGCTTTCTCACTTTGATAGGTTTTATGTTTTCATTGTTTGTTTATTTTTGTTTTGCTTCCAGGAGCTATAAGCTTTTAGTTATTGCAAAAAACCATGAGTGCTAATGGCCGGATTGACTGTACGTGGCCTAGGATATTGATAACTTATAACTTGCATGAGGTTCAATGCATAGCAAGAACACAAATATCAATGGAGAGCTCTATAGAAAGTAGAATGCGAAATCACAATCCTACATACTAGTATCATCTCACTTGAGGTGAAGTGGATCAGGGATATAATTTTTTTTGCTTTTGTTTCCCAAGGGTATCCACCGCCAACAGCATGACTAACCTCTTTCAATGCGTAGAGCTCTCCATTCCATCCGAAGATTAAGGATATAATCAATGGATTATGATAATCCTTCGTTGAATTGAAGGGCACACCAAGTTACTTCCTTTAGAAGCCGTTCTGTCATATGCGTTGGTTATTAGACCACTACTACCTTTTTGTGCTTACAAATACAAGTATTTCATTTTTACACTGAGGTATATTTCCCACAGTTAATAGCACAACTCTGATGGCGTCTTACATGATCTATCATTATAGAATGTTTTTGGAAGTTTCCTGGTAGATATTTAAGTGATAGGTTTGTAACTTTGGAAACACTTAGTATGCTTTCCAACTTCAGTAAATTTTATCAGCTTCTTTTCATGTCTTTTGGGAGTATGATGTTATGGGTAATCACTAAATCATGGAATTGTTGTCCTATCCTAACCAGCCATCTCTCTCTCTCTCTCTCTCTCTCTCTCTCTCCTTACCTACCTACCTCACAGTGCCATAGTAACTAGTCCTAGGAAAATAAAAGAACAAAGAAAGTGCTTCTCTCCCAGTTTTGCCGAAGGAGCAGCTCCATTTTTCACTTTGAATTGGTCAAAATATTTGGAATTTCTTACTTTTTGTTACCTACCTGTCTGTCTGTCTATCTATCTAAAGAATCATTATTCATAATTTCATACATCTTGGTTTCTCTCATATCGCGGTTACTTAGTTGTGTGCATTTCTTAGGTTTCTAAAACCTGCATTCTTCCATTACTACAACTGCTGATTGTGCATTTCACTTGCAGTAAAGGCGAATACCACGAAACTGAGGCAGGATACTAAAGAATATGGTGCTTGTTATCTGGCCTTTAATGTTGCAGAAAGAAATAGTTCAAAATCTACTGAGACGCCTCGGCACTCAGCAAAGGCAATATCGATCCAAGCATTGTGCCCCAACAAGTTCCTAATCTTGGATTCAACTGGAGATCTCTATCTCTTGGCCCCTTCCAATTCTAAAAATGGATCAGAAAGTCGTCCTAAAATGGAAAAGTTAACCAAGACCATGAAAGCTCAGAAACTGGCTGCATTTTCTGGTATGTCTTTGTATTTATTTAGAGGTGCAAGATTCTCTTGAATGCATTGATATGTCTTTACAGTTAGAGATCCAACGTTCTCTGGATTCATTTTCACTTTCATGTTCTCTCCCACCCTAAACCCCCTTGTCTTTCCCCTCCATTCTTCTCTTAGATCTTTGAAAATGCTTGTCATCAACAGTGCAATTGTTTTCATCAACTTTTCACGTTTGGTTAAACATTTGCAAGTCTGGAGTTTGTATTACAGTTTTGAATAGACTTCCATCATTTGTAGGAACACAAAGTTTTTGGGTATCAGATGGTCAGTACACAGTACACATGCTAAACATAACCGATTCAGAGACGGAGACTCACGGGGATGAGAGTAAAGAGCCAATAACTCAACTTTCAGGTTTTCAGCTGCCTATTAATTTTTTTCGCTGTTACACTGTCTGCTTTAAGTGATGTTATTATATCCTTCTGAATTCCTTTAGGAGACACCATGCTCCTTTGTGATTTATTCTGTTAAAAGATCTCAAGAAAATGAGTTTCAGGTTTTTGTGCTATCACTTTTTCATTCCTTCTTGGTAGTATTAGCTAGCATGTACGTGTTTCTGTAAATTTTATTTGTGCTCTATGGTTTCTTTACCTTGATGCTGGAAGATTTTTCTCCTAATATGTTCTTGGTATTACACCCCTCCCCCCCTCCTTTTTGCTGAAGAAGAGGAGATGGAGTAAAACATAACTTGGGATACTTAGCGTTAGTTTTATTCTAAAACCCAATGTGCATTCTCTAGAATGCCTTGAGCTGACTCCGTTTTCAGCATTTTTTGGACAAAAAACATTTCTTTCACGAAATTGTTTATTACTTTTTCATCTTGATTTTCAAAATGTGGTGTTGCTTTTAACTCCTTTTGATGTTAAAAGATAATTTGTTGGACAATACTCGACACGATAACCACAAGATATGCAGAAACTTTGTTGCTTAATACAGAGTCAAATTTAATGATGAGATGGTGCTTGAACTCTTGTTCCTGTATGCATTTGTTTTATCGTTTCAATTTTCTTGGTCCCAGTTGTACTGGCGATATTTTGTGGTGAAAAGATCCTGGAAATGGTGCCCATATCGTCTGATGCAATGCTCATTCTTGGACAAGGTAATGCTTTAATTCAAAAACTTCACATATCCTCCTTGGTTTTAAGTTATGCAATCAAGCAGAAGGAAGTGTCCTGCAAATGTGTATGGCTATATGTTCTGGATGTTAGGAAGCACAATGCTTACACTGCATTCGTACTTCTTTTATATTTACTTGTTTTAGCATTATGTTTAGTTACTTTATTATCCTAAAGCTTAAGAAGTGGTGCTTTTCCTGGTATATCAGTCAAAAGGTTGAGTTATCAATCTTTACAGGATCAATCTTCATCACAAGTTTTTTGATCCACTGGTTGGTATCTCTTTCCTTAGCCTAACTTCAAATCTCTTTTTGACAAATTCTGGCTTGATGAATTGCAGGGTGCTTATATGCATATGCTATTTCGTAGTTGAGCTTGTTAAGCTTATATTTCAACTGGTGAGTACTGTGAACTTGTGCATCATGTAGATTAATATTATATTATTCTATGTTATTTTCCTTTGCCCATTTTGTAAATGTAAACTCTCTTATTATGTTGAGCTGTTTGCCGTACCATTTTCTCATCTGTACATAGACACTCATTTTAAGCTTGCACCGACGATATCCTTATACTTAGGCAATCTTTCTTCGTCTGTTTCCTAGAAGTTCATTACTGAAAATTGTTAGAAAAATTCCATAGTGGACTTAGAAGGGGATGATTTTGTTATAGGTCGTTTCTTCTTCAAGTCCGTGATTGCTAGTCATTGGCTGATTTCCGCTGGGTATTGCTCCTTTGAAAGGGTAAGGTGAAATTGTTGATGCTCTATGGTAAACTACTCTTTTGTAAGCATTTATTTCTGAAGATTTAATTTGTGATATTCATGTTCAGGTACTTCTTGAGCTTATTTGCAGTCCTATTTATTTTATAGTATTGGGCTTCTATTCTCCTGTGCATCCAGTGGAGCATGTCGCTACGTGGACGGTGAGCCTCGAGTAAGTCCTATGGTGACTTTGGATGCATTTTAACCTCTTTTCTAATGCAGAGATGTGATAACTGATAACTAACGGTTATAGGGGTAAAGAAAAGAAACTGAAGAAAATAATACTCTTTTTTCCCCCTGTAATTCTGTATAGTCCTTTTCAAAAGATAGTAGGAATAGTTTGTTGACTGATTTGGTGGGGTGGCACCATATCCATAACAAACAATTTTGTATTGAAGATATGTTTAAAAAGGGGATGAGATATTTGAGTTTCAAAACATGACAAATCATAAAATTAATTTTCTTTTTCCTTTCTTGATAAAGGGTAATAGCTTCTAGCTGGCAAATTTCTTCATAAATAATCTTTGTCTTGGGTAATTCTCATTATGGATCGTCGAGAAACAACCTCCATGTGTTTCTAACACATAGGTATGGTTGCGTACATCCGAGCTCCCATACCCCGTCATAGGTGGGAGCTTTTAAGGATGGGGTAATGTTGTTGTTGTTGTAAGATGGAAGGAATAATGTACAAAGGAGCATTCAAATATTGGCATGATGACTGGAAACCCTTCACAAATATACTGATAAGTGACTTTAATCTCGTCCTTCTAAGGTAGCATTGGGAATTTATTATGTTACTGTTTATGCAGGGTTTTTGACTTGATAAATATGTGAAGCACTACCCTCAAGATACATCCTGAAGAATTTGGTCCACATGAATGCTGGTGGATTTTGGCTCCAGAAACATTTGTCTTCCTTCAACTTGTGCCACACGCATCGCTTGCATAGTTGCATATGTTTGCTTAAGGAAGTTCATTGATGATAGAGCACGGCCTTAGGTTTAGTGGTTAAGTAGCACTTTCTGGATACCAAGTCCTTGGTCTAGTAGTTGGTGCCATGGAATAGCCACACACTAGATGACGGTCTTCAGATAAAGAAAGTCCTTCAGACACCAAAATGTTGCAAGATATTGTTAGATTTTTGGACCACTTTTGTCTTGCTTTGTTTGTCACATGTTATATGCTGGAGACCGGAGAGGACTGCAAAGTGATGTTTTCAGTTCAAAGATGCCAAGGGCTAAAAGCAGTATGCTTGTCCATCTTGGGACACCACACCAATCAGCTTTATCACAGCTATTCTTTTACCATTTTTGTTTTATTGAGGTTTTTGTGTCTTTAGCAGTAGTTATTGTTGTGTTGAGATATACTGAATATGTTTGTTGTTGTTTGATGTTATTGCGTCCAAGAATTTTAGCCAAGACGGGAGCTGGGAAATAGATGTACTTTATTGCTTTTCTTGCAAAACCATTTTATATACCCATTCCATCTCAAAATATCGTCAATGCTACTTTTTTTTTTTTTACATAGGTTGAAATGAACTATGGAAAAAAAAATCAATTATGAAAATATTTTTTAAACAAAATATTGTTTTATGTTTTTGGATGTGGTTTACAGTTAACATGGGAAAAATGTAACCTTTGCCTATCTGGGCTACAATTGCCAAGTGTTTACAAAAGTGAAATTTCCAAATTTCACTATGCCACAACTAATAATTACCAAAACCGTAACTTCGACTGCACAAAGATCGTTTCATTTTATAGTTTATATAACATATTTTTAGTTTATAACAATTGTATATGTAAGTTTCAAAGTTATCCTAAAATTAATCATCGTAATAGATACGTCCTCAAAGAGAGTGCTGTTTTGTCTTTACCTGTCCTTTATACATAACGGTATCTATTCAAAGAAATCTTTTTTATAATATCTCACACAGAGAAAGAAATGGAGATTTGAATGGCAGTTCTCAGAAGAAGATAAAAAATGTAACCTTTGCCTATATGGGCTACAATTGCCAAGTGTTTACATAATAAAATTTCATAAATTTCACTGCTCCATACTACAACTCATAAATACAAAAATCATAACTTCAAACGATACCAAAATCGTCCCATTTTATAATTTATATACCATACTTTTAATTTGTAACTTACATACTTCTTTTGGGCTCTTTGACATGAACACCTAGACTTCAAGAGACAAAGGTGCTCAAGGACAAGGACGGTGCCCCTCACCCTATTGTGGCCAGGAAATACATGAGACATCTAATCCTTGTCTGAATGTAGAACTTCTTAAGTTTTGATTCTTTTTTTTCCTTTTAATTATCCCTGTAAATGACTAGAAAATATGACCCACTAATTGTCATTAACCACCTATAGCCACAATGCATTTTACTTTAAAGGTTTGCCCATAATGTAAAATAAGATGTAACAAAGAGAATGTTCCAATATAGAGCCGAGGATCCCACCGGAAACAAACTCTCTATCCATTGAGATAGAAGTATTGTTTGACTGCCTCTCACTTTCTCCAGACCCTAACGATAGCTTTTGGTGTCACTGGGATATACTGAGTATAGTTGTTGTTATAAAGAAAACGACCCACTAATATTGAATCATATTGTACAGCATGCACTAAATAATCTACAGCAAAACATGTATTACTTTCTCTTCCATGATCTGCAATAGTCATATCAAGATACCTACAGTTCAATTTTGCCACTTATACCGGGGCTTGCCTGCAAGGTAAATCTTTTACAACAAAATTGAACAAAAACGTCGATATGCAAGCCCCTAACATGCACCAAAACATAACGTACAAGTACAAAATGTTAGATTTATAGAATGTTACTGGTCAAACCAGAAATTGCCAAAAAAATGACCAAGTTGGCACAAGACAGGGCAATGATGCGGCTGTATGTCGTTCGTATCCCATGGCAGCTTTTTGGATTGTGTATGATAGGAATTTCTAAATGACTGCACACAAAAGAGAGCAATTTAGAACAAGGAGACAGAAGTATGTTGCAGCATATCAGCTCATATTTTTCAAATTAGCATCTTTATACTCCTTTTTTTCCCTTTCCCTGGGTATCCTCCACTTTTTGTAAAGTCATTAAGAACATAACAAGAGTTGAAATGTAGTAACAGCATCTTCCCTGTGGAGGCTGATTGTGATCCAGCAATTCACAACCTGAAGAGTTAGTAAGGGATCTCGTTGACAATAAATGAACTTATGTTACCTGAGGTGCTCTGCTTGGAGCACAGATATACGAAATTACACTTCAAGACTTGATCACAGGTTCGTTATCATGGCTTGGTTGCCTCCTTTGGAATTTTTCAGCCCTTTGCCTTTTCCGCCTACATTAAAAAGCAAAAGATAACTACATCAATTGCTTGGAAGAAATGTGAAGTAATTTCATACCATATGGGAGGTCTTCGATCACATGAAGATTTTTTCTTGGTGTTGGTCACCTTTTATGTATGAAAATCTTTAGTACTGCAAAGAATAAACCAACTTTTGCATGTAAGATAGTAGTTTAAGACCTTAATGCATTTATGGAGTCTTGAACCACTTTCTCTTGTTCCTGATTAAAAGAAAACCATTTTTCACCGCACATGGAGGTGTTGCCAGTTCCAGGATCTGGACATCAAAAACAAAAAGAATGGAGGTTCAATGACCTGAGGCCAAAAATTCAAAAAATAGAAGGGATAAATTTATCACCTTGCATTACGATATCAGATTTCTTCGAAAGAGATTTTAATCTCCAATATACATGCCCATCAGTGCCTATATATACGGGCTCTGTTCTTACAGTATCAGGTACTTGGTTGGCTGCAAGTTGGATGCAGAAAAACTCCAATTGTAATATATACCGTACTCGCTATATTCAGAAGTCAAAAAAGAGGATCATAGAGAGACAAATTTTTACTACGCAATGAAATGAAAGACACGTTTCATCCCGACATCATGTACTAGGAAAAGCAGTATGTTACTTTGCAGTGAATTGTGCAATACAAATCTGACCACATGAAATAACTGTTGGAACATACGGTAGATGCGGCAGATGTAAATGTGTAGCTATATTTGTTAAGTAGGATATTCGGTTGTGATTGTACTAATTAGGAGAATATCCTATTATGGATAAAATATCTAAAGATAGAGTAGAATCAAGATAGTTAGGGTGATTGATACTCAATCCCTATATTTAAGGGATTTGTTATTAGCTAGAATCATTTGTACAGCAGGATGGAGACATAAATATCGATGTAACACACCGAGTTCAAGCAGGCTGGTGTAGATGGAGGGCAGCCTCAGGAGTGCTGTGTGATAAGAATTTTTCAACTAAATTAAAGGGAAAATTTTATAAGACGACTGTGCAGCCGACAATGATATATGGAACAAACTGCTGGCCTATCAAGAGGACTCAGTTGCAGAAGACGGAAGTGGCAGAGATGAGAATGCTAAGGTGGATGTGCATACAGACAAGGCTAGCTCAGATCAAAAAGGAGGTATTTAGGAAAAGGTTAGGGGTGGCTGGTATAACAGATAAGATACGGGAGGGGAGACTGAGATGGTTTGAGCATGTCAAGAGGAGACAGACAACGGCGACTGTCAGAGCAGTTGAAAGCCTAATTGTAGAGGGGAAACAGAGTAAAGGTAGGCTCAAACTGACTTAGTATGAGCGGATTAGGCATAACTTACTAGATTTGCACCTCTCTTAAGACAAGGTCTAAGATAGGAGTTCATGGAGGCAGAGGATTAAGGTTAACGAGGTTTAGGCAGGATATAGGAACACTTTAGAGTATACTTAGGAGCTCAGATACACTATACACTTTAGGCTGACTTTGTGCTTTTTGTTTTGTCTTGGACTTTCATTATATGTACATATACATGGTTATGGATACTCTAATATCAGCATTCCATTTGTATTCACTAAATTCTTCACTAACACACTAGAACATCATATTCCTTGTGTCATTTATGCAGGTACTTATAAAGCTGGGGGTCTCACTAGAATCAAACACTCTACCCTTTGGGATGAAGCTATTGTTTGTCTGCCTTCCACCCTCCTCAGACCTTAACGATAGCTGTTGTTTGGATATACTGTGCGTGTTGTTGTTGTTATTAGCTAGGATAAGGTGCATATATTGATGCTGCACATAGTAAAATTGTAACATTTCCTTGCATGATTATACGATTGCCTATCAACTTTCATGGTATCAGAGCCATCTGCTCATACCTAACCTTCCCCAACTACTTTCTAGCGCAACAATGAGTTAAGGACAAGGAAACTATGGGTCAGTAGAGACTTCCTCTACGACCACACCAGGGAGTGTCACAAGTAGACACCTCCCTTCAATCTCTAAACGAAGGGTCATCCGTTCAGATCATAACTCACAAACTTAACGGGAAAAAGCTTCATCTTATGGTCTCAGTCCTAATGGTGCTAAGAGGCAGAGGTAAGCTTGGGTATATCTTGGGCAAGATCCCTAGACTAGAAGCATCAGATCCACAGTACTTAAGGTGGGAACTAAACAACTCACTAGTATTGTCATGGCTAATTAACTCTGTGGAGCCACAAATCAACCGGACGTATTTGTTCCTTAGGACTGCCAAGGCCATCTGGGAGGCTAGAAGGGATAACTACTCGGATCTTGAGAATGCCTCTCAAATATTTGAAATTAAAAGCAAACTTAAGGAAATACAGTAATAAGATCTAGGAATCACTAAGTAATTACAAAAAAAAAGGAATCACTGAGTATTACAATGCTCTGCAAATTCTCCGGCAAGAGCTAGACATGCACTATGAAGTCGATTGGGGTGACCTTGAAAGCAATACTAAGTTCAATGGTCACCTAGAGAAGGAACGTTTGTATGAATTTTTAGCTAGACTAAACAAGGAATTATACGAGATAAGGGGACGCATCCTGGGAAGAAAGCCATTGCCTTCCCTCGGTGAAGCATTTGTTAAAGTTCGAAGAGAAGAAAGTAGGAAGCGGGTGATGTTGGGGGCGAGCAAGGATTCTTTTTCCACCCAAGGTGATAAAACAGTGGACACTTCAGCTTTAGTCACCAGGGCCACAACACATCGTACATACTTGAGTCCCAAATGCACTCACTGCAACAAACTGGGTCATACCCAAGATAAGTGATGGCATCTCCATGGCAAGCCAGGAGACAACAAGCTGAGGAAACCAAACTACAGCCGCAGTCTTCAAGTTACGGCAAAAGGAGCCCCAACTGAGAATAAAGACCAGGCCAGGACGTCACTCAGTCAAGACCAAGTGGAACAATTATTTGCGCTCCTAAAGACACAGAACAAACCTCTCAGGAATAGTGGTGAAGTCCCACAAGGTACTGTTACTAGCATAAAAAAAAGGCACCATGGATCCTTGGTACAAGAGCCACTGATCATATAACAAGTAATTCTTCTTTATTCCATTCATGTCCCAAGCTATGGAAATTGGAGGATAAAAATGGCATATGGTACATACACTTGCGCTGCTGGCAAGGGAGACATCCAGATATCTCCCTCAATGATACTCCTGGATGTTCTCCATGTTCCTCGACTAGAGTGCAATCGTATCTCTATAAGCAAACTAACCCAAGACCTCCACTGTACCACTAACTTTTCAGCAACTTTGTGTCTAATGCAGGAGCAGGGATCAACAAAGAAGATTGAAATTGCTGGAAAAAGAGGAGGGCTTTATTATCTTGAAGGGATGAGTTGTCAGAAAGGATCAGTCCTCTATGACCCATCTAACACTACATCACACAATGTAGCCTCTACTTATCAATGTCTTAATAATGATGTACTGTTATTGCATTGTAAACTAGGACATCCTAATATGCATTATCTTAAGAAATTGTTTCCATCATTCTTCAGTAATAAAAAGTTTCAATATCTTCATTATGATGCCTATCAGTTTGCTAAAGAAGTACAAAATACATATCCAGCCAATATTCACTTAGAATCTCATCCATTTTTGCTCATCCATAGCGATATTTGAGGTCCATCCCGTATAAAGAACATATCAGCAACACGGTGGTTCATCATTTTCATTGTGACCACACCAGGGTATGTCGAGTTTACCTCCTCAAAAATGAAACAGAGGTCTCAACCATCTTCAAAAACTTCCATTCCTTAGTAAAAAAAAACCAATTCCATATGACTATCGAGGTCCTAAGGATTAATAATGGTACAGAGTACTTCAACCATACCTTGAGTTCCTACTTAGCTTCCAATAGGATTATCCACCACAGTTCTTGCACTCATACACCACAACAAAATGGTGTAGCAGAGCGCAAGAATAGACACCTACTTGAAATTGCTCGAACTTGATGTTTATAATGAATGTTCCTCAATACTTATGGGGTGAAACATTTGTGACCACCTGCCACCTTATCAATTCTCTTCCCTCAAAAACTCTCCAATACAGAACACTTATTTCCTGCCCCCACACCACCTACCCTATGTTTTATGGTGGTTGATCTCTTCCCCTAAAAATCTTTGGGTGCATTGCCTTTGATTCTAATAAGTCACCACAGAGGTCTAAACTTGATCCACCATCTTGTATCTCAGTACGTTACTACTGATATAGGATGGTGAGGGCATGCATTCACTTTCCTATATCTAATTACGTTACTACTAATAGGCTATCCCCAACATTCTCAGGATTCACAACAAACTTAACCACAATAAAAATTCCTAAAGATGTCAGAGAGGCATTTGCAAATCCCAAATAAAAGAAGCAGTTCAAGACGAGATGAAGGCACTAAAGAAAAATCACACTTGGGATATTGTGAGGCTTCCAGATGGAAAGAATCTAATGGGCTGTAAGTGGGTGTTCACCACCAAGTTCAACGCTGATGGGAGTATCATCAGATATAAGGTTAAGCTAGTGGCTAAGGGTTTTACACAACTTTATCGAATTGATTACAATGAGACCTGTGCTACCGTGGCAAAATTGAACTCTATAAGGGTACTATTGTCGTTAGCTGCCTGCCTAGGCTAGTCACTTCTTCAGCTGGACGTGAAAAACACCTTTTTGAATGGGGACCTACATGAAGAAGTTTACATGGACACGCCCCTAGGGTTTGAGAAGGGCAGTGACATGGTATGGAAGCTGAGGAAGTCCCTCTATGGGTTAAAGTAATCACCGAAGGAATGGTTTGGTAAGTTCACACAAGCTGTGAAAGCATAGAGTTTCCATCAAGCCCAAACTGATCACACTATATTCTACAAACACACTCCCAATGGGAAACACACTATTTTCATTGTATATGTGGATAATATTATTATTACTGGAGATTATCACACTGAGACTACATAATTGAAGGACTTTGTCAATTAAGTTTGAAATGAAAGATTTAGACCGTCTTCTATACTTTCTTGCCATGGAAGTTGCTAGGAATCCTTCTGGAACTGTTGTGTCCCAACGAAAGTATATACTTGATTTATTAAGGGAGACTAGGATGATAGGTTGTAGGCCAGTTGACACACCTATGGAGGCAAACAACAAGCTAAGATGTGATGAAGGAGACAAGATAGACCAGGGACTGTATCAATGCATAGTTGGGAAACTTATTTACCTGGCCCATACTCGTCCAGACATCGTCTTTGTTGTAAGTACGGTAAGTCAATTTATGCACTCTCTCAAATAGAATCACTTGGATGATGTGCACAAAATACTGAGGTATCTCAGAAGAACACAAGGAAGGGAACTATTCTTCCAAAAAAAAGGACAGAGAGACTTAGAAGTGTACACAAATGTAGCCTGGGCGGGCTCACCAATAGACAGGAGGTCGACTTCAAGATATTACACCTATGTATAGAGCAACTTGGTTACCTGACGCAGTAAGAAGCAGTCAGTTGTTGCCAGGAGTAATGCAAAGACAGAGTTACGTGCCCTGGCTCACGGGGTGCGTGAAGGTATATGGTTAAAGGGATTGTTCGAGGAACTAAGAATGCCTAGTGGAGGTCCTACAAAGCTTTACTGTGATAACAAGACAGCAGCCAATATTGCTTACGATTCGATACATCACGATAGAATAAAGCATGTTGAGGTGGATCGCCACTTTATTCGAGAAAAAATTGATAACAAAAGCTTTGCATGATATATATTCAAACCAAGCAGCATACAACGGGCATCTTAACTAAAGGCCTCCATAAACCAAGCTTTGAAGATCTTGTCACCAAGCTGGGAATGACAAACATCTACTCTCCAATTTGAGGGAGGGTGTTAGAATATACGGTAGATATGTGGTAGATGTAACTATGTAGCTATGTTTGTTAAGTAAGATATTCGATTATGATTGTACTAATTAGGAGAATATCCCATTATGGATAAAATCTCCAGAGATAGATTAGAATCAAGGTAGTTAGGGTGATTGATACTCAATACCTACATTTAAGGGATTTGTTATTAGCTAGGATGATGCATATATATTGATGCTACACATAGTAAAATTGTAACCTTCTCTTGTCTGATTATACGACTGCCTATCAACTTTCAAGAACCATATTAATATTACAAATTCATGCATATGGGACAGCAGAATTTTATTTCAGAATCGTATCAACGCATTTTACTCTACGTCTTATAATACAATACTCTGTCAGATAAGAGATGATGACAACACAAGCAAAACCAAGAAGCCACCTGGCAGACCAATCAAATCTTATACTGTTCCCACAACTTGTAAGAATTAAGGAACAGGATCTGGAAGAAATCCTTACACTAACTTGTCAATGTTACAAACTCATTTTGCATTTAAAATCTAGTGAACAAACCTAATTCAAATGGCCCTGTGGCAGTTGATTTGAAGTCAAATATTTGCTCCTAGAAAGATTCGAAACAAAAGGACAATCATATTTTTATTTATTTTGCGGACAAGGACCATCATACTTAAATCTAGTTCAAGTAACAAATCTTTGAGACATTTAACTATATTTATAGTTAAATATTGTGAATTAACAGTTGCTCGACGCATCTTGACGCAATTTTCATTATGGGTCATCAGTAAACAATCTATGTATATTTCTAACACATGGGGTATGATTGCGTACATCCGACTCTTCTCATATCCTGCCATAGACGGGAGCCTCTGAGGCAATGGGGTAATGCTGTTGTATAGTTAAACTTGGCAATTTTATAACTGTAAGACTAACAGTTGCTAATAGTACAAGCAGATATTTTAAAGTGAATTGTTTAGTTCATGTGGTCGAAAAGGGGGGGGGGGGGGGATGTCAACGTCGACATGTGAGTTTACGAATTGGAGAACATACTCTTTAACAACATGCCCTTTGACTCCAAGACCTCAGAATGTGCTTGTGCAGCTTCATGTTTGATTTGAGCGATAATAGTTTCCTGCTCCGAGATGGACAAAAAAGAACCGTTCTTCTTGATAATTGCTTTGGCGATCTCATCTTGTATTTTCTGCTTCAATGATTTTTCCTACGGGAAAATGAATCAATTTCATGAATTAATGACTTCTCAATGGATAATCACTGCTTGATTGCTTTACAAGGAAACAGAAGTTCTTATTCTTGATTTACCTTATTTCTTGCACCAGCAACCTTTTCTTTCTGTTCCTTTGCTCTCTCAGAATGTTCAGAGACTTGATCATCAATCCAGTTCCTGACCTTTCTGTACACGAGAATGAGGAAAACTTTCAGTCACTACAAGAAAGAGAAGGAAATAGATCATTTCTGATAGTGCAAGGATCTGTCATTGTCAGTATGACTTACGCAGTTCCAAGAACTTCATCGCACAAAACATTTAAAATCTGAAGCTTTTCAGAGAACCTCAGGTTATCATATCCATCAGCTCTCTTAGACAAATGAGCCAATGGAAGTGAATTTAGGATACTTTCAGATTCAGAGATGCACTCTTTCAGTGCCTGAACCCACAACTGCTTCCCGTTTGATGGACTTAACACCACAGACCTGCATAATTATAAGAAATCTCTTTCAGGAGAGAAAATTGTGGTAATCACTATACATTGACATTGTTGAACAACTTATACCCTTCTCGCTCTTCCTGAATCATAGAAATAAGGTGAATATGAAACTGAACAGTGGCGGAGTATTTTCCTCGACGACTGGTTCGGCTGTGTATTAAATCTTTGAGAACACATTCTGGCTGACCTTTCTTCACATCAAGAATCTGCAGGCAACCATGCAAGTGAGCTTAACCCGTTAAAGTAACAAGACACACAACGTTAAAGAACCAACAACTTAAGTTAAAGTGGCAGAATTGCAACAGAGACTAGCAGTGTTCCCCTATGCAAGAGCCCATCAGATATTTTAATCAAAATGACAAATAAATGAACAGGTGTGACTTTCAAAATTGTCCATATGCATTCATGGACGAAAGAGGGTGGAAATCATAAGGATATAATAGAGTTAGAAATCTTAAAGCAGAATACTTGCCTTTCCAAAAGCAGAACAAAATTCTAAAAATTGCAAAGCTTTGCCAATATCTTCTGGAGGTATTTCAATGCCATCAATAGATGTTAACTCGGATCCATGGGGTAATTGAATGTCTTCGTCAATATTGTACCCTTGGACCCTCTGATAGGTACAATGCATATCCATACATTTTTCAGTTGCCTTCAGTTGGACATCACAGTGATTCAAATTTCCCCTCTTCTCCATCGTATTGGTAAATACAGAATTTGCCTTGACTGGCTCCTGGTCTAATGGAGCAGTAAAAACCTCAGAGTTTACCTTGTTCATACTTTTATTCGACTCCTTAAGCTTTCTAGGACTAGTCCGCGTCATCAACGTACCATTAGCTTGTTTTGTATTTTGCAATTTTTTCTCATCATGATTTTGCTTGAGATTGGCCATCCTTTCCGTCTCCTCTGACATTTTGCTTTCAGGTAAAGCATTACCATCAGCGGCAACTGTTACATTATTGTTCAAAGTTCCATTTGACTGTGTATGCTTTCTAGGACTGACCCTCCTCATCAAAGTGTCATCGCGAATGCCATCCAGCCTGTGCTGCTTTGGATTTCTCAGCTTTTTCCCATCCGAGACCACATCAGACTCAAGCGACTGGTTTCCATTGTCTGCCTTTGCTTGAACTTCTAATGTTTTCCTTTTCATGGATGTAGTATCCTCAGCATCACTGCTTCCAATGTGATTGTTTGTCTTGCAGGAACCTTCCAACCTAGCTTTCTTAGCCTTTTCCACGACAGTGTCTAAAGGTGGAGCTGGGTGCAAGTTTGAATCTGTGTTTCCTCTAAAACTATTTTCTTTACCTGGCTTTCTAGGTGAAATGATCATGGCGTCCTATCAGATAAAGTCGGATGTGAGAACCAGCAAATATTAGAACGCAGGCAAAAAAGGGATAGCGCAATATAGGTCTCGGAGCATTGCCACAGAAACAATAATTATACAAACCTTTTCCATTGCAGCTCTCTTTCTTGGGGAAGCACCTATATCGTACACAAGTTTCCCGTTGCTCAAATGTGTGGACTCACTAACTTGCAGCATTTCCGAAACAGAGGAATATCCATTTGCTTTGGCTGTATGTGCAAGGATACCGGTAGGCTGATGACCTCGTTTCTTCCTGTAATATAACACAAAGCCTAACGTGAGAGCAAATAAAAATCAATCAAAACTATGTAAATATGACAGAGACTAACATGCAAAAGCTGCAATTGCAGATTCCGTTGCATTTCGGACAACTCCAATCTTCCTTGAGTGACACTTCTTCTGCCCTTTCACCATACCTGATTTGTCAGAACAATAATTACCGATCAGGATCTCTTCCAAAAAGAAACAACAAATTTTCAATTTAACCCAACCTGTTCAGGAGGCATTTGTGACAGAACATTAAGGTGCAGGGCTTGTTATTTCTCTGACCACGGCACATCGCAACGAAGTCCTTAGTTTTTTGCCGGCACTTCATAACATTTCCCAAAATCATAGATAACAGGAAGCAATAATTAATGAACCTAAACATTTTGAACTCTAAGCTTGTGACCAAATATAAAACAATTAAGCCAATGGCTGCTACCATGAGCACGTGTTCAAACAGACATGGATGATAATGAAAAAGAATTATCCTAAAACTCCGAAATCTCTAGGGACATGTGAGATTCCAGCAAATCACAGATATAAAACAAGAAAAGAAAATCAAAACAGAAATCTTGTACTTCTATCATCACTTTTCATGAAGTACAATTAGTGATTTTTAAATTAATTCAAGTGGCACGATACATCAGCATCCAAGATACCAATTTCCATTGCAAAGGAACCTAAACTACATCACCACTTGGTATACTTCCATTGACTAAAGCCTGCGTCCATGGAGGAGCATGTATAAAACCAACTTCTATATACCACATAACAGTCGCATAAACCATAAAAAAAGCATATCCCAAATTAAAACTTTACCGATATCTTCAAAATATCACTCTTTTGGACATCAAGAATCAACGTATTGACAGATAACTTTGTAGAATAGTCAAAGGTCAGCAGCCACGTAAACGAGTTACATCATAACAAGAATTAATGTGAAAGAATCGGCAAATTGTGATGGAAAAATACTCGATGTCAATATTCATAAAGAGCATGGACCAAACAAACAGTTCAATTTCCAAAGAAAAATCTGATCATCAAGAAAACAACATATTTCAGAGAAACAATATGTACAACCCTCTTTTCAACTTCAAAATCTTAGACCCGGAAACCCGAAACCCTCTCCATTTTCTAAAGATCTAGAAATATTTCCTTTGAACTTCTTTTTGCACTTCGAATATTAAGAACTTAAAACCAGAACACTTATGAAACTCTATCAGCAATTTATACTGACTACAAACTAAAATTTCGCTGGAATACAAAAGGGTTTCTTTCTAACACCAAGAATTCATTACCTGGTGACAAGTCCTTCCATTTTCAGAGTCATAAATTCGACCACCAACAACACGAATACCGGGACACTTTTTGCGCTTTGGAACTCCGTTTCGGGGCTCATTTTCCTTCGGTTCATTAGATTTGGAGCTCATGCTTTTGTCTTTTTTCCGGTTTGGGAATAGATTTGATTTTGATGAAGAACTAGGATCAATTGCCATAGCCCCAAACTATAATCCTCAACAACGGTTAGTAGAATTGCAAATTGCTGTCTCTATAACATTTCTATAAGTTTCGAACGTTAAGCGCCAAGTTGAAAATTTTTCGACCTTTTTTCACCCAAAGTTTTCAAAACTCGCGCGCCTTTTCGAACCCCCCTAATTTGGGGTTTGCGATTAGGGAACCACTAATATGTTTATTCTTACATAGTGGTAATAATTCAACCAATAAAATATTAAATCCATCGCTAGACGGCCAAGTTCTAATCCCCTAGATCCGATCCGATCCGATCCGACCCGAGTTAATAACTTAGCTAGGTATATTTATTTTGACTTTTTAATAAAATATTATTATCAACACTCTAAGATGTCATTGTCATAACATTAAAACATAATGACTCAATCTTGATATATACAACTTTGTTATTTGTAAAACAATATATATATATATATATATATATATATTATACATGTGTAAAACATATATATGTATTATACATTTAGAATACATATATATAATACATACATATAGATATATATGTGTATTAACACATTATATCCATGCTCTTATGCACAGCTAACATTTTACTCGTCTTCTTCTAAGGATAGCAATGGGGACGATTTGGCTCGGACCCGCCCCTTTTATGTAAATCTTGTATTCAAATCCAATCCAAAACCCGAACGAGACAGATTGATTTAAATCATCTCAATTCAAAGAAGCTTCAAATGAATCCAACCCTCCCCACTCTCCCCTATGGATTTTTCTTTTATAATACAACAACAATGAAATCTTAAATCTCTCATACAACATATGTTATTTAATCTATTTATCATGAGATAATAAGGAGGAAGCAACCAGAGGAGATAAAGATAATTGATGGGTGAGGGTGGTGGTTAGATAATGGAAGATTATGCACAGTGCGAACTGCAATAGTCCCTATATGATGTTGAAGAATGGAGATTTATATACATATATGTGTATATTAATTTTTTAATATAACGGGTAGGACGGGTCAGAAATGGATTCTCATGTTATACTCCAACCCGCTTAAACTCGGTACAAATTTGTATAATTTCATATCAACAATCTCAGACGGTTTGAATCGGATCAGGTACCAACCGAGTTGGATTGTTTTGTCAGCCCTGTCTTCTTAATTTGCTCATTATGAACACTAAAAAGGTCTGTTTTTATTTCCAATTAAGTCAAGAACATACTTTTATTTGACTTTTGAAATATGTTGGAATAAAGCAAAATGACTCACTAAATTGGGTTCGCTTCTTATATTGTGAAGTAGCAATTGATCAAAACAGCTTGACGCAATTTTCATTATGGGTCATCGAGAAACAACCTCCGCGTATTTCTAGCACATAGGTATGGTTGTGTACATCCGACTCTTCCATACTCTCCCATAGGCAGGAGGCTCTAAGGCAATAGAGTGATGTTGTTGTTGTTGAGCACTAAAAAGGTCAAAGAATGAGCTTTCATGCATTTACTAAAGAGAACATGTAGATTCATTAATATAAATTACATACACCTAGTATACCAATGCACAATTGCATTAGCTAATACACCCATTCAATTATTAAAATTAAGACTTAATCCGTGAATCTTATCCTTTTTCGCCTTTTCCTTTATTGTATTTGCTTCATCTTGACTTATGGTCATTTATATTTTGACTATTAGCATATGTCAAGCATTTCTTTCCATTTATTCATTTGGTTTGCATTCTTCATTCATTTTTTAGTTTTGGACTTCTATGTTTCAATCATCATGTGGTGAAAGTGATTTCTCCCTAAACAATTATGAACTATATAGTTTTATGGATGTGGAAAAGGATAGCAAGAAATGATATTAAATGTATAGAGGAACAACGTGAAACAAATGTGTAAGATCATTTATCTATATCATATGCAAAATGTCATATGTGTTGGAAATATAGAATGAGAATATGGAAATCACAAGGAATCAAAGCCGAGACGTGACAAACTTGTCACTGTCCTTAAAGCAATTTTGCTTATACCGGTGAGCAAGGCAGTACTCAAGCAAATGCTTCCCAGGATATAACGACTATCTTTCTTCCCTTTGTTCTAGAGGAGAAAGAAGGAACTTGCTTGTTGAAGGTAGAGAAAGAGAAGAAAGAGATCAAAATAGTGCTGAGAACTCAAACTTTTTCAAAAGATAATTGTATATATTGAAAGTAGCAAGATCTTCTATATATAGACCTTAGAAGTGTTTAAAACACTCTTTGAAATCAGTCTCACCCTTATTCTAACCTTCAAGAGCCGTTGATTACCGTTCATAGACGAAGAGAGATGATTCTTAGATTAAAAGTTACAACTTCTGATGAACAGTTATGTCTGTTGGCACATCGATCGATACATCGATCGATCGATGTCACTTCGATCGATCGATGTGATCGATCGAAGTCGAACAGACTACATCGATCTCTCACTTCGATCTAACTTCGATCGATCGATGTTACTTCGATCGATCGAAGTCCTCAGATCCATGTCGATCTCTAACGTCGATCGCTCGATGTACATCGATCGATCGAAGTTAGAGATCGATGTCCAACTGAGGCTAACCCAGCTTTCTACGCTCCATACCAATCTCTCGACCGACCTCATACACGCTCTATATAAGTTTGGAGCACATGAAAATGTACTTTAACGTACTTTTTCCAACAATCCCCCGCATGATCCAAACTTATATATGAACCTTTCATATGATAAACAACGGATTTCTTATCAATCACAATAAGATGAAGACGCATAACGGAGTAGTGACAAACGTCTTGAACTATCCGATAGTACATCTGAAGATATATAAACGGAAATAGGGTGACAACCGTCTTGAACCACATATTTCACTACTGTTTATATGATCATACAAATGACATGTCAACATCTAACTTCATACAAGTTCGCGGTGTGGTACATTAATTGCCCTGCACCCAATCCCAGAATTCATAAGCGCTCTAGAGAGTTTTCCAGGCTCTCATAGGAAGCGGCCCCACTTCCACACTTATATAGATGATATTCATCAAGTGTGTACTACAACACACCACCATTTATAATGGCTATGAATCATCCATTAAGAGATTTAAATCTCACCCTCAAATATGCAGTAAGTACTATCCACATATACATCAACACAGGAAGGACTAAATAGTAGTACTTTATTGAATTCTTTTATGACGTGTTCTTACCATATTGAACTCCGTATGTAGCATCTCTACTAATAGCGAGTTGGGTTCCTGTCATAGAGAATTCACCTCAACGGAACAAGTCCCATTCCTCTTAATGTCTTAAGAACCAGTTTTCGGTTCAAACCTTTAGTTAAGGGATCAGCTAGGTTCAACTCGGTTTTAATGTATTCCAAGTTAACCACCCCAGAACTAATCAAGTCACGTACAATATTGTGCCTCAAGCGGATATGCCGGCTCTTTCCATTATATATTTTGTTCATTGCTCGAGCAATAGCTGCCTGTGAGTCACAATGAACAAAAACAGATGGCATAGGCTTAGTCCACAAAGGAATATCAACTAGTAAATTCCTTAACCATTCCGCCTCTGAACAAGCAAGTTCTAAAGCAACAAATTCAGACTCCATTGTTGATTTAGCTTTACAAGTTTGTTTTGAGGATTTCCATGAAATGGCACCACCACCCAAAGTAAAAACATACCCACTGGTGGAATTAATCTCATCGTTATCTGTGACCCAATTAGCGTCACAATAACCTTCTAGTACTGCAGGACTTCCAGTAAATGTAAGTCCCAAGTCCATAGTACCTCGTAGATATCTCAATAGCCGTTTCAAAGCATCCCAATGCTCTTTACTTGGACTATGAGTATATCTAGCCAAACGATTAACAGAATATGCAGTATCTGGCCTAGTACAATTCATGAGATACATAAATGATCTTAGCATACTCACATTGTGACACACCTTCATGTTTATTCTTTTCCAACCTTATGGATGCATCATACGGAGTACTAACAGGTTTGACATCAAAATGGTTAAACTTCCTCAAAATCTTTTCAACATAATGCGATTGAGAAAGCATATAACCCCCACATTTTTCTATCAATCTAAGACCAAGAATTAAATCCGCTTTTCCCATGTCTTTCATTTCAAAAACAGATGATAAAAACACTTTAGTACCATTTACAACATCAAGACTCGTACCAAAGATTAACAAATCATCTACATATAAACAAATAACGACACCATCAAGATTTTCAAACTTACTGTAAATGCATCTATCACTTTCGTTTACAACATATCCATTAGATATCAATGCATTATCAAATTTCTCATGCCATTGCTTAGGTGCTTGTTTTAATCCATATAATGACTTCCTCAACCTACAAACTTTATGTTCTTGACCTTTTGCTATCATACCTTCGGGTTGTTTCATGTAGATTTCTTATTCTAAATCTCCATTTAGAAATGCTGTTTTAACATCCATTTGATGTATGACTAACTTATAAATTGAAGCTAAAGCTACTAACACTCCAATAGAAGTAATCCTAGCAACAGGAGAATAGGTATCAAAGAAATCTATTCCTTATTGTTGGGTAAACCCTTTAGCCACAAGTCTAGCTTTAAACTTATCAATTGCTCCGTCCACCTTTAGTTTCTTTCTAAAGACCCACTTACAACTGATAGGTTTACAACCTATAGGCAAGTCTACGAGCTCCCAAGTATTGTTGCTAAGTATAGACTCAAGTTCACTATTGATAGCTTCTTTCCAAAACTTAGAGTCTATAGACATTACCGCTTCTTGATATGTAGTAGGGTCATTCTCTAAAATAAATGCAGTTACAAAGTCGTTACCAAAAGACTTTTCTACTCTTTTCCTCTTACTTCTTCTAGGTGACGTGTCATAACTGGACGTTTTGCTAGACTCACCTTTTTCAAATTTAGAACTAACTAATGACTCTTTCTTCATAGGAAAAACATGCTCAAAAAACTCAGCATTCTTAGATTCAATAATAGAACCATTATCAATCAACATGAATCTAAATGCAGCACTATTTTGAGCATATCCTATGAAAACACAATCATTAGTCTTAGGACCAATTTTACTTCTTTTGAACTCTGGTATACCAACCTTAGCTAAGCACCCCCACACTTTGAAGTAATTCAAGTTAGGTGCATAACCTCTCCAAAGTTCATAAGGAGTTTTATTGGTTTTCTTATGTGGGATTCTATTCAAGATATGACATGCCGAAAGGATTGCCTCTCCCCACATATTGTTTGGCAAATCTGAACTTATGAGCATGACATTCATCATATCCTTCAGCGTCCTATTTTTCCTTTCTGCGACTCCATTAGATTGAGGAGTGTAAGAAGGTGTGAACTCATGTATAATTCCATTATCTTCACAAAATCTTTGTAAAGATAACACATTATACTCACCACCCCTATCTGTCCTCAACCTTTTAATTTTCCTATCTAGTTGATTCTCAACTTCATTTTTATACCTGATGAACATGCTTTCAGATTCGTCTTTATTTGCTAACAAGTAAAATTTAGTGTATCTAGAGAAATCATCAATAAAGGTTACATAATACCTTTTACCACCTTTACTAGTATAGCCTCTAAAATCACCAAGATCACTATGTATGAGTTCCAACTTATCTGTTGTTCTTTCAACAGACTTAAATGACTTCTTGTGATGTTTTGCTTCTACACAAAACTCACACTTTCCAAAAGTCATCTTCACATACATAAGAATCAGGTTGGTGAACTTTAGCCTTTTTAACGCATCTTTGTTAACATGTCCTAATCTTGCATGCCAAATATTCAAAGAGTCAACAATGTAAGCAGAACTAGATGTATTCTTATTATTCATAATACACACAGCATCTAATACAAGTAAACCCCCGGAGCAATAACCTTTCCCGACAAACTCCCCATTTCTAGAAAGTATAAGCTTATCAGACTCAAGAACAAGTTTAATGTTAGCCTTGTTCAGTAGTACTCCAGAAATCAAGTTCCTACGCATTGCAGGAACATGCAACACATTGTTCAACTCCAGTCTCTTGCCAGAAGTCAACTTGAGGAGCACCTTTCCTTTACCAAGAACCTTGATACCATGTGCATCCCCCAAGAAGACTTGCTCGCTATAATCTATTTCTTGATACTCAAAAAATAGATCCTTACTGGTGGCAATGTGCTTGGTAGCCCCAGTGTCTACCACCCATTCCGAAGTACCACCGACAAGGTTTACCTCAGATAAGACGACCGCAGCAATGATTTCGTCACTTGTCCTAGTAGATTCCACAAGATGTGCTTGACTGCTGGACTGGCCTTTCCGCTGGTTGCACTTGGCTGCTCTCTGTCCCAGCTTTCCGCACACCCAGCATGCGCCTTTCATCTTCTTCTGTCCTTGTCCCTGCACAAACATCTTACCTTTGCCATTGTGCTGAGTCTTTTGCCTCTTAGGTTTGTGCTCCATCATGTTGGCTCGAGAACTCCTTTCATCACGTTCATTGTCATCAAGCCGATTATTCTCCTCAATACGAATGTGCTTGATGACCCCATCCAGAGTAAGTTTGGCATCGTCATGCTTTCCTCTCTTCTTGTACTTACTCCAAGAAGAAGGAAGCTTTTCCAACAGGGAGGCTGCTTGAAAAGTTTCATCAACTTTGATGCCCTCTTGCTCCATGTTATCCACCAATTGCTGATATTGGTGGATTTGATCATTGATCGGTATGTGGTCCACCATTTGGAACTTCAGAAATTCACTGACCACATACTTTCTTCTACCAACATCTTCAGAACCATATTTGTTCTGTAGTGCTGTCCAAATTTCCCTTGCTGACGAAAACTTGACATAAATGTCAAATAATGAATTTGAGAGGAAGTGCAAAATATGTCCTCTACAAGTTGTGTTGTCAGCCTCATATTTGATTCTTTCTGTTTCATCAGTAGGCTTATCTTGTGTCAACACATATGAAACATAAATCATATCCAAGAAAAACTGCACCTTAGCCGCCCAACGCTTGAAGAACTTGCCATCAAAAGGCTCCATCTTTGACATATCGGGAACTGGTGCTTGTCTTGTTGCCATATTCTCAAGCAAAATTGCTTTAAGATTGTTGGAAATATAGAATGAGAATATGGAAATCACAAGGAATCAAAGCCGAGACGTGACAAACTTGTCACTGTCCTTAAAGCAATTTTGCTTATACCGGTGAGCAAGGCAGTACTCAAGCAAATGCTTCCCAGGATATAACGACTATCTTTCTTCCCTTTGTTCTAGAGGAGAAAGAAGGAACTTGCTTGTTGAAGGTAGAGAAAGAGAAGAAAGAGATCAAAATAGTGCTGAGAACTCAAACTTTTTCAAAAGATAATTGTATATATTGAAAGTAGCAAGATCTTCTATATATAGACCTTAGAAGTGTTTAAAACCCTCTTTGAAATCAGTCTCAGCCTTATTCTAACCTCCAAGAGCCGTTGATTACCGTTCATAGACGAAGAGAGATGATTCTTGGATTAAAAGCTGCAACTTCTGATGAACAGTTCCGTCTGTTGGCACATCGATCGATACATCGATCGATCGATGTCACTTCGATCGATCGATGTGATCGATCGAAGTCGAACAGACTACATCGATCTCTCACTTCGATCTAACTTCGATCGATCGATGTTACTTCGATCGGTCGAAGTCCTCAGATCCATGTCGATCTCTAACGTCGATCGCTCGATGTACATCGATCGATCGAAGTTAGAGATCGATGTCCAACTGAGGCTAACCCAGCTTTCTACGCTCCATACCAATCTCTCGACCGACCTCATACACGCTCTATATAAGTTTGGAGCACATGAAAATGTACTTTAACGTACTTTTTCCAACAATATGCACTTCTTATCTTGGTATCAGGGGTCCATTTCCACTTATTAAACCATGTGTTCAAGTACCATTGTATATCATAATAATCACTAATAACTATTTTTTTGCTACCAAGCTATAATTGTGATATTCACTTCTGATGACTTTTTGCTACCAAACTACAAATGTGACAAGTAAGATTATTTCTCTATATCCTTATAGAAACGTCATATTCTAGGAAGAAAAAGCCAATACCGTTTGGCTATGCGGGCCTCTACCGTCTCAGCCCCAAGGAGCTTCGTGGAGGACGCAAATCAGAAACTCAACGGCCTCCTAGATTGGTAAGACATTGCCAGGAATCCACACAAGTTGCCTACTGCAAACTGAATCACCAACCCTCTAACTCAATTGGACCGGATACAATGTCATATCTATAATTGATCCAAACAATAGTAAAGCACCCACGATACACATTTCTTGGTTCGAACCTGCTGTTTTCTGAGAGCAATTTACCAACCTAAATGAACTGAGCAATACATTGCGGACAGAAATGTCATATTCACTTGTTAGCTAACAAATTCTTCTTTCTTCAATTGCGGGGCAATCTCCAGTTCTTCACTGGTGCGCAAAGATTCGTACATTGATTATCAATAGGCCATAGTTGTATCTTATAGCCACAAAACTCATTTGTCGTAGTTTTAAAGCTGGCATCTCTGGTTACCAATCCAGCATATGATCGTACTCGGGTTTCTACGCACCCTCAAGCATATATGTTTTGACACACCGATCACATCTAATCTTTTATATATTTATTTTTGTCACTTAGTATGTTCTCGTTCTAGTGTCTTCCTCACTCATAACCTTCTTAAAACCTCAATCAATCTTGGAATTAGCAGCACTTGTGGAAAACCATGGATGAGAAGAGGTGTCTAAAACTGAAATCAGAGATAGAGGAATATGAGCCCCGTAAAAAAAGAGATCATCAACCACAACAACAATACCCAATTGCCTTAGAGGCTACCGCCTATGGTGAGGTATAGAGGAGTCGTATGTACACAACCATACTCATGTATTAGAAACACACCGAGGTGTTTCCCGATGACCCATAATGATGCGTCAAGCTTTGTCGATCAACTGATATTTCACAATATATGAAGCGCGACCAATTTAGTGAGTCATTTTGATTTATTTCATCATATTCCAAAGTCAATGAAATATTTGTCATTGCTTCCATTGGAAATGGAAAGTAAAAAAAGAGATCGGTTTTGGAATAAACAGAGGAAGGACCAAGGAAGACTTTCTGGAAAGGCCCCGGAAGCCAAAAAATTGTACAAGAAAGATTAGAAACTCATAGAAATATTAGAGAAAGACTTTTTTTTTGTAAATATATTAGAGAAAGACTCGTGTACCAAGAAACCCCTTTTGAAAGAATCTATGTCACATATCTTAGCTCAAGTCCGGCACAGGGGGGGATAAAATTTTCAAAAAGCCTCCACCTGTAGGAGTTCTTCCAGAAAGAAGAAACATGAACTAATGGTGTCGGTTTCATAAGAAATAGGATCATGAGACAGACAGATGTAACGCGTTGAGAAGAGAAAACGAAGCAGCCAACCGAAAAGGTATACTTACTGAGTTTATAGACGAAGCCCAGCAGAGGAGAGCAAAGAGGACAAAAATCCTAGTGTTCAATTGGTTATAGATGCCAAACGAAAACAACAAAACAAAAAAAAGAAAAGTAACAGTTGAGAGATAATGCAACCATTAGTTCAGAGAAAATCAATCGAGTCCAAAGCCAAAAAACTCGTTCTCCTATTTTACCAGAGATCAAACAAACTTACCGTTTCCATTTCCAATGGAGTTAATGACACACTTTTTGCTATAAGGTTGGCTTTAGTATAGTGAGTTTTGTACGCCTTCCTTGGAACTGCATCGGCTTGTCTGATGCTTCGTTGTAAATTTGCCTACTGGCCTTTTATAAAAATTTTACTTACAAAAAAAGACATACTATTCTTTGACTTTGGAATATGATAGAATAAAGCAAAATAACTCACTAACTTGACTGCGCATTTTATATTCTGAATTATCAGTTGATCTACAAGACACAATATTCATTATGGGTCATCGGAAAACCACCTCATAACCCGCCATAGGTGGGAGCCTCTAAGGCGATAGGGTATTGTTGTTGTTGTTGTTGTTGTTGTATCAAACAAACTTACACATCACGGCGTGAAACCTTGAGCAATCACTTTTTGGACTAGACATAATTGTATTGCAAAGCTCTATCATCAGACAATAAACTACTTGACTATGAAAGATACGAAAATTATCTGAGGTAAAACTGAAATTTAGCATAAAGTAAATGACAGAAAAGTTCACCCCAGTTTATATTACCGTCTGTAAGTATACGGTACGGACTTCAATGGGCTAGACTTCCCCAGAATACAACATCATTGTACACGCAACAAAATTGTCATATCAAAATGCAAAAATTATACAATCTTTAGTGTTTAGGAGTAACTATTAGCCATGTTAGTTGCATAACCACCTCGGTGATATGGTATTACCCTTTAGTCCTCTATAAGCCACTGGTTAAAACACAACCAGTAGAATCACCAATATATACTCCTGAATTATAATAAAACTACTTACGGCCAAGGCAGTTTACTGCTCTCCATCACCAATGCACCACTCGACTATGCCTAGAGTATGACGGCCACCGCAAGCGACATACTTTGCACACCATCGGCCATCAGGTTCAAGGCCACTGGGAGGAGAAATGTTGATAGGAACTTCACATGGATGCCCGGTGGTTACTTTCCTCCCATATCCAAGACGCCCATGGTCTCCTCGCCCGTACTGTTCACATCCAAAAAGCTCAGTTAGTTATGCTGCCACCATTCCAACTTTTCACTTAAACAAATATCATGAATAATGTTTCTCGACATTGATATGTTTCCACCGCCTTATCTACTTGATTCACGACAGAAGTGAAGGAGTTCAAAGACTTCATCACAAAAAGCAGAGTCAAAAATTTGGTGATATCAAGTGATGATAGATATTACAACTCTTTTAGCTGTATGTTCTATGCAGACATTGCATTTGTGATATAAAGAATGAGCTAATTAATTACATCAATTCTTCTAAATCTGCTATTCTGACAGAAAATATAGAGCAAGAACAATAAGACAACTCACTGTAAAGATGCGACCATCTCGTGTAAGAGCAACAGAATGTGTGCCTCCACATGACACCTACACCATCAAGAAGATTCAGCTCATGATATATGATAGCTTACATTTGCTAGGGAACATCCTAATAAGGAAGGAACGCAGTTGACTATACTGTTTTATTTTTTGATAACTTGTCTTAATAGTCCACGCAAACAAAGACAAACTGAAATTGAGTAGAGTCTAATAAAGGTTTGGCCTCCCTTCCCTCTACAAAGGGACCTTTACCCAACCATAAGGCAATAACACAACGCACCAGCTCACATCCCAGTATGAAATCAAAATAAGAGAGAACTTTAATCAGTTTTGTGTATATGAACCTATATTAAAATCTTTCCTCTTTTTCTCTCAGGGGGAGAACCAAAACAGGAAGAAAATGGCGCTCTATTTTGAACTGCAGGCAAAGTTTAATCAATATTTGCACACAAATGAACATCAGAACCTGCACAATGTCCTCTCCAGCTAAATACTGCACCCTTTGAGGCACCATTTTACTGCTTTTGTCTTCTCCAAAACCAAGCCGTCCATGTTCCCCTCTGCCCCAACCATATACCTGTATCGATAAGAGACTTGAGAGACCCACAATAAGTGTATCAGGATGTTCAAATTTCAGTTACAATAACAGCCCAAATTTGAATGAGGCACGGCACCAGATTCAAAGTGCTTAATATTCAAATATAATGAGAATCATCTTTATCTCTCAAATTATCAATCGACACTACTCATTATGTAGTGCGGCAGCTGTTCCAGCATATGCGCATTGAAGCAAATACTAAGTTGGTAAAGCTCAAGATTTCCATCACATTACATGTCGTATGCTACTCATGTAACTGAACTCAAAGATTTAAACAAATCTGCATAAACACAAAACAAGAACCACCATAGAAGCTATTCCTTTAGTTTCTTTTCAAGAGAGATCAAAAGGGCTGTTTTTTTTGGTAGGACAAAAGGGCTAATTACACCTGCAGTACAGACAAAACTACAAAACCTCATTTCATAACGAAATAAAATGCCGTTTATCTTTAGAAGCAAAATAGTGCTGAAGACAGCAGCACAGATCAAACGAAGCTGCAGACAAAATAGAAGAAAAAGCATTTGTTATTATGGAAGAAAACAGAAAACTGTATATACCTCAGTTATGATTTCAAATTTACCAGTGATGGCCTTTATATAAGCCGTTTACAATATCTTATGAAGGCTAATTACTCTAACGGCTATAATTCACTTTCCTATAACGGCTTTATTCTTTCTTATTCTAACAGTCACATATTTCACTGACTTGATGATAGTGTTTGGAAGATTGTGATAGGAACAGGCTTTGTCAAAATGTCTACAATCTGGTCCTTTATAGATATTTGATGTAAAGTTGACTATCTTGTCTTCAATCTTCTCTCTGATGAAATGCTTGTTAATTTTCATATGTTTAGTTTATCATGCCGTACTGAGTTTTCTGTCATGTTTGCAGCAGAGTTATTATCACAGAATATCTAGATAGGCAACACTATACACTGCCTAAGATCACCCGTTACTCTTTTTTTTTTTTTTTTTGTAATTACCCCATTACTCTTTTGATTCATAGTCCCTCACAAAGTCCTAGAGCCAATGCTCTTGATTCAGCTATTGCAGTACTCCTTGACACCAAACTTTACTTCTTGCTCCTCTATGTCAGTAAGTTAACCCATAAGTATGTTGCATACCCTGTTGTGGACCTCATATCAGTTTTAGAGCCAACCCAGTCTTATCATGAACACTTTGAGGGTCCTATTTGTAGTCCTTTAAAAACATAACCCTTGTCTTGGTGTATCTTTCAAGTACATGAGGATTCTTAAAACATCTTGCAAATGTTCATTAGTACGATCATGCATATACTGGCCAACATATCCTATAACATAACACATATCAGGCCTTGTATGTGATAAATATATTAGTTTTCCAACAAGTTTTTGATACTATAACTTATCAGTAGGTCTGTTGTCCCATAATTCCTTAGGCTTATGTCCATGTTCTACTGATGTACTAGATGGTTTACACCCGGTCGTTCCATTTTCAGTTAGCAAATCTATAATATATTTTCTTTGAGATATACTCACACAGTCTCTATTTCTTGCTACTTCCACTCCCTGGAAAAAGATCTAAGTTTACCTAGGTCCTTCATCTCAAACTAGATAATTGTGCCTTAATAAATTGTATTCTGTGGTTACCATTTCATGTTATAATGATATCATTAATGTATACTGTTGAAGTTCTGATAAAGAGTGTATGGTCACTATGACTTTGAAGAAATTGATATTCCTTTACTATGTTTGAGAATTTTTTAAAACATTCTCCTGGCGATTGTTTTAAACCATATAGTGACTTGTTTAACTTACAGATTTGACCTTTATTAGTTTGATTCTCAAATCCATGGGTATAGTCATGCAGACTTCTTTTTGTAATTCACCATTTAGGAATGTATTTTTTATATCAATATAGTGCCCAATCAAGATTCACAACAATAGAGAATAAGATTCTTATTGTATTTATTTTAGCTACACGTACAAATGTTACTAGATAGTCAATACCATAGGTTTGTGTGAAACATTTGGCTACTAACCTGGCCTTGTACTTGTTTGATGTTCCATCTGTATTAAACTTAATCTATTTAGCACTGCCAATCATCTTCTTCATGTTGTTCTCCTAAAAACAACGTTCGGAAGATGAAAAACAAGCTAAACAGTTACTATCTTTTGTAAGTTTTCCTACAGTCAGTAAGTTGAAGATAATGTTAGGTACATGCAGTAAATTGTATAGTGTATTATCATTTAGCCTAGCATTCCACATACCAGTGACATTTAATGATGTTCCATTAACAGTGTTGACAGTTTTAGGAACTAAGAAGGACTGATATGATGAAAGAAGTGTACCGTTGTTTGTCATATAATTTGTAGCTCCATAATCAACAATACATGAGGTTCCTGGATGATATTGTCCTGAGCTTGCAAAAGAAGCTCGGATGATAGGAGTTGATGTATGTTGTTGGTTTAGTAGTTGGAGCAAAGATGTAACTTGATCCTTTGTAGGTAAGTTCTATGTTCCTGTTGTCTGAGTTGAATTGCCTACAAAACGAGCGTTACTTTGTTCTCCATAATTGAATCTTGAAGGTCTTCAATGTCCATTGTTGTGTTGTCTCCAAGGAATATTAGTAGGCATGAGTGGGGTTCTCCAGGGTCCCTTGTTTTGTTGTCTCCAACGAGCATTTGTAGGTCTGAGTGGTGGTTTTCCTTCTATTGCCAACTTAGCTTGAATTTCCAACAGTCATCCACTGTATGTCCCTCTTTGTTACAATACTTACATACCTTACCAGAGGTTATCTGCCTCTTTGCTGCAAGGGCTGAAGCTTCAGTAATATTTACAAATGGTGTTTCGACAACAAGAGCTGAAGTTTCTGTATTTGGGTTTACCCTTGTTTCCATTACCACTTTCTTTCCACCCTCTTCATGTTTAATATCAGCAAATGCTACTTTTAATTTAGGCAGTGATTTAGTAATCAGGATTCTACTCCGGGCATTATCAAAGTTAGGGTGTAGCCCTGTTAAAAATCTAAAAACTCTCTTTTGTACAAGTGTGAGTCAGAAATCCAGGACAATTGACGTATTTCAAATACATCAATTTGCTGCCATATACTTGTCAACTGTGTATGGTATTTATTTATTGGCAAATTGCCTTGCTTCATTTCATGAAATTGAGCCTCTAGCTCATATAGTTTAGAGGTATTGTCCTTTTTTGAGAACATTTCTTTAACAACAGCCTAAATCTCAACTGTTGCATCATACATTATGAAGTCATTACTGACTTTTGATGCCATTGATCTAATTAGCCATGACATGATCATGCTATCTTCTGATTTCCAGATACTATACTTAGGATCATTCTCAGCAGGAACTACTGCAGTTCTATATAGGTACTTTTCTTTACCTTTTCCATTAATAAACATCTCGACTTCCCGTGACCAGGATAGTTAATTGTCTCCATGTAGCTTGTTAGTAATAGTAGCAGATGAATCATCAATAACAGTATTGGTATGAGGACTTGCTCCGGAGCTTTGATCAAGAGGATAAAAGTCCTCGGTATGTTCAAAGGTAGGAGAAGAGGAGGAGGTTGAAGTTGCCATTTTTAAATTTCAAAAGTTTAATAGAATGGAAATAGGGCTAAACAGATTAAATTTTGCTTTGATACCATGGAAACAGAGAATTGTATATACCTCAGTTATGATTTCAAATATACAAGTGATGGCCTTTATATAGACCACAATATCCTATGAAGGCTAACTACTCTAACGGTTATAATACACTTTCCTATAACGGCTATATTACCTTCAACGGCTTTATTCTTTCTTATTCTAACAATCACATATTTCAGTGACTTGATGTGTATATGTACATGTTATACCACATATTTTGTGTCTATACAATGCATGTATTAAGAGTGTGTATATACAACGTATTTGTGTAATGTATACATACTGTATTTACATTGCATTTCTATAGTTATCTCAGATGACATAATGCATGAATCAACATAACTCCAACTCAAACATCAATATGCAAATTGCTACTCAAAAAACTATTCGTGGGACACCATAAGCAGAGTATTTATGCAGTGAATCATAGGCACGAAAGTTTGATTGAGTTCCCACGTTATAATTAGTAAATTCAGACCTGCACAAAAGAGTCATAGAGAAGGTACCTCTCCTTCATCAGTTAACGCAGTAGAATGCCACCCTCCAGCTGCAATATCAACCTGAACGTATGCACAAATTTCTCTTAAACCTATTACATAAAATACACACACACACACACACACACACACATATATATATATATATATATAAAGTAAAGACACCGAAGTTCCTATAGCTTGAACAACAAGATTTCTAGGAAGTATATTGAGCCCACGATTTCATCTTAGTAAAAGTTAATAGATGTGAAGATGAAATTGATCAAACACTTTCTTTCAATTCATTTGTCTCGTACAAGAATCTTCTATTGTCCCAAAGTTTTTTCTATTTCTCTATCTCCCAAAGCCGAAATAACTTCCCTCCAAATTTCAAAAAGCAAATTTTTTTCTCTCCTACCTTTACTTGGATACAAAACTCAAAAGTAGGACATTGCTAGTGAAATCCAATTATCATATACTCAAAAGCATACCTTAAGGATTAACAAAGAATAAGTTACGTACTATATTGAATTGGTACAGAATTAACATGATACCAGTACTGGTCGTTTCATACATCATCGTCTCTCCTTCTAAAGCATCACAACTCGAACAACATATCCCATTTTCAAATTTCGTGGGTGGGGGTGGGGGGTGGGGGGTGGGGAATTGAGGAGAAAAAATAGATCTTCCCCAAATGAAGTATACAGAAATCACGGTCCAAACACCACCTCAGACTGTCCAAGTTTACCCGGTGTCTAAATTATTCACACGGACAAAAGAGCAAGTAGTTAATGAACAAGTTACTGGCTGAAGTATAAGGGAAAGCTAAAGCTCCCTCAGAGCAAAGCCTCAGAAGTAAAAGCACAGGCAAAAAAGAAACATCAGCAACAGAATAACATGTCTGAAATTCATAGATTAAGCTGTATGATGAAAAATTACTAATAACAAAGTATAGATGGGTAGGTAAGATGCACTAAGATAATGTCATTTGAAGAATATTAACAATGCAACGACATTGGGGATACAAACCAAATTAAGGCCAGAGAGCCCTTGGACAGGAACAGGCTGTGATCTTGGTTGAGTATCACCAGTTCCTAGTTGTCCGTACTCATTATTGCCCCAAGCCATTAACTTTCTATCATCAAGGAGAGCCAAGTTGTGAAACGCCCCAACTGCTATCACTTTTACCTTTTCAAGTCCTTGCAATCTAACAGGAGTAGATATCTGCTTTCTGTGAAGTTTACAACACAAGCGTCAACAGAAGACCTGTAAACTAAAGGTTCTCAGGGAATAATCAGGATAATTCAACAACAAAACTATACATGTCTCCAGGAGGCCATGGTTGACCCCATGTCCATACATGTCCTTCACGGGTAAGAACAACAGAATGAGTGCCACCAGCAGCTACCTAAAGTACAAAAAGGAAAAGAGAAAAGTTACTCATTTTTGCCAGATAGAACACATTTCCAGGACGGAAAGACCAATAAAAGGATCATCTAAATATAGCAAAGATAAACCATTTTTCAGCTGGAGCATGGAGTCTTCTGCTTTTAAGAAAGAGCACATGCTGTCATCCAAATACTAACGATACAAGTCCTACTGCAAAATTCTATACCTTCTCTGTATAAACCAATTAAGTTCAATAAGCCAAATAGTACTTCCTCAATGAGAGCCCACACCTGGCTTGTAACATGCAAAAGCAAATGAAAATGTATTGCAGAAGAGTTCTAAGATCACATATATATTTTTTTTTGGGGTGGGGGGGTGGGGGTGGATTCCAGTTAGAAAAGGAAATACAATTAGAGAAACATCTGATCCTCCATAATATCTTATAAACTGATGCAAAGAAGTAAATTAAGGAAACATTGGGTTAATTCACGCATTTTAGTCTCCAACTTGAACCAATCATTTACTCTAAAGGGATCAGAATGTGGCCACACAGAAAAAGGAAAAAGCATCTACTCTAAAGGGATCTGGATGTGGCAACACAGGAAAAGCAAAAGTTGCATTGTAGGCTGACAAATAAATTCAATGAAATAAGTACCTGCCGAACAGTAAGCTTCGGGACACAACGCTGGGGAATCACAATATCCCTCCTGACAGGCTTACCAGTGTCATCTTTCCGCTCAGGTTCTTCACCACACTGCCCATACTCGTTCCCACCTGCGCTAACAAATCCAAAACCCTTCATAATGCATACCTTTAATATGCAACGAGCTTCTTTAGGCAAAAGACTCTCCCTTGGCCCTAGAATCTTGTAATGCATTATAAACAAATTTGTTTCCATGGTTCATTTTATAGCCAAAAACTAATAGGGGGAAAGGTAAATTTAAATACCCCAGGCATAGGCTCGTCCTTGATCATCAACAGCCAAACAATGCCATCCACCAATTGCCGCCTGAAGCAAATCTTAGTTTAAACTTCAAACACTAAAACAAGAAAAGTATCCATACACAAAACTCCAATAGAAAAACAAATTTCTTGGTTGCCAACTAATATATTTTTGAAGAAATTAGCCTAAAAGTGAACACTCTAAATTGGGAAACTATTACCTGGACAATCTTAACATTCGAGAGAGCTTTAACTTGACTTGGGATATTCTCAGTTTTGGTCTCTGGTGGATGCCCCAAAGTCCCCCTTTGATTCCAACCCCATGTAAACAACTACAACCCCAAAAAAAGAAAAAGGGACTGAAGATACATAAGAACTCGGGGGGAGGCTGATCTTTCGAAAGCATAAAGTTATAAAAACACGTCTTTTCTTACCTTGCCGTCGTCACAAATTGCAAGAGAGTTCCGGCTGCCAGCGACGACGGAGGAAACTCTGTAAGGCTGTAGAGCTTTAATAGAGCAAACCCATTCTTTCTCATCGTTGTTGCCACTTCCTAACTGCCCATCTTCTCCTGAACCCCTGAAATTGCATAACTTTTTGTTATAATTAATTTAAAGGAAAGAAGACAACAATTTGTTCAGTAAAGATTGATGCTTTTCAGTGCTGGTAAGTATCAGAGGAGAAAAGAAGGGAGAAAGAAAGAAGACCATGAGATAACGCATGTTTTTGAGGCGGCCATAACCTACTAGTATCACACTCTCAGTAGCTAGAAGAGGAGAAATTTCCTCTAGCAATAGCACTGTCACTGTGTTACATCACATGTAGAGCCTTCTTATTGGAGATTGAACTTTTAAATAATTGGTAATTCTGGTTCAAGTACTTTAACAAACGATCATCTTGTGATGGAGTTAGTTCACATTGTATATATCATCTCTACGACTACAAGCGTATGTACAAACCACTGATTATATCTCATCATAAGTTGGTATGTTTTTGTCTAATTATAAGTGAGATCCTGGGATACACCATCTATGAGTAAATGTAACAATTATTAAATCAGGTTCAAATTCCGATTCGATTTCTGAAAAAAACTGCTCCAATATGTTGAGCCGTGTAAGGGCGCATCAATGTAGCCAATAAGCAGCAAAGGGCCCCACTTAATCGATCAATTGATTACCATTATAGTCGTTTCCAGAAAGGGGCTCGGCGACTTGTCGGCTCATGTTCGTGGGGAATTTTTCTTAATCGCAACATTCCACTCTTGTGTGAGAATTTTCGGTCTAAGTTATAAGTGGATGATTCTAACTTAGAAACTAATAGTGCAGAAATTCTATAATATTTAATAGCGTTAGAGAGTCGAAATTTTTCTTAAAGAAAAACCATCTGAGAATGAAGTTTGCAGATAATTCTATATTTGAAAGTAGAATTATATTTGAAAGTGTATGTACTGGAATGTTTATAGAAACTTTTCTTTTTGTTGTTCGAAATGAACGTTTTTTGATTCAACTAAACCCGCATTATGTGACGTTGTTTTTTTCCCTTTTGTATGTTTTGAACGGTTAATGAATATTTATGAGTTATCTGAGAGTGTCATGTGTCTTGTCTTCTTTGGGCATGACCATCAAACGGTGACACGTACTGAGTTGCATGATTGAGTTGTTGCTGCGACAGAAGTCTTATTGAACTGCTTGTCCCGAGCAGACCAAAGAGGCATTAAATACCAGGGCCATGGCTAACTTGTTACGCATGGACGAGTGTCCGATGTTGTCGAAGTGACAGCTGCGGCCGAGACAGGAATAATAGCTGAGGTGACCAGTTGAGACTGAAATGGCTGGCCATCGATGTCTCTGTACAAGAAGAGTCAATACTGACCTGAGATTCTAGTCGACGTCGAGAGGACGCCCTACGTCTTATAAGTCATGACGACTTAATTGTGTACTCAAACTCGAGTGACTGGCATGAACTCTAGATGATTTGTGTCTCCTGAAAGTCAAATGACGTTGACTATAATAAACCATATTACATTTGTGGCTTTTTTTTTTTTTTTATGTGATAGTTTTGTCTCACGAGTCTCTTTCTTCCCCTTTTCTTCGTTCCCCAGAGTTAAACAAATGCGTAGTTAATGTTCCTTGAGGCATGTATTCATAAACCAAGAGTTTCTTATTGCCAGCAATGCAGTATCCAAGAAGAGCAACAAGATGCCAGTGGCGGACCTTAGTCAAAACAGCAATCTCTGATTTAAATTCAGTCTATCCATTTCCTGTGAGTACACCGGACTCCAGTCTCTTGACTGCAATTTTGGTTCCATCATGCAATTCTCTTTTGCACTGTCCAAGGCCTCCTTGACCCGAGATATTCTCTTCACTGAAATCATTGGTCACATTTCTGAGCACTTGAATGGAAATACCATTTTTTCTGCTTCCATCATTTGAATGTCACCGGTTCCACCATGGAAACTACCAGTTATGGTGGTGGTGTGAAAGAGAATGTGTTGATTTTCAGGGGTTGAGAAAGAGAAGAACGAGGAGGGTTTTTGGTAAGTTGAAGGTTGCCGGAGTTGGAGGAGGGGGCTGCCGGCTCGGTAGCTGATTAGCCGCCTCATTGTCGTTGCTGACTAATTCTCATGTGCTTCAGAGGGTGTAGGTTCCCTTTCACGGGAGCAATCTTCTACCGGTCACAAATTGAGCTAAGCCCACCCTTTCATTTAGGACTAATTTGCTCAATCAAAAATGACCAAAGTTGAGCAAGACAGCAACATCAGTACAGAAGAATAAATGAAAAGTTAATGTTCAGAGTCGTTGACCTTATAACCTGCATACGTTCTCCGTGCGTGGTTCAGATCGATTACCAAATTTCACCATCTAATGTGCAAAGGACGTTTCCAATATACTAAGCTTCCGCATTTGCGTGAAGAGGCTGATATACAAAGTCTTACCCTACACTTGTGTTTTTGCATCTCGAATCCGTAAGCTCGTCTCTATCTAATGTGCAAAGAGGTGTATTTAAAACAGAGGATGAGAGACCGCGGAGATGGGTGTTCTTAAAGTAGGAATACTGCCTGAGAGAGTAAAGAATACATAAAACCTTAACTTCTGACCTCATAACCTGCATATGTCTTGTGCGTTTGGATCAGATTGATTATCAAATTGTGTTTAAAACAGAGGATGAGACGTCCAGGGAGACAGATGTGCTTAAAAGTTACTAAAATAGGAATACTGCATTAGACAGTAACAGTCCAGCCACACAAAAAATATTGCATCTATGACATAGCCTTAAATCTAAAAAGAAGTTGCCTCACTTTATCTACGAGAATAACCTATCCCCAGATTCTGAAATATTCGCATACATGGAAGTTAGATCGTCGGATTTCATCAGATTATGATAAAACCTCTAGCTTCGAAATCTGGTAAACAAAGGGCGTTTTTGGTGTCCTAGCTCCCGAGTTTGTGCAGAATCCGGAAAGGGGCCGGATCGCTTTGTAATCTGATGTACGCATCTTTGTCTTACATTTTGTGCAAGTGTCTTTTTCCGTGGCTCGAACATGTGATCTCAATGTCATAAAGTAGCAAATTAGACGCGTGTGGTACAACAGGTGGCAACCAGCACTTCACACCATCTCTTTTCCCTCTTCGCTCACACGTCCCTTTCTGTCTTTCCCCTCCCTGTCATGGAGTAGAACATATGATATCTAATCATCTTGGTGACGGTTTGAATCACTCCACCTAGGCAACAGACCTTTTGATTTAAACCTGACTGAGCTTTTAAAAGTGCATACCAGATTGCTTTGAGAGGCATTTAGTTTAGTTTCTTTTAGCAGCCCGAAAACCTTACAAACAAGATCATAACAATCAAGGCTCAAAAAATTTACTAATTTTCCTATGCAATAGTATGTCACCTCCCATTCATCAAGCTTACAACTAAACCAACTCATCGCTTCTGAGTTTTTCTGAAGCAACTATTAGGGTAACGCCACAAGCACATGCAGAAAGATCAATACACCTATAACTGCCAACTTTCAGCAATTTGATGATGACACCTACTTGCTTCAAGTCATTTCACGGAAGAGGAGTGCCAACTACTACAACAACAATAACAACCATACCCAGTAATAATTACTGAAGCATCCAAATATATGACGTCAAACAGATAAAAGATCATCTTTCTTCTTTTCTTTTCCAACCCCTCTTGATCTTTCTTTATTGATTCTCTTTTTTTCTTTCTTTTTCATTTTGTTATTGTTGTTGTTGTTGGGGATAAGGAAAGTGGAAAGCCACCTGATCTTGAATTGATAACGACATCTAATGCACAGTTATATTAGTGAAATCAGCAGGAGAGCTATAAGTCTGAGGGGTAGGAGAAGATTCAGACACATTAATCTAAAACGAGGAAAAGAATACCATTAATAGAAAATAAACGTCACCAAAGTCCACCGAAGCCTCATCTTAGGACATAACTTGCTCATAATGATAACATTTAACCCCCATGAGACATCAAACGCTGGATGATAACATTAAACCCCATGAGAGATCAAACACTAGATGATAACATTAAACCGCATGAGACATCAAACACTAGATCTTTCCTTCACATAGAAATACATCCATACTTTAGCCAAACATTTTAAACGTGAAGACCACTATCAAAGCATCAAATCCTTTCTATATCCGCCGAAAGATAGTACTAGACTAAAAAAAATAGAAGGTAACATCGCTACACTAGAACTCATTAATTCTGGCCATCTGATTTGTCCTGTTTGGGTGCTTCCTTGATCTCATCCCCAGCATCCTCCTAAAATCAAAGAGCACACGCAACAACCATAATCAGGAAAAATGGTTAGCTTGTTCAAAACTGCTAGTGTGTGCCAAAATCTCTTAGGTTTTGTTTCAGCATGCATTAAGAGTAATCACACATACACACTCAAGCAGACAGTTTGGACCAGCTATTGCGAAAAGCTAAACCAGATAACATGGGTTTGGATAAGGCAATGGAGTCCTTGTCCACATATGGGATACTCTACAGGTGTTTGTGCTTTTTTTTTTCAAAAGCCGTAGTTTTGACAGTGGAGAGCCGCTTTCTGGGCAGCAGATCCCATCCGCGTTGGAAAAAAAAAAAGGCATGCGTGAGTGTGTCTTGACTCTTGAGTGTGTGCCACAAGAAGAGCCAAAGAGAGGGAGACGGACCGAAATATCAGAGGTCCAGAGTGTCAGATTATCACGTAGTAGCTGCATGATCAGAGTACTGTCCTTGTAAGATTCCTCACCCAGTGTATCAAGCTCGGAGATAGCTTCATCAAAAGCCTACCATAGAAATCAGCAAAGAAGGGTGAGAATTCAAAAGCAACCTCCAGAAAAGGTACTAGTATTTGACTGATTCCTATGCTTGCACAAGTATACTAAAAGAATCAGAATTCAATGGCAACCTCCAGAAAAGGTACTAGTATTTTCTGATTCCTATGCTTGCATAAGTATACTTAAATGTCATAATTTAAACCCATTCAAACAACTATCTAATAGGCACAGGTATCAGACAGATAACTGAGGGTATAATTAGGGGCAGATGTAATAGTTGACTCGTATATGTAGGCTGTAGTTTTTCAGAAGTTCATCTAATTTCCAAGGGCACTGTATCTTTGTGTCTCTTCTACAAGACATGTAAGTCTTACATGTAACGGCTCCACTATAAATCTACCCACTTCTTCTAGAGAGACCATCAAATTCTGCTATTGTCCCTCATAATTATTCACCGTTAAGTAAGCTCACTAAAACAACCACTAAACATTACAAATACCAAGCACGTGTATGCTGCTGCTAAATTACCTGCTTCGCCAGGTTGCAAGCACGGTCAGGTGAATTGAGAATTTCATAGTAGAAGACAGAAAAGTTCAGGGCAAGACCAAGTCTAATGGGATGAGTTGGAGCCAAATCAGCCAAAGCAATATCCTGCATAAAGTAGTTAGACATGTAAGAAAATCAAGAAGCAACTAAAATAGTTCATACTATTTTGATGGACGGTGAGGAAAATGCAGCTCGATTCCACTATTAACACAAACCTGAGCAGATTTGTAAGCCAACAAAGTGCTCTCAGCTGCCTCTTTTCTCTCAGCGCCTGTCTTAAACTCAGCTAGGTACCTGTGGTAATCTCCTTTCATCTTCAAGTAAAACACCTTGGACTCAGCCGAGGAGGCTGAGGGAACCAGGTGGGACTCAAGAAGGTTCAAAATGCCATCGCAGGTCTTGCTGAGCTCAGCTTCAATCTTACCCCTATAGTCCTTAATTATGCTCACATGATCTTCATTTCCACGGCTCTCTTCCTTTTGCTCAATGGAAGAGATAATCCTCCAAGAAGCCCTCCTAGCACCAATCACATTCTTATATGCCACAGAAAGAAGATTCCTCTCCTCCACAGTCAGTTCCTCCACATCAACAGTCTTTGCAACCTTTTCCATGAATTCAACCATTTCCTCGTATCGCTCAGCCTGTTCGGCCAACTTGGCCATGTACACATTCTCCTCACGCGACTCTGGTGGCACCATTTTTTCTTTCTTCCTTTAGTCTATGAGATCAAACAAACAGAATCACGGAATCATCCAAAAACCAAAAGACTCAGGAAAACATTAAGGCAGTACCAACATTCACAACAACAATGCTCAACTAAGCGCATCTGAATAACAAGTATCACAAATCCATCCAAAAGCACCAGTAGATATATAGGGTACCCAGAGTGAAGGTATTTTTTTTAAAAAAAATAATTAAAAGAAGGGGGGGGGGGGGGGAACGCCAGATCTTTGGTCATCTACGATTAATAAACAGCACTGCAAATACAATAAAATTACAAAAACAACTAATTATTCATTTCAGTTGCAGATTCCGCCTAAAAATAATAACAATTAAATCAAAATCCACTTGATCCAAACAAAACCTCATCAACACAACCAAAAATCCCTTCAGAACATTGTTAACAAATAGAAACCGTCTGTCTATCAGATCTACAAATAATCAAAGCCCTAGCCTGTTTTACCGACATAAAACAACAGCGAAATAAATCAACAACATTCCGGAAAAAATCATAAAACTTACTAAAAATTAAGAATATATAAACCTGAAGCTGATTGAAGTAAAGAAAGTACCTGCGGTTAAATGGGGGAATCAGCAGACGGAAATAGAGATGAGGCTGAAGAGGAGAGGGGGAAAAGATGAGAAAAAGAGGGTGGCTTTAAAAGGAGAGGAGGAGGCGAGGTAAAAAAGTGGGGCAATGTGAAACGGACAAACGTGGGGCCGGAGGATGCTTAGTATATGAGGGGTCAATATTCGCGGATGAGACCCTATGAGGTTAAAAGTGAGTTAGAATATGAGACATATAATCACGCATCGTCACTTGTACAAAAGCAAATAGGTGTTGCAAATTTTTTTTTTAAAAAAAATGTTTTTGTACACATGGCAACGTGTGATTGGATGCTTCATATTTTGTCTCACTTTTAGCTTCATAGGATCTCATCTGCAATATTCGGGCCTTTGTTTTCTTTGGTGGGGCTGTCGTCTTTACCGCGGGGTTGAGATGATAAAAGGTGGAAAATGAGTTCAAATATGAGGACTTTAATCATGCGTCGACACATGTATAAGCAATTTTTTTAAAAAAAAAATCAAACCTCTTTCTTTTTTCTACACGTGGTTGAACATGATTGGAGGTGTTACATTTTATCTTTCTTCCTCTCCTTATCTCAACTTTACCGCCTCATAATCCAACGGCTTCATTATGTTAACGGGTTCAGATCTCTTCACCGCCACTCCCTCACCGCACGCGTCACCGCGTGACACGTGGCAGCAGGAGGGAGTGGTGAGGCTGGATAAGGGTCATCATACCCCCCTACTGTCACGTGTCGCGTTATAGAGAGCGCGGTAAGTCACCGCACGGTGTGGAGATTTCATCCGTATGTTAACCCTTTGTCATATTAATTACTACGTGGGTTCACACCAAATTGATTACTTGTTAGTTACTTGTGACAATATTCCATAGTTATGTTTTCCATTTTAGATTGTCACAAAATGTTGTCAGTTTTTTTATAATTAGCATATTAACTTATATTTGATTCTAAAAATGTTCTTACAAAAAACAAATTTAACAATAAGTTAACGATATAAGAACTAATGTCTCAATTTGTAGAAGTAAAAGTTTGACATAACTTTAATGCATTAAGTGATGTTTAATAAAAAGTTGTATTTCTCAAATACGACTATAAATATGAAGTAATTATTTTTATCTAGAAAAATAATTTTGTACATCATTTGCATTTCATGATGTTATATATACATCTATATTATACAAATGTGTATATATATGTGAAAGAGAGAGTGTGTGTGTGTTCATTTGGCCTGAAAGTAGGTCCGATCAAGCCTGCTTCAAACTTGTTAGATTGCAAATAATAATCTTAGCCAGTCTATTATATATATGATTCAAATATTTTTATGTTAAACGATTATCCATATTTTATGCATTAACAACGGTTATTTAAATTTACATTTAGTTACAAAAGTGCAACATTTAACGAGAAAGTTTGGATAATCATTGTAAAAAAAAAATGTAAACATGTGTGTATATATATATATAACAAAGATACATATAGATAATCATTGTGAATACTGAAGATACGTATAATCATTCAAAAAACTATAAACGTTTAGATAAACATTGTTTAATATTAAAAATATGGATAAAACTAAAAAAAAAGTGTGATCATATGAAATCTGAAGGCGTGCTTTGGAGCAACTGATAAGGTTGCTGTTTTTGTGACCTTGAAGTCACCGGCTCGAGCCGCAGAAGCACCCTATTACATAAAAAGTGTAGAATAAGGATGCGTACATCAGATTGCTAATTGATTCGGCTCCTCCCGAACCCTCCGTAAATGTATGAGTCTAGTATACGAGGAACGCTCTTTCTAACTATAGTGGATGAATGCTGTCGGGTGACGAGGAACGGGGATCGGCTCTGGTCAGGGGTTATGTATTGAGGGTTTTTAAGGAGTAAAATGATCAATGGTAAATGCGGGATTGGATGTACATATGAGTTAAACGATTTATGAGTCGATCAAGTTTGGTTTGTATTTTTTGTTTGTTTAGTTCAGTTCGATAAAATTCAAGATATAATTAAACTCAATTTGAATATTTAAAAAGATAATCTTTGAACACGTATAGATGCTTGCTTTGTTAGCTCGTGAGTATACATTCTCGAACATAAAATATATATGAAAGGTAAATGATTCTATTTTATATTGGAATAATTGGTTGATATAAATAATAGATTAAACATGATAGTGGATAATTTTTAAAATGATAAAAAAAATCATGCATAAAGTGATATTGATTCGACAATCTAAATAAAATTTAATGTTTATATTTCTATATACAACTTTTATAAACTATACATTTGCTTGAAATATAATTAAATTGTGCCCGAGTTTAATTTGACTTTGAAGACATTTAAACTCAAATTTAAGATAAAAAGGCACATAGAGATTGTGTTCGAGTTCGAATTAAAAATAAAAAAATTGGTTTGATAAAATGAAATATTTGATTCACACTCGAATTGTTTGCATAGTTGCCGTAAAAACTTTATTTGTCCCAACGACGACGCCATAAGTCTTTAGTAACGCAATTGGAAGAAAGATGCGGAATGGCGAGGCAATTTGTGAGAGATAATGTACCACTATCAAGATTCGGTGTATTAGTAACGCAACTGGAGTTTTTAGAGCATCCGCGCAAATTCGGTGTTTTTATCTTTTATATGATCTCATCTTCGCCATTGATGAAGAGCCTAAGGTCATTGCTTCAACCCCTTTTCTTCTTGGATCTTTATCTTTTTTAACGAGATTTTCTTTGGACTTTATGCCTTCAAGATGCTCAAGTAATACACTGTACTTGATAGGGGTTGTTTTTCTTCCTTGAATGAAGTAATTATGACATTCTGTGTTTTCTTAATTTGGTAATGATTGAAGATGGGTTATTTCATTATTCGTGCAATTTATTTGAGACCTTTATATATTGGAGACTCAAAAGGGTGGAAAGTCGTATTCTTTTCTTTCTTTTTTTCTTTACTTTCGAAGTGAGGAGATGAAAAGCCAAAATTTTTCATCGAATTGCTCTTATGATTGAAAGAAAGCTGCGGAATGGCGAGGCAATTTGTGAGAGATAATGTACCACTATCAAGATTCGGTGTATTAGTAGCGCAATTGGAGTCTTTAGAGCATCCGTGCAAATTCGGTGTTTTGATCTTTTATCTGATCTTATATCCGCAATTGATGAAGAGCATAAGGTCATTGCTTCAACCCCTTTTCTTCTTTGATCTTTATCCTTTTTTAATGAGGTTTTCTTTGGACTCTATGCTTTCAAGATGCTCAAGTAATACATTGTACTTGATAAGGACCGTCTTTCTTCCTTGGATGAAGTAATTATGACATTCTATGTGTTTTCTTGATTTGGTAATGCTTGAAGATGGGTTATTTCATTATTCGTATAATTTATTGGAGACCTTTATATATTGGAGACCCAAAAGGGTGGAAAGTCGTCTTCTTTTCTTTCTCTTTTTTCTTTACTTTCGTGGTGAAAAGTTGAAGAACCAAAAATTTTATGCGAATTGCTCTGAGGATTAGAAGAAAGCTGCGGAAGGGCGAGGCAATTTGTGAGAGATAATGTACCACTATAAAGATTCGGTGTATTAGTAGCACAATTGGAGTCTTTAGATCATCCGCGCAAATTCGGTGTTTTGATCTTTATAATCTCATCTCTGCCGTTGATGAAGAGCATAAGGTCATTGCTTCAACCCCTTTTGTTCTTGTATCTTTATCTTTTTCAATGAGGTTTTATTTGGACTTTATGCCTTCAAGATGCTCAAGTAATACATTGTACTTGATAGGGGCCGTCTTTCTTCATTGAATAAAGTAATTATGACATTCTCTGTGTTTTATTGATCTGGTAATGCTTGAAGATGGGTTATTTCATTATTCCTGGAATTTATTGGAGACCGTTATATATTAGAGACTCAAAAGGGTGGAAAGTCGTCTTCTTTTCTTTTTCTTTTTCCTTACTTTCAAAGTGAGGAGTTGAAGAACCAAACATTTTCTGCGAATTGCTCTCAGGATTGGAAGAAACCTGCGGAATGGCGAGGCAATTTGTGAAAGATAATGTACCACTATCGAGATTCAGTGTATTAGTGGCGCAATTTGAGTCTTTAGAGCATCCGCGCAAATTCGGTGTTTTGATCTTTTATCTGATCTCATCTCCGCCGTTGATGAAGAGCATAAGATCATTGCTTCAACCCCTTTTGTTCTTGGATCTTTATCTTTTTTTAATGAGGTTTTCTTTGTACTTTATGCCTTCAAGATGCTCAAGTCTCCCTTCTCTTCCTTCCCTTCTGTTTTTCATATGTAATTATATATGTGCGTGGTTTACATATTTTTATATCCTTTGTTACACTTACATATATATATATATATATATCAGACTTTATATTTACACTTATATATGTTGCATAAGTTAATTTTATATTTAGTATATAATTGAAAATAATATAGAAAGAAGATTAACAATGTTATAATATTTTTGAACCGTTATTTGAAAACGAACCATTGAACTAGAACTGTTGAACCGCCAGTTAGATGGTCCGTGACACAACATCCCAACTGTCCGTTGCGGTTCTCCCCTTTATTCAACTTTAAACATGCGGTTCTTTTATCACCGCTAGTTTGGTGAACGACCCAGCTCTACATGTAGGCACTTTAACGCCAATCCACCATAAATTTATTGTTTTTCATTTTCAGCATTAACTTCTATGTCAGAAAATTGCTGTGTGATTGTTTATATTTCTTCATGTATTGCACTTAAGGTGTGTATATCAAATCTCATAGAAACATAGTTCCACTTTATAGGATTTATAATATACAAAGCATTGTTAAATTTGAAGACATATAAGTAGGCCAAAGATTATGTAGACAAAAAATGTTGCCTTTTGAAACCGTTTTCAGTCATTTATTAAATACACTTTTATAAAGTAAGTCATGTTAATAATTACAAAAAAATTGTTTTCATTGGATATTCAATATTATCTAACGGTATCGTAATTCAAAGGGATATAATATTTAAAGTTATGACAATTTGGAATTCAATTGACAAACTGGACAATTTTTATTATACATCTTAAAATTGGAACATTTAAAATATATTTTATAAACTCAGTACATACATGTTTAAACACGTATGTAGTAAATGTAGTGATTTTTGACTCAGGGGTTAAAAGATATAAACGTTTGAACATTTGAAAAAAGAGAAAATTAAATTTTGCAACCAAACTTGTACTAGTTTTTCATAAATTATTCAAACATAATTTTATAATAAATGCTATGTGAATCTTCTATAAAATGCTCACAAACAGTCAAATGACATGCTAATGAGGTGTGATTTTAGGTTGCCATATTCATCTATCTTTTCCTCCTCTTTATTCCATCTCTGCAGCACCGCCTCTTTCATTTCCCCTCCCCCTCCTATGTGTCCTTTAGCGCCATCTATCTTTTTTCTTCTTCTCCCTCCTCCCCTCTCTTATGCAGCCTGCTCCCCCTTCCACTTCTCAGTCACCCTAAGCCCCACCTCCCTCATCCCTATCACTCTTAGCCTCCACTCTCAGCCTCCCTCACAACCCTGCCACACTAAGCCCCATCTTTCTCGTCCATACCACCATCACCCTCACTCACACATATTTTTCTTCATAAACATCAGCAAGCAGCGTGGCTCATATTTTATTCGTCTAGAAGATCGAGATAGATGCAATTTAACGGCAACACTATGAGTCTTCTGGACTTTATATAGAAGCCAAATGCGCTTTTAGAATAATATATCATATTCAAGGGAAGATCTTAATGCTTCAACCTTAAAAACACTATTTGTGAAAGCATAAAATTAATATATGTTTCTCAGTGGTCTTATTTAGACTGCCTCGATTATTTGAGATATATACTCATATATACTTGATGACTTTGAGTATTTCGAAAGAGTTCCAAAAATAGGAGTTTGATGGGAGTCTGTAGTAAAAGGCTATAAAATGATCCTTAGTTATGCTGGAAGAAATTCTAGCTTTGTGATATGATATCTTGTAAATAACCTAAATATATTGGTCATAGAAGATGATTCATGCACTCTCACAGTGACGTTGTATGACAGTGAGGATGTTGGTGGGGCTTAGTGTGGTGGGGAAGGGGGACGGTTACTGAGGTGAGGGGTGGAAGCAAGAGGGAGAAGGGAGGAAGAAGAAAAGAGAGAGGTGACGCCGAGAGTGGCGGGAGAGGGGAAAGGTGGAGGGAGGAAGATGAAGGAAGGAAGAGGTAGTTGGGGGTGACAATATGCAATCACAGGTCATTTAGCTTTTTGTGGGTTTGTTTAAGAAGATTAAGATAAAATTATAATAAAATTATGTTTGAATATTTTTTTTTGGAAAAACTAGTAAAGGTTTTGTTGTAAAATATAATTCCACCATTTAAAAAACACGGTTAAATTGTCTAATTTAACTTCAAATGCAATTTTAATTAAGATGTATATTAAATTTGTGTATGAAATTTTGCTAGAGACGTTATATATACATTGAATTGGTATTATATAAGTTTTGCTCTGAGAGTCAGGGCATGACCATTTTCATCTATACTATTCTATAGCATTTGGAAGCATTTGTATTTGAATATAATTTTTTTAATATTTGTCTGCGCACATTTGACTTTACAGGCAGAAGTTAAAACCTAAAAGAAGCAAAAACCACCATTAGTATATTCATTTACTTTTAATAGAACCTAATTGATTCAATAACATGTTATGAATGTTATACGAATTAATTTTGGAGTATTATTTGATCGTTTTTTTACTAATCCAGACCTTCAAATGCATATAAATGGTTTTTTTAGATTTATTTATTTTGTTTAGAATTTTAATTGCTATTTGTTTAGTTTTATTCAACAAACGAAAGGTTAAAATTGATCCCAGATATTCCTTAAAAGAATAAGACCTGACTCGGACTTAAAACTTTTTTTTTTTTAATTTTTTATAGAGACGCGGCTAAGCTTAAGAAGTGCTTTTCAATATATATAAAAAAAAAACGATATTTGTGCAATATGATATACTTTGATTTCTTTATCATATGTTAAATTCATCAACTTGAAATCTTGAATATAATTGTTGTTTATACAAGTCACTTTTAATAAATTTTTTGCCAAAACAGTTATCACTTTAAAACCGAATTATAAGAAAGAAGCGCTAAAATACTGTGACAATTTAATCTTAAATAATATTTTTCAAACTATATATTCGACTATCTATTGAATATTTGTCAAAAAGAGGGAGTAAAAAAACATAACCTGTGCGTATAAAGTATTTTAAAAATGGTAAGTATTGCTAAAAACATAGTGAACATTTTCGTTATTCTTTGCATATAAATAAAGAAGATTATAAAAATATTTGTAATACGACAATTTTCGGTTAAAATATTTTGACAACTTGGTACTAATTAATGATTATTAAACTTGTCTGTATAACATTATATTTATTTTTTTGAAATATAACATAATTATTACTGAAAATTTGGCTTAAGAATTGTACAACGGTTTAAAAACTTTGCTGGTAAATGACATCGCTGTTTTATATTTTTCCCAATACAAACCGCAACCCATGGAATGAAAGCCTAAGTGCTCTTACGCTTAACTGGCAATAAGATCTGCACGGCGAAATTTTTAGGTTTAAGCTCTGTGAAGATCCTTCGTCAATATCATCGCTGTCTACCCAAAATGATTGTTACTGTACATGGAGGTTGAAGCACGATCTGGTAACAAAAAATATACTTCAAATTTACTGTCGAAGTGCGGAGTTGAAGAACAAAAATTTCTGCAAATTGCTTTCGGGATTGGAAGAAAGTTGCGAAATGGCGAGACAATTTGTGAGAGATGATGTACCACTATCAAGATTCGGTGTATTAGTAGCGCAATTGGAGTCTTTAGTTGCATCCGCGGCTCATAAGTCTCCAGACCCACTTCTTTGTTTCGATCTTTTATCAGATCTCGTCTCCGCCATTGACGAAGAGCCTAAGGTCACTGCTTCAACCCCTTTTCTTCTTGGATGTTTATCTTTTTTTTTTTTTTTTTGATGAGGTTGTTTTTGGACTTTGTTGCTTCAAGATGCTCAAGTAATACAATCTACTCGACAGAGGCTGTCTTTCTTCCTTGAATTAAGTAATTATGGCATTCTTTGTTTTTTCTTGAATGAAGTAATAAAACTTTTGATGATTATAAAACGTGGAGACATGCCGAGAAAATTTGTAATGTGAAGGTAGGAGACAAGCCGAGGTTTCTATAACTACTGAAAAATTTGACTAATCTCTTTCACGAAAATCAAACTCGGCTAACCCTTTTTATGATCTTAAAAATACTATATACGGATTAGGATAATAATAAAAAAAATTAGTAATTGATTTCTATACAATTTAAATTCGTGATCACACGTAATCTCTATTTTATTGTCATTGATTCTTATATTATGATTTGTCTTATCAAGTTTGTCCAGTGATCGTATATTGTGTGTGCAATTATCATTCATCATGTGCATTTTTTAAAATACATACAAGATAAGTGAAAGCAGTATTGAGCTTTCATTTATTCAGACTATATGCTTTTACAGATCACTACAGTCTCAGAATAACAACCATCCCAGTGTCAGTCCTGGAGTATTATATAAATCAGAAGAACTTTGGGATCGAAGCATTCGTCGTGTGAAAGTGATTTTTTACCTAACTTCTCCAAACAAACAAATTTGCAGGAGACTGCTGGTTTCCTGATTTATATCTTCTATGCAGCCCTATGAGGTTAGAGCAGTAGAGATTTTCGGAGCCTAGGATTGCATTTTGCTCTAGAAATTTGAAAAAAATATACGTAGTAAAAGTAAAATAGAACTTGAGGAGTCTATACTTGATAGGGGATGTCTTTCTTCCTTGAATGAATTAATTATGGCATTCTTTCTTCCTTGGATCTTTACTATTCACGGATAATGTTGTTTAGACTCAATGCTAAAGTTTCTTCAGGAGTCTATACTCCTATGGCAACGGAAATGTGAAGATGCTCTTTACGCTCTATTTTTGCTTGGTGCACGAAGGCCCGTTCGACATTTGGCATCAGTAGCAATGGCAAAAATCATATTAAAGGGGGATTCTATCTCGGTATATTCCAGAGTAAGCAGTCTCCAGGGATTTCTCTCTGATGGGAAGAAGAGCGAACCTCAAACGCTTGCTGGTTTGTCAATTCTTATTGCTTTAGTGTTCATACTTTTGACTCACACATTTGGTGTAACGATTTATTACTTAATTCTTATAAGTTAATATCATATGATACTGGTTATGCCTGTGTGGATGTTTTCAATTTTTGTGATCTGCTTTTTAATTGCCCACATTAAATTGGTCTTACTTTGTAAGTGACATGTTTGAGAATGGTCAGGTGTTACACAATGCCTTGGAGAACTCTACCGTTGTTTCAGAAGACGAATAACTTCCGGCTTACTAGAAACAACTGTTATTGTGGGAAAGCTTTTAAAATATAATGAGGTATTTATTCTTCCTTCAATTTCATTCCATTTTGGTTTGTTGCTTTCATTTTTTGCATGATACACCTTAATTCATATTCGTAGTCTGCAAAAGTGAAAAGGTTATCTCGTCTTATAGGTAAATATTTTTAACATGTGACTTTTTTTATCTCGTGACTTCTAGTCATGAGATTAAGTTGCATAAACAGGCTCTTATAGAAACATTGGGTAAGATGCTACACTAGCCCCAGGGTGAATGCCCTGATGCACTGGTCGACCTTCATGTCCTCTTGGTCGCTGTTCATTATTTTCTATTGATATTTTTTGTCTACAAAATGGGGAATTGCATAAGTAAATGAGGTATCACTATTTTACTTCAACTGGTCTAATACATGGGAGAAAGTTGAAAGTGATTGAGAGACTTGAGGCAAGCTTAATTGTGTAATGCACACCCCAACTTTATCTTATCCTTATGGGGCTTGCCATATATAAATAGTTTTGGAACCGAAATTAATTTGCAGTCCTTTTTATATCCAAATTTAACTAAAGTCCATGCTTAAGAAGAAACTACTGAGGGAGAAAGGGAGAGTGAGAGGGGTTTGGGAGAGGGAGAGAGAGATATGTCTATATGTATATGTGTACATACTCGATATGTGTAGGCCTGAGTTGTAAACGGTTGGGTATAAAAGATACTTTATGTCTTTGATGTTTCCAGATTGTAAGAAATGAGTATAAGCTTATCAATGCACTCGGTCTTGGTTTTATCTTTTCTGTTAAGGTGTAAGCACAAATCTATATGTTATAGAACATCTCAATATAGATGAAATTGTTTGGTATTCTTAACGTGATCAGCTATCTGGATTTTGATGATGTTATTGCTTTCTGGACTTCTAGTTTTATGATAGGCTTATATGGCTTATGTTATGCTGTACTACATTTATCTAATCTAAAAGATGCTACTACAGGAATTTGTCAGGCAAGAAGCTTTACACATGCTTCAAAATGCTTTGGAAGGTTCTGCCGGAAATGCTGCTGCTGCAGCTTATACAGAGGCGTTCCGGTTCATTATGAGACTGGCTGTTTCTGATAAATCTTTTGTTGTCAGAAAAGCTGCTGCAAAGTGTCTGAAGGCATTTGCTAATATTGGAGGCCCTGAGTTAGGACTTGGAGAACTTGAGAGCTCCTTATCATGTTGCGTGAAGGTTTTCCCTCACTCATCCTTTTATATCTCTCATCATTTTGCCTTCATCTTGTTTATCCGTTTCTCGTACTCTACATTCATGTTTTTGGAAGATTCCTGAGGTGCCCTATTATTATAGGGACTTGATGATCGAGTTTCAACGGTTAGGAATGCATTTGCTGAAGCTTTAGGAGTGTTGCTTGCTCTGGGGATGAGTCCTGAAGCACAGGTTCTTGGCTATTTTCTTTAGGTGGAAGATTAACATGATTTAGCTTTTCAGGACTGATGAATAGTCAGTTTTCTTCAGTCATTACCTAGGGTGAAAGGGCAACTTACTCCTAAAAAACTCGAAGGAGGTGTACAGAGACATTTGTGTCTGCCATTTGTCAAAGGTTCAATTCTGTTGCTTAAATAGACGTTCTTTTTGTTATTCAGATTGCAATTCTGCTTAGGTGGCCTTAGGCCCTTTGTATTTTAATTATTTGAAGATCGATCAATGTTGCATCCGAAAAATTTTCATGTGATTTTCTTCTTATAGTAAACGAGAATCGTCTAAAACCCTTTTGTTTGTGTTACAACGTAAACTAGGTGTATGTGCCCAAAAGCAAGTGATGCTTATTTTGTATCATTCTGATGATTGGGAAAATAAAGAATGTTCACTCACATGAACTTTCCCTCTTCTCTTTCTCTCTCTGTTTTTCTGGCAAATAACTTGTTACCGGTAGAGAATATTCTCTCTTTTTCTGGCAAATAACTTGTTATCGACAGAGAATATTTTCCTTCTTTTACCGTGGCCCTAATCGAAAGTGATTACTATAGAATGGAAGCTTGAGAGAGCTCATAAAATGTGCCCATATTGTGTGATCTTTAGGCACATGACAGTTCCTCGTAGGGGTTATTCTCTTAAATTCTAAATATGTGCTAATGTTTGCTAGACTTGGTGATTTCTTCTCTTCCAATTCATGGATTATTGATGTATAAGGAAATTTATAAAGTTTCTCATGGAAAAACAAAGGCTAAATGATATATGGTATACATCATCTTAAGGTGGTGGCCTTCATTATTCTTGCAGTTGGTTATACTAGATGTGTTAGTAGAGACAATAATGCTCATATATGTGGTGGTTAACTAATTGTTCAAAATGCAGCTACTGGCGGTCATGTGAGGGAAATACGTGTTGCCTTAACCCTATCTTGGGTTTCCTTTTTGCAGGTATTTGTTCGTCTGTGCCTCTTTTATTGGTCTTTTGAAACGCAATATTGCATCCTTATTTGGTTATAACTGAAAAATCAGTGTTTAATGAATTCACTATAATTCTTAAATGTGTTTTGTCTGAGTTGCAAGACATTTTCTGTAGGTGGTGATTTGGGCCAATGCATTCAACATTTTGTTAGATGAGAAATTTAGACTTGATCGATATTCTTTTTATCCTAATCTTAGTTATAGTTAGCTTCCATAGTGTATTATGGAGGTATCTCCTATTTTCTGTTGAACCAACTATATGCCATGAATCTAGGTTTTTTCGAATGGTACAATTAGAAATTGTGGTCAAATTTATACCAAAGGAAGCGCTATACCTTCTGCAATGAGATCCAATTACTGTTGCTAAGTTGGTGGTACTTTGGCAATGAATACTATTGTCATGGATCAGCTCGAGAATTCTCAAACTGTTACTCTTGAATTGATCTAAACAAACTATCCCAGGTTTTCCACGCTCATCATGTGCAAATTATTTTACTGCTGGATTAGTAGGTCATTAAAAATGCATTGAAGACTCTGCTGTTAAAAACCAGAATTTAGTGAATTAAGATGTAATGTTTGGAATAGCAAAAGTTGATAATGACCATGATTTGCATATCTGCTTAGCCAATCCAAGTTTTATGCTCATTTTAATCTGCACCAACTGTAACTTGCAGGCTATTCATTTGAAGTATCTTCACCCTGAAGATGAGCTTCAGATGTATGCTTTGGAGGCTCTGGACATGCTTCGCACAGATAGTTCTGTTGATGCTCAAACACTGGTTTGTTTTACCAATCTTTTCTAGCATTCTTTTGGTAGTTAGATTGCTGATTCAAGTACAATATGGTTCTGATTTAGGATAGACACTCATATGTTCTGTCCAGACCAGAGCTTGATGACATTGCATGGCTTGCTTCTTGTGTTTGAAAGTTTGTTGAGAAGATAAAGTTGGGATTACATACTGTATTTGAATATTTTGCATAGACACTAATATTTTGTGCATCTTTGGTCCCATATTGACTTTAGTTAAATTGGCTAACATTCAATCCAATTTTGTCCTATCCATGTAAAGCTTAACATCATGGACCTTTTTGGAAGAAAATTACTTCCAATTTTTCTTCCATCTGCCAAAAGTGGTCTCTGTTTATTGTGAGAGTTAGTTCTGGCCGCTTGCTTCTGCCCTGGCATCTTATATTCATCCATGCCAATCCTTAGTTTGTTTTATGCGTCAAAATTTAATATGCAGGCATGTGTTCTTTACATCCTTCGCGTTGGGGTCACTGATCAAGTGAGTGAACCTGCTCAGAGAAATTTTTCGAGTTTTTTGGCAAAGCAGGTTTTTCTCACTCTTGTGCTTCTACATGACATCATATTGGTTTGGCTGATTCATTGTTGATGTTGATATTAATTACTTCTTTCTGCAGCTTCAGTCTTCTGATGCAAGTCCTTCTTTTAGGATTGTTGTTTTGCGTACTCTATCACATACCCTAAGAACACTGGGAGAGGTATTTCTCTTCAAGTTTCACTTTTCTTCAGTTATTCTATGTTTAGGTCACATTTGATTGATGTAATATCTACATTGTTGGTATTTCTTGTTACGGTATCCTCTGTCTTTCAAAGGAACTGTTGCACCTGGTAAAATCTCAGTTTGTTGTAATTACGTGGATAACGGAAATCAATGTTAGGAGGTACCTTCTTTCCTATTCTTCTTAAAATGTTGTGGCCGTGTTTGCAATCAATAGAACATAACACATGAAGTTAATGCCTTGCTGTCTACAGTTTTGGTTTAATAATGACAATATTCTTAGTTTTCATGTCTTCTTTAGTCATGGCGCTGCTGTAGTTTTGTTCTTCTCTAGCTAATAACAATGTAATTCTTTTTTTTTTTTGGGGGGGGGGGGGGGGAGGAGATGCTGGTAGCTGAAACTTTCTACTGAAAATACGGCTGGAGTAGTGTTGTGGGGGGAATATGTTGATGGTTATGGGAATTTCTTTGATGCTCGTCAAGTAGTTAAATTTGGTTGTGTTTAATGCTTGAAATGATGGCCTGCAGGTTCCTGAAGAAGTTAAAAGAGTTCTTGATAGTACTGTTGTAGCAGCAATTTCCCATGATTCGTCATTGGTAATCATGTTTTTCTCCTTTTCCAGCTGAATTGATTCCCCTTGGCTGTGTTTGTGCATCCGCATGTTATATTTTCTGACTCACCTACTAAGTAAATACCGTTTTCTTATTTTTTTTTTATTTTTTTTGTTTCTTATATATTCATGTTCCAAGGGTGCCGGCTGCTTTCTATTTCTAAACCAACTGACTTAAAATAAAGAAGCTGGTTTGGTAGTGACCCCTCATGCATTTTGACTAAATTGTCTTGTTAGATTAGCTTCTCATATAAAAACTTAAGCTGTTAAAGAGAGAAATAATATATACTTGTAGAGACTTTGCCGTAAGAATTTAAAGCTATTTTTGTAGTAGGGGTGAGCAAAAAAACTGGGAACCGTAAAACCGGACTGAAACTGAACCAAAAATATGGGTTTTAAACCGAACTGGAACTGTATAACTTTAATGGTTCGGTTCCTGAACCGGATTTCTGGTTCACGGTTCCAGTTGGTTCCTAATTTCCATAAACTGCTAGAACCGGAACTGAACCGTATAAATAATAATATTTTACTTTTTTATATAAATAATAATTAATTGTTTTAAAAAACTAATTAAAAATTTAAAACCTAAATAATAATTAATAGTTTTTTATATAAAACTATAATTAATAGTTTTTTATAAATAATAAATAATAGCTTAAAACCCTACTGGAGTAAATAATAATTAAAACTTTTTTATATGAATAATAATTACTAATTTTTTATATAAATAATAATTAATAGTTTAAATAATAATCTATTTTTTGCTTTGGCAGTTCGGCGATTCTGAATCGGATCGGACCGTATTAAACGGTTCCACAATTCCGCAAGTTTACATTTCTAGTTCAGTTCTAAAAATATTATGCTAAACGGTTTCCGGTTCCAACGGTTCTGGAACCATTAGAACCGGAACCGCACCGTTGCTCACCCCTATTTTGTAGCATGTTCATTTATCTGAGTTCATAGCCGAGTGTAAAGGGGTGTCATTTATGTCAAATTTCTATTAAGTGCGTGATATATAGCCTTTTATAATTTGTCTTAGACACGTTAGCATAACAGCGACTGGCATAAATAAAAATATGAAAGTAGGAGGAGCTTGTTTACTCTCACACACTGTGCTTTTTATTGTACACCTCAAACTTTTCTATTAAGCATGAATGTTATCTTTGACGTGAGACCACCTTGGTGCTTGAATCGAAGTTCTCTGGTAGAAAGTTTGGGTAAGTCTGTAGTAAATTTTGGGGAAATTTCTTTTCATTAATTTTTTTTGCATGGGTCTCCTCTATGTTATCCAAATGATTTGCTTTAGCAGTTGAATTGTTTGTCTGATGTGGTCTCTCGGATAGACCGACAAACATACTGTTACAACAAGGCTCAAGCCTTTTTTTTCACTATGTGGGGTCTGTTATATGGATAATTCATTTCTCTTACGCTTTATTTATTTTATTATTCATTGTTTTTGAATTGTAGCCTAAATCATAACATCCTTGTGTGTCTCTTAATACTTGATGCATAATATGTATCTTTAGAATATGCTTCTTTCAAAACATCATATCATCTCAACCGTGATTTCAGCTTATGTACTTAAAATTCTCACTTAAATCTTATACCCTCTACATGAAATAGGCTATATAAATCAACCGTCTTCATTGTGTTATATTACTTACCATATGCTCTCCAATTGTCATATAAGTCATATCATTCCTTATTGTCTCTCTATGTCTTTGGTCTTCCCCTCCTACGTGTAACATGCACTTTATTTATTGTCTCGCAGCGCTTGACAAATGCATATGCAGGACGCCTTTGCACTTGCTCATACCATCTTAAACTTGATTCTTTCATCTTTTCATCTATAGAGGCCACCAACCTTTCTTTTTATATGTTCCTTTCGTTTTTTATCTTTCCTTGTATGTACTATGCATCAAACTTAACATTCTCATTTCCGTCATTCACATCCTTTGTTTATGCTCATGATTGACTACCCAATATTTAGACCTATACAGTAATGCAGGTCTTGATGCCGTCCTATAAAATTTTTTTAAGCTTTCAAGGTACTTTTCTATCACAAAGAAGACATGTCGCATTTTTCCACTTTAACCATCTCGCATGTACCGTACGATTTACATCTTTGTCAATTTCTCTATTTTTTTGTAGTATAGATCCTAAATACCTAAAACTCGCATTCAAGTGAATCTCTTGGTCTTTCAGTTTCACACATGGTTTGAAGGTAATTCTTTTGTTGCTAAAATTAAATTACACATGCTATGTCTTCTTTCGACTCAATTTGAAGTCCTTTTCCTCTAGTGTATCACGCCACCATTCCAACTTAATATTGACTCTTTCACTAGTCTCTTCCACCGGCACAATGTCATCTGCATATAATATGCTACACGAAACTCTATCTTGAATAGCTGTTGGCCCTAGGGTTATCCAAATGCATACATAAAATTGATGGTGCCGTATCATTCCGTATCACTTGCTTATGTGACACTACATCCAAGATGTAGCGGTCCTTACCGAGACACTGCATTCGGACCATACAGTAAGTTCCATAAGGGAAACATCCTAGCAATAGTGCAATTTCTGGTTTGATCCTTAATCATGTTAGTGAAAAAGTTTATTCTGGTTTTCAACCTAACGCAACCCTCCTCTTTTACATGGGCTTAGGACCGGCAAGTCGAAAACTCGACCATACGGAATTATCATCAAAGATACTGTTGCTTCTAAATGTTCTTTTTTGACTGTTGGTATCACTACGTGCCTTCATGTTTATGCTTACTTGGAAATATTCTAGCAGTATGATTTTACTTTTTGTTATTTTTTTCTTGTCACTGTTACTAATCACTGTATTTTTCTTTAGGTGCGGGTTGAGGCTGCTTTGACTTTACGCGCTGTTGCTGAGGTTGATCCCTCATGTATTGGTGGTTTGATTTCTTATGCAGTGACAATGCTCAGTGCGTTGAAGGAGAACATTTCTTTCGGAAAGGTGAAAATTATATGTGTATTTGACCTTGCATTAGCAGCATCTGTTGCTCTTCATAGCGATACTGCATCTGTTGTGAGTTGATGTTCTGGTTTGTTGGTGATTGCTATTATATAGTGCGGAAATTTTTGTTCTATCTTCTTTTGCTGTGCCACCTTGGTGCTTTTATTGTTCTCTTTTCTAATTGTTGAAAGTCTTGTCAACATATGCATGTGGAGGACAGGCCTTGAGCTGGAGGATGTCTTATCTTTGTTAGGCTGTCTTTTTGTTTAAGCTTACTTGTGAGTTTTTTTTTTTAAGTGATTGTGAGTTTTTTTAGTGAGGGAGGAAACATTAGCTGTCTTTCTCCTCGTTATACTTGTTATTTTTCTTCTTCTGTTTCATCTCAAAATCAATTTGATGAATTTTGTTGCACAAACGTAAATTGTCAATCCTTGCTTTGTTTATTTAATTTTAGATTAACACTTGGAAGTGCTATGTTTATGCCTGATGTGACTTAAGCTCGAGTATGCATATTATATATTTGCACCAGTAACCTCTGAAATGTACTTTTTTAGTGATGGAGGAGACATTAGTAGTCTTTCTCCTCATTACACTTGTTATTTTTATTCTCATCTTCTGTTTCATCTCAAAATCAATTTGATGAATTTTGTTGCACAAACGTAGATTGTCAAGGCCTGCTTTGTTTATTTAGTTTTAGATTTAACACTTTAAAGTGCTATGTTTATGCTTGAAGTGACTTAAGCTCCGTTATGAACGTTATATATTTGCACCAGTAACCTCTATAATACAGTTCTTCAAACATCTGCTTGAGCAGCTACGCAATAAGATTCTTTTGCAGTCATATCTGGCCCTCTCTTTTATGTGCTTGTGGTTCACTTTGTCATAATCATGATATATTCTAGGGTAATGATCTTAAAATTGAGCTTGATTTGCTACATGGAGAGGCAGCGGTTTTAGCTGCTTTGGTGGCCATCTCTCCCAGGCTACACTTTGGTTATCCATCCAGGTGATCGTCTTTCCTTTTCTGCAAATTTTTTCACACATTTTACATGAAGTTGATGATTGAACCTTAGATCCACATTGTACTGATTTTTTCATTTTCATGTGTTCCTTGACTGAAGAACATGTAAAGTTTTAATTTTTCTAATCATACAACTTTTTGAATTTCGTTGGATTGCTTGTGCCCGAGATCTTACATTTGCTTAGAGTGGATAGTTTGGAGGCTGTTTCTGAAAATGTGTAAAAAAATGAAGAAAGAAGCAATCTTATTGATTACATTAATCATAATACCTGGTACAATTTATCGACTAGACGTAACGTCTAGAGATGAATTAGATCTACTATGTAAACTAACGATTTGAACCCACACTACGAGATATATTAGATCTCATTATATTAGGAAATGGCATATACACATATAATGACTCTAATTTTTGAATTCAAACGGTTATCTATGGAAATATGTATACCTAGCATCTAATAGATACATATGTATACTGTACATATTTCTACACCCCCTCAAGCTTGTTTTAGATATTAATACAACCAAGCTTGAATAATAAATATTGAAAGGTCTTGGTTAGAACTGGTTTAGTCAATAAATCTGCTAGTATTTAATAGGTACATACGTATATAGTACATATTTGTACACCCCTTCGAGCTTGTTTGTAGATATTAGTGCAACCAAGCTTGAATAATAAATATTGAAAGGTCTTGATTGAGACTGGTTTAGTCAATAGATCTGCTAGATGCTCTTTTGTTGAAATATGCTCCTTGTCTTGTTGTATAGTTTTTCTCTGATGAAGTCTCTATCTATCTCAACGTGTTTAGACTAGTCATATTTAATATGATTTTCTGCCATGTTAATTGCAAATATATTGTCACATAGAATCTAAATTGGGTTTAGAATCTCCCATCTTAAGTCTGTTAGGACCTTCTTGAGCCATAATCCTTCACATAAGCCTAAGGCCAATCCTCCGAATTCTGTTTCAGCGCTGCTCTTTGAACAAAACCGGGTGTTTCTTGCTTCTCTAGGTAACTAAGTTGCCTCATACATATGTACTGTACCTTGTAGTAGATCACCTATTTGTTTTACAGCCAACCCAATCTGCATCTGTGTAAACGGTGATGCTCCTATCTTCTGTCTTTTTGAAGCACAATCCTTGTCTTGGTGCCTTCTTCAAATATTTGAGAATTCTCAATGCAGACTTTAGATGTTCATTAGTAGGAACATGTGAAATTGACTAACAAAGCTCACAACATAACATATATCAGGTTTAACATGAGATAAACGGATTAGTTTTCCTACTAGTTATTGAAATCTTTGCTTATCCGCAGGGGTTCTATCCCATAATTTCTTTGGTTTATAGCCTGGCTCTAGAGGAGCGGCTGCTGGCTTACACCTAAGTCAAGTATGTATTTTCTCTGACAAATACTCGTCCTATCTTTATTTCTAGCTACTTCCACTCCAAGAAAATATCTTAACCTACCTGAGTCTTTTACTTCACACTGTTGGGATAAGTTATTATTTCTATTCCTAATGGAGTCAAGGACATGCTCTTCTTTGACTTTGGAATATGATGGAATAAAGCAAAATGATTCACTAAATTGGTTGCGTTTCTTATATTGTGAAGTATCAGTTGATCGACACAGTTTGACGCATCATTATGGGTCATCGGGAAACAACCTCTGTGTGTTTTTAACACATGGGTATGGTTGTGTACATCCGACCCCCCCAATACCTCGCCATAGGCGGGTGCCTCTAAGGCAATGGGGTAATGTTGTTGTTGTTGTTGGGCTAAGTTATTCCTGTAGCATTGTTGTCTGTAACAATTATATCGTCTACATAAAAAATTAAAATAGTTAGAAGATTAGTTTCAAGAACATGATAAGTAATGTATGATTTCCATGACATTGCATGAAACTTTGTTCCTTGACCGCTTTTGTGAACCTTTGCAACCATGGTCTAGGTTAGTCCTAAGCAGCTAGACTCTTGGATGTGGATTTCTATGGATTTGGAACCAACATACCTAATTCATCAAGAAAATCATATGGAATGGGACTTAAACATCTTTGCGGTGTGATCCTTGGCGCCCTTGGAAAGTTCTAGTGGTAACTTCCTTGGAGTTGATGAGGAAACTAAATATTAGATTGAAGCCCAAAATACTTGAAGTCTTGATTGAAGATAGTTTAAGGTTGGATTATGAAAGAGGATGAGATGATCATGTCATCAACTTCAATAATGCTTGCAGAGATATTAGGCTTTCACATGGTGCTAACTACTGGAAATGGCTTTCATCCCAAAAATTTTCTGTCAAAATTGCCACCCTAGCCAAAGTTTCAGTGCCCCACCTGTAAATTGGACTAAGATAGTGTGTTGTAAGTATCATCTTTCCAAATATACAATCACCATATGGATTCCATTTTTGGAAGAGGATAATTACACAAGGCAAACTCTTATATTGGGAAATTATTGACACTAATATTTGTTTGTTTTGTGACAGGTTTTCTGAATATCATAATCACCTCTTCTTCAACTATATATACTCTAAATCCGTGTGGAAGGCCGTCTTACATCAATTAAATTTCTAGGACTTCTTCTAGTCATGATAATCTTCAGCCTTGGCTCCTGATCTACCACCGCATCTCAAAATTCCAAAAAGGCTTGGTATTCTTTGCCTGGCCTTCTTCTGTCTATGCTATCTGGAGAAAAAGTAATCAATTGTTTCATCAAGATATCATCAGAGATTGACAAAGCATAATGTATGGGATACTACATAACGTAAGATTCTTTGCAACATCGTGGAAGGGTATCAAAATGAACAAAGTCCAACGAGCACTTGCAAATGTGGACCTTCTTATAAATATATTCAACAATTAGACTCTGTATATCCATCAACTTTTGTCTTCTCCACATTCTAGTAAAAATGGCCTTTGACCTCTTTTGCGAGCCATTCAGGTTATTTCTATTAGTTTTATTATTTTAGTATTTTGTTTTCAAGTACTTTTAGGCTTCATCCCCTTAGCATAAGGGATCTTTTGAGTTTTGACGATGGAAAGTTTCATGATTTGGATTGGATTGACTCAGATGTAGTACACATCTATGAATCTTATTACCATATGTACTTTGTGCAAGCCTAACTTGTTGTTGCCACCTTTAGTGATAAACCATTTCCGGATTAGCTTATATATGAAATTTTAGCTTATAAAAAGACTTTGTGAGTCCATATAATGAACTGTTAGCTTGCATACCATTTCTTTGTTAGCGCTATTTTTATAACAACAACAATAACAACATTGCCCTATTGCCTTATTGGCTCCGTCTATGGCGGGGTACGGGGGGCGGATGTACGCAACCATACCCATGTGTTAGAAACACACAGAGGTTGTTTCCCAATGACCATTATGAAAATTGCGTCATTTTGCTACTTCACAATGTGCATATGTACTTTCTCTTGCAGTTGTCTATTTAATGATGCGTTCCTAATGTCTAATTGATATAGTTCTCAATCTAAATTTACTGCTATAGAAAAAAGAACCTTACACTATTTAGTTTTGCCACTAATGCAAATGTCGATAGATAGTCTATACCTTATGTTCGAGTGAAACCTTAGCAGCTAAGCTAACCTTGTACCTATTTACTGTCCTGTCTGTGTTATATTTTACTGAAAAATATCCACATACCCTTAGGTAAAGTTGTTATTTATTAGGTGTTAGTTTTAATTAAAGCCTTCATTTCTTCTTCAACTGCATTCTTCCATTAAGGAAGTGATAAGGCTTCCTGAATATCCTTTGGAATCTATATAATATCTATATTACTAGTAAATGTTTTTAAACTGTGGGGTTGGTTTAGTGTATGAGAGAAAGTTGTATAAAGGATGCTTTGTACACTCCCTAAGTGTACACTCCCTAACTCATTTCTCAATGCAATTGGTCTATCATCTATACATGTGTTACTTTGGTTTGACTATGTTGGTCAGTGAGAATGGGTGGTAAAGGATTCTGAGCTCTTTTCTTAGTATATACTTGTAATAGGGGGCTTGTCCCTTATATTTTGGTCACTAGGTGTAATATCTTCTTTATTAGTGTCTTGGGGGATCTTTTTGTTCCGAGATAACATGTGCCTCTTGTGCCTGTGTTGGAATGGGTTTACTACCACCTAGATCAATAATGTTTCATGTATTCTCCTAGAATTGTTAGTGCCAGTGAGTAGTTGGTCATTAAAGGTGACATCAAGTGGTGGTGTAGGTTTTGTTAGTAACAGGACAAAAGTTTTTATATCTTTTTTGTGTGCCTGAGTACCTAATGAAAATGTGTCTAACAGTTTTAGGATCAAGTTTATTTCTGTAATGTAGTTGATCGTGTACATAGACAGTGCATCCAAAACCTTTAAAGGAAGCCCAGGCAGTAAATTAGAGTGAGGGTGACTTAGTAACATAATTTGTTTAGGAGTGTGAAAGTTAAAGATTGTGGAAGACATCCTGTTTATAAGATAAGTGATTGTAAGGACTGTTTCTCTCCAATACTGTTTTTGTACTTATATGCAAAACATTAATACCATAGTAACTTCTAGTAGATGTTTTTTTTCCAGCCACCCCATTCTGCCGGGGGTGTGTGAATACATGAGGTTTAGTGATAAACCCCTTCTCATTCATGAATTCTCTGACTGTTTTATCAACAGATTTTACTGTCTTTATCTTTACCGCAAATTGGTTTTGTATTAGTTTATATAAAATTCTGAATATGTTGCCCACTTTAGATTTATGTTTAATAAGGTATACCCAGGTAATCCGTGTGTGATCATCCACAAAGGTGACAAACCACCTAGTCCGACTAATATTTGCGACTTTGGATGGTCCCGTATATCACTATGAATCAGGTTAAACAGATGTTGCCTTATATGCTTTACTAGGGTATATGTGTCTAGTGTGTTTGGGCTAGTGACAAATCTCATAGGCAAGTGAATTAACATCAACTAAATTAAACATGTCAGGAAATGATGCCTGAGTATGCTGTCAGACTACTTTCTGAATCATTACACTCATTTATGCCTAGTAGACTCGATAGGCACTCGTCTTTATTATGGGAATCCTGAGGGATATAATTAGTGGTTTGTCATGGTTGCAGTAGAAATATGCCTCTTATATGTCTAGTATTGCGAATCTGCACCTGCATATTCATCTTTTAGACACACATTCATAAGAAAGCAGTGAAGATCCCTAGTTATTTTGTTAACAGATAGTAAATTAAATTGAAGTTCTGGCACATAGAAAACATTTCTTAGGATGAGTTTTGTGTTCAATTTGACTGTCCTTGACCCAACTACTTGTATAGATGCATCATTTGCAATTTTAACATATCGAGGAATGAAAAATTTATGATACTCAATAAAGAGCTTATCATTCTCAGTCATGTGATCCGTGTCTGCTGTTGGTCACTAGGTGGATTATCTGTGCTAGCCATGAAAGCCTGGCTGGGAGCCTGAATGTTTGGCTGCTGTTGATTAAGGTACTCTAGTAAGGTCTCCAGTTGGTTCGTGGTAGGTAGGGTGACATCTTTTGGTGCCCCGGGGATGACCATGTTGCCATAACTAGTGCAAAGACCAACTGGTATGGTTGACCTCCAGGTTAGTAGGGTTGGGTGACTTCCAGTTTGAGAGGGGGAGGGGGCCCCTAGTAGGCATTCTTTCCCCTTCACTCCCTTGATTTGCCATTCAACTTCCAATATTCCTCCTTGGTGTGTCATGACTTTTTTCAGTACTTACAGAAAGGTATGCTACCATTAGGTTGTTGAGTGCTCCTGGCAACAAGGGCTGAGCTTTCTGATGGTGAACCAATACCCACCATCTTCCTCCGATATTCCCATGCCTAAGCTTAGAGAAGGCTGTTTTTAGGCTGTGAAGAGGTTCAGTTCCAATACTCTACTCCTAACTGTGTCAAGATCTGTTTTTAGACCTGTAAAGCATCTAAATACTCTTTTGGTCTCTGTGATGTCTTCATAACATTGAGCATCAATGGTGCATCCCTAGGAATAGGTCTCAAAAGCATCCAATTGTTGCCAAGCTCCAGTGAGTTAAGTATTTGGTGATGGTCATGTCATCTTGTTTGAGATCTTGAAGTTGGGTTTCGATTTCATACAACTTAGAGGTATTATCCATTTTGGACTATATCTCCTTAATTGTTGCCCAAATCTCTGCATCTGTGGAATACATGGGAAAGTTCTCACTAATATCTTGATTCATAGACCTGATTAGCCAAGACGTAATCATACATTTCTCGGCCTTCTAGGTCTGAAATTTTGGATTTGTGGAGGCAGGGGTTGTAATGGTGCTAATAAGATATTCTTCATTGCCTTTGCGAGTGTTGTATATCTCCATGGCTTTAGACAATGAGAGATAGTTGATGCCATTCAATTTGTGGCCGGTAATGACTAATGGAATCCCATCATAGTTGGGAGTATGAGACCCCGCCCAAGTGGTTTAATATGGGGTGGAAGATGTTGAAGAAGGAGAATCAATGGCGCTGCTGGTTTGAGTGGAGGCAGTGGCCATGATAGGGAAATGTGTTAGCTCAGTAGCTCTGATGCCATATAGAGAAATGAAGAAAGAGACAATCTTATTAATTGACTTAATCAGACTACGCTTACAAAAAAAGACTTAATCAGAATATCTAGTACAATTTATAGACTAGACTATAACGACTAGACTACGTAAATTCTGTACTTATGCTAGTCTTAGTTGTGGTTCACTGCTGTAAGCCATTTTTTGGAACAAGCCTGGCTTATTGTTGTCTATATTGCAACTATTTTGTACAGGTTGATAGTTAGATTTGGTTACAATTTCAGTATGTTTGGCATAAGCTTGGCTTACGTTGCCACTTTCAAGTAACTTTTGGTAAAGGTTGGCACTAGATTTTGGATATCAAATTGTAAACCAGCTATATTTTGCCTAAGCTAAACATGTTGTTTCTTTTTGGATAGCAAAACCTCTTCTAAACCTGCCACTTTTGGCCTATATAAAATTCAACTTGAGAAAACAATTTTAACCTACACTAAAAGATCAATCAAATCTCAGTATATAAGTAAATAATATATACATTTATAATGACTCTAATTTGAATTGAAATGGTTATGGAAATATGTACACCTATCATCTAATAGGTACATAAATATAGTGTACATATTTCTACAATGTGTTTCTTGTTGACCTTGCTTAATATGCAGCAGTTTGCATATAGAAGTTGTCTTAAGACTGATGGTCCCTTAACGTTAGACCAGATATAAGGACTTGTTAGATTCGACAGTGGATTAGGTTCAGTCAAAAAGGAAAAAGGAAAAAAGAAAACACGATGAACTATTTTCCGATTAGGGTAGAGGAGATAGTTGAGCTTCAATCTCTCCACTTTTTCCCAGCCATTTCCAACCATGGTAGAGGAGATTCTGCATCTTCAGTATTAGTTCCTCTATGTACTTGATTTGATATCTGCGAATACTGTTCTTATTGCCAGATATGGCAAATAGCTATATCTCACCTTCATTAATATCTGTTTTGAAAGTTCTTTTCTTTAACCCATTGCTACAAGGTTCGAGTAAGATTTCTTTGATAAACATATTCCTAAGATGATGACAAACCTAAATCAGATTAATCATATGATAAAGGTGTTGTTTATGCTTTCTCTTTTGAATCACACAGAAAAATTTGTCCTCATTCACTACCATGGTTTGACTTCAAGTTTATCAGCATAGCTTGTCTCTTCCATGTGTTTTATATGAAAGACGTGCTTTTGTAATTAAGAAATGTTAAGGGTAGTAAAGTTTCTTTCAACATTTTGCGTCTATCTTAATTGTGCGAGTGATTTATATGCTCATTTATCATTTCTTTTATTTTTTCTTGTTCTTTTCTTTTTTCATTCTCGGTGTGAGGTTCTTTGTGTATCTAGGTTGCCAGTGTCTGTGTTTGAAGTTTCCAAGAAAATGCTGATGGAATCTAGTCGGAATCCTATGGCAGCTGCAGTGGAAAAGGAAGCTGGATGGATGCTTCTATCTTCACTTCTGGCTTCAATGCCTAGGCAGGTATATATACATGGTTACATTTATGTGATGTACTTTGGGAGACTCTCTTTCTTCATTTTATTCTTTCGAGACATGTAGGAACTTGAAGACCAGGTTTTTGACGTTCTTTTTTTGTGGGCTTCCTTGTTTGATGGGAATCCAGATATCAATCAAATAGAAGATCTGAATTCTTCAATATGGTTAGTTTTTATACTCAGTAATTTTGAATTGCTTCTATGAAGTTGTGTAGCATTTGATGCTCTCTCTCTCAACACACACACAAAATCGATCCCAAAATGATAAAAAACATATAAATCTATGTGTGCAACTGACATAGCAGTAAATAATATTCTTACTGATAAGAAAAAATCCAATACTGTCTAATGAGAGCACGCAGGAAGTAGCACAAATCTCCCACTTGGTCTAGACTTGTTAACCTTCAGGTGCCTGCACATGTTTTGATGCTATTCATGACCTCATGCACTACCTCCTTAGTATCCTTTATTTATTTATTTATTTGTTTGTTTGTTTTATTGTCCATAACCACAGGGATGATATAGTCTCCTTGAAGTTAGATGCGTATAAGATGATGTTTCTTTCCTGCCAGTTTTTCTGTGCACTGATGCATAGTCCCAACAGGGTAGGTTTCTTCTGGAAAAATACTGTTGCGTGGTCTATTAATTACTCAGTGCCCAAACCAGTACTTTATGCCATTGATAGTTTAGACTTTAAAATTTGGAATTTGCAGAATATGCTCCAAAATTTGTTTGGAACGCGGCATGAAAAAGAAAATGCTTATGACTTTTTCTAAGATTATAACTTCGACAGGATTTATTCAAGCTAACGCTACACCTGTTTAGTAGCTTATCTTGAGAATCAAGTCTTTGCCATCACATTAAATAACTATGTATGTTGGGTATAATAGTATAGTTCTACTTAGGATTATCTCCTTTTTTGTTTTTAAATACTTTTTTCTTGGATTTTTTGGGGGTGGTGGGGTGGGTGGGGAGGTTAGAGGAGAAAATACTTTTGCTGTGTCTGTTTTTCTACTTCAAGGATATTATCCATGAGTTCCTTTTAAACTTGTATCCTTGGTTTAACCAAATGTCCATGCAGTTAAATGCCTTTGTAAATCCATCAAGAGGCTTATTATCCACCACCTGCGCAGCTCTCTGTTGTACTGGAATTATGTTGGATGAGATATTCTTTTTTTTGTCAGTTAAATTTTCATTAATGTGAAAATTTTTTCGTAGGTAGAGCTAGAAAGTTAGACTTGCTTCAAGAGACAAAAGCCCTATTAGCACATAGCAACAAGCTAGCTTTAACAGAACTATGAGATATTCCTTTCTTTCTGTAATTTAGTATTTCCTTTCTTTTGTATAAAGGGGTGTACCAAAACCTTTCTACAAAAAGTGGTATAACTTTCACATCCAACCAGTCACAACATATCTCCTTATTTGCTATCCCTGTACTAGAATTTCCATGGGAATACAAAATTTGACCGCAGTTTCCAGTTAGTCCTTTTTTTTCTAAGTTGCCTCCAAGAGCTAACGTAAGACCTAATGTGGGCAATGATCTCATTATCTGTGAAACATCCTTGCACACTTGTTGAAACATTTTTTGATTTTATTCTTTCCAAATTCTTTTTGAAATTTTGATGCCGGCTTCTCTGCCTTGCACCGATGTGAAATCTGATTTCCCAAGGAATTGCTTGTTGCAAAGTGTGATTTTCAAGATACACACCCAGGATTTTCTAGAATAGGTGAACATAAAAGAGAGGTGATTCCTAGTGTCGGTCTGTTTTCCGCACAATACACCATAGCATCTTTTTTTACCCCCAACCCAGTAATTTCTTCATAGTAGAGTCTATCTCAGCATATAGTCCATAGACTGAAATAGTATTTAGGAACATATCACTTTGTCACACTATGCTTGTCCAAGGGAATTTTTTTTTGCAAATAATTAGCTTGAGGAAAGAGCATTCCTAATGGAAACATCTTGGTCCACGGTCCATTTCCAAGTGTGCTCTTTCCTAATGGCTCATTGTGAAGGCAAGCAGCAAGGTTAACTTGCATGCATTACATAGTTTGGACTAGGGGTTACATACTAGATAGCAAACAAAATTCAAATCCATTCTATCAGGATTGAAATAGGTAGACGAAAAACCTACATTAATAGAATTTCTAGTAAACAAACGGCAAAGAGGTTAGAGTAATAATCTAATGAGAAAACTTCATGGAGATTTCCAAGCTAATATGAAGATTCCATTTGAGTTTTTCTACCATTAATGCTATTCAAAACAAAACTGTTTTAGCATTAATTTCAACACCTTGATATCTTACTCTTTTCAGCTTCCTTTCAAGTTAACATTAATTTCAAGTTAATGCTATTCAAAACAAAACTGTTTTGGCGTTAATTTCAAGTTAACCAATGGTTCCAGTTGTTCGGGATCATTTTTTTTTTGTTTCTTGCCATGTTCAGTCCAAGAGTTTTGAGAGTATTTTGTCATCTTGGCTTCAGAGGCATCAGTTGCTTTTGGGTTCACTCCCAGTTATTGATTGTGCTTCTTCTTTCCTTTATCAAGAGCATGTTCTAATGTCCCTTTTTCATGTCTCCTTTGCTTATGCTTTGGTTAAACCGACTTCAAGCTTTTTTGCGTTGTTGCTGCTTTCCCCTTTGTTTCATTTTTTCTTTTTCCCAAAATTTTCTTCTGATGGTAACTGCGGTTCCTTTTTGTTGAACATCTCTTGAAGGATTAGCATCATTTGTCTTAAATTGTTGCTCCTCAAAACAGTCTCATTTCCAGACTTCTTTTCTGCCCCTTTTTTAGGATATTCCTTATAAGAGTGTCCAAAGGTCTTGCACTTTTTGCATTCCAAAGGTCTTGCACTTTTTGCATTGAACTGGAAGCCATTCATATATAACTTTTTGAGAGACATACAACCCGTACTCATCAGTGAAGTTGATGATATTTGGGAGGTTATCCCCCGCAGTTATCTCAATGCAAATTCTAGCATAAGATACTCTTGATTAGACAGTCGTTTGCTTATCCCTAAAGAGGGGCTTACCAATAAGACATCCAAGCACACTCAATACTTTATTGTTGAAGTATTGAATCCTTACTACCTAATGTACTCTTAGGAGTCTCTACCTTTGTAAAGTGCTATTTCATTTAATGAAAATTTTACTTACAAAAAAGTATTGAATCCTCAGATAAGGGAGCCGAATCTATACATGTTTACATTTTTCAATGCCTCTATACATGTTTACATTTTTCAATGCCTTTTTCTGGAATTCATGGCCAAGAACAAAATTCTGTTGCCAAAAGATAAGGGAGACAAGTCTAAATTTCTTGCATAGATACATTCCATTAGAATCTGAAGATGAACAAGTCTTCTTCTAGCTTTTGGATTTTAAGAAGACCCATGTTGAGTCAGTTTTCTTCCGCAAACTTCTTCATATTCATGAAGAACGCATTGCTCCCCATGACTTGCCCAATAATGGTTGGGGCTCATTTCTGTTTGTTGCTGGCCCAGTCCACTGTAGAGACGTAGATGTTTTCTTGCCATCGGAGGTTTGAACGTTAATGGAAGAAAGAGTAGACGATTCTTCAGGTACAAAATCCAACTTAAGCAAGCTAGTCCAAATAGATTTGGCTCGGATAATAGACTCCATGCTCAATATCGCATGAGAATCTGCTTAACGAGCCATATACCCAAAGATTTGGAAGTTTCTTGAGCAGTCGTCCATCGTCGGCAGCAGCCGGAGTGGCCAGCGATGTTTTAGAGACAATGGGCTACTAGATCTGAGTAGATCTAGGTAGGTGGAGGAAAGAGAGAAAGATAGGGAGGGCTGAGGGCTGAGGCAGATGTGCTTCTTTTAAGAGAGAAGGGAGAGAAAAAGTTATAGAGAGAGCGCCTATTTCCCTTCAGCTTTTCTCCGCATGTATTTCAGATTTTCTTGTTTCTAGAAACTAATTTTCCGTTAGTTACTTACAGGTTTTAACTGATGGGTAGTCATTCAATTTATAATCTGGCAGAGGACGACTCAGTAGCTAACTCTTTGCGTATTCTTGGGTAGTCACTCAAGAATATGTTTTTATTTTCTTAAGGTAGTTTGTGTTAAAGGAATTTAACATGAAAATGCAGCTATGGTGGCTCTTTAAATATCAGTCCTTCCTCTACTCAATCGAAATCAGTGGGTGTTGCCTTTACCTTAACTTGGCTCTCAGTTGATCTTAGTCCTCCCACTCCTCCTTTTTCTTCTTCTCTTTGTTCAAGTAAATTCAGTGAAAAAAGAAAAGCTTTAGTGATAGTATAAGTCGACAAAATTTACAAAAAAGAAGCCAGGACAAGATAGACCTCAACAATGGGCATAAGACAGCCTGTGATAGGATAAGTGGACAGAGTTTGCACAAAAGAAGGCAGTACAAAATAGACCTCAACAATAGGCATAAGATAGCCAAATAAACAACCTGATCAAGCGGCACTTTACCACCACAAACTCGCTGCCCAAGTTCTTTTTGATGCAGAATAGAATTAAGAGGAATTTCCTTCTCATTCTTCTTCAACTGCTTACACAAATTCTAAGCTATTTACGCCTCTCCTCCACAACAGCTGGTCTTTTTCTCTCTGCTTCAAAAAAACAGTGATAGCAAGCCACTTCGCATATATTTTGAATCCCTTTCTTCTTGAAAATATTTTGCCTTTTCTTTTTTTTTTCTTACCTTAGTTTCTTTTTGAACTCTGTAGCGTGTGGTCTGCTGCAATGGATGCACTCACTTCATTTATTAAGTGTTTCCTTTCTGATGGCATCGACAAAGGGATTTTACTTCAGCCTGTGCTGCTATACCTTAGTCGGTAAGTTTGTGATGAGAAGTTGATTCTTCTTTTGGTCGTTGTTTTATGACATACTTATTTTCATTATACCGGTGACTCTTATTTATGTCTTCAACAGGGCCTTATCCTATTTATCATTTCTATCTGCCAAAGAACAAGTGAATCTGAAGGGTGCAATAGATGTGTTTATGGTTCGAACGCTGGTTGCTTTTCAGGCAATTTCAGATCCCGCTTCATATAAGAGTGATCACCCTTGTATTCTTCAGATTTGTACCACCCCTTATAGGTAAAACTCTGTTTCTTTTCAGCTCTTTTGCTCAAAACATGTCTCCTTTGGTAGTCTTTAAGATTTCATAAATATCATGTAGTGAGAAGGAATCTGAATTGTTCGACTTTCTTCAACATTTGGTGGTGATGGACCTAACCTCCTATATTATTTGTTGAAACAGGGATGTTTCCAGATGTGTGGAAAGCTCATGCTTGAGGGTGCTGTTGGACAAGAGGGACGCTTGTTTGGGTCCTTGGACTCCTGGAAGGTGTCTGCCTCTGAAATCTCTAACTTGTGCTTTTCATCTTTTATGTTTTTTTTTTGTAAGTTCATCTTTTATGTTTGTTTGTTTGGAATATGATGGAATAAATCAAAATGACTCTCTAAACTGTCTGCACTTCTTGGAATGTGATGTAGCAGTCGATCGACACAATATTTGATGCAATTTTCATTATGGGTCATCCGGGAACAACCTCTTTGTGTTTCCAATGGATGTATAAAGTTGCGTACATCCGACCTCCCATATCCCGCCATAGGTTGGAGCCTCTAAAGCAATAGGAAAATGTTGTTATTCTTGTTTGTTTGGTTGTTTCCATGCTTGTTTGTTTAGTTTAATATTTTGCCCCTGCTTAAATGTTCCTCTTTTATGTGGAGTATAATTGCGATACCTTTTGCAACTTTGCTTTATATCCTATTGGCAATACGTTGAAACCTTGTACCGGTTCTGTGAACTTGTTTTTTAATTTTTGAGCAACTTTTGGTCAAGTAGGGACTGGTTAGAAGATGAACTTCGATCATTTCAAGGTGGAAAAGATGGTGTTTTACCATGCCTATGGGAAAATGAGCCTCCTACTTTTCCTCAGGTAAATGTTAGTTTTTGTATTTTTTTGACATTCAAGAACTTACAAAGCTTTTATGGCCTCAATATTATTCTAAGAAGGAATTCAAGGGGGAAAAGAAAAGGAAAACAACGAGTTGCTAACCTCTCTAATTAAAGAAAGAAATAATATATATTTTTATGTTTATATATGTATGTATGTGTGTGTGTTTGTGTGTGTGTGTATATATATATATAAATAAATAAATAAATAAATATATATATATATATATATATATATATATATATATATATATATATATATATATATATATATAAATTGGGGAGGGGAATCGAACTCGAGACCCGGGAATGGGATAAATGATATTCAACCGCAAGACATAAATGTTTTTCGCATGTGTGTGTATATATATGTTTATATATGTATGTGTATATTCCTCTTGGGTTGGAAGAGAATATATATATATATATATTTATATTTATATTTATATATGTATGTATATATTCCTCTTGGGTTGGAAGAGATTTTATTTGGGTAAGTTGGAAAATTTATTGATCAGAACAAATTGCGACAATGTAGTAACGAGCATCACCAAGTCTATGAGCCCCAAAAACACAAAACCTGTCTAAAAGTTCCTTTTAATCCTGACATTTATTTTGAACTTTTGCCCATGCTTGCTGTCTCTATGCTTTATTAGTGATGCTAGTTTGTATATGATATCCAGTCGGAGACTGTCAGCAAGACGTTGGTAAATCAGATGCTCCTCTGCTTTGGGAGTATGTTTGCGTCACAGGTAATCTTTTCGTTGAACACAATATGGTCCATTTGCTGTTGATAATCAAGTCATAAATAAGTTTTATCGTCTTTGTCACGTCTTTTGTACCAGGATAGCAGTGGAATGTTGTCACTTCTTGACATGATGCAGCAGTGTCTAAAAGCTGGGAAAAATCAGGCTTGGCATATGACCAATATCACTAATATATGTGTTGGTTTACTTGCTGGATTGAAGGTGATACTATCGTCTCAACCTGTAACTGCATATATTATTGATGGATCTTACTTACAATATGATATTTGGCTGTCATTCAGGCGCTACTTGCTGTACGACCTGGTCCACTAGGATTGGACATATTGAATGCAGCTCAATCCATCTTTTTGGTTGTGACTGGTTCTAATTTTCTTTTGCTGAAATACTTGTTGCTCCTTTTGTATCGAAGCTGACCATTTTATCTTTTTCCTGCATAGAGTATTCTTGGTGAAGGAGACATCTGTGCATCCCAACGCAGAGCATCATCCGAAGGCCTTGGTCTTTTAGCTCGTCTTGGTAACGATATCTTTGCAGCCAGATTGGTAAGCCTACTTCTCATGAGCAAGCAAGAATAGCAGTATATTGGATTTTTGGATGGTCTTATATACTTGATGAAACGACCTCTTCTTTGAGATCATTAGGCAATATTAATTATGTTCTTGTATTATATTATCAGGATTTTGTTTTTATTCAGTAGGGTCTATACTATGCAGGGTCTTAGAGAGAAGTTAAATTTGTTCTTTTTTCTCTCTACCACACATTCCTAACAGGTTAAAAAACAACCACATTTTTCTTTCTCTCTCCTCTCCACCTTCTTTGCACCGAAAAACGGTCATCTCCCTTTTCTCTCTCCACTAATGGTTACTTCGTCGCCCATCCCAGCCTGTAATTAACGTCTTTCTACTTGTACTCTCCTGGAACACAACTACAATCCTCTTCTCCGGCCATTTAGGCCACTCTGACCGCTGCGACAATAGGTTAGAGATCGAAAAACTTATTTTCTACTCAAAATGGCTGGCTTTCTTAATCAAGCTAAGATCTTAACATGTAATCCGTTGTTCGTGCGAAATCAGTTTGATCTTCACTGCTCAAGCTTGCTTTCAAACTTGAAATCTCATATGCACCGTCAGCTTTTCAGACGATAATGACAAAGGAAAACCTTTCCTTGCTATCAACCTTGATTTCATAGAGACGAAACAAAAATGGAACACAATTATCATTAGACAAGTTAGGAAAACATGCAGAAGTTTGCTAAAGAAAGATTGACCTCAAAGAGGCTTCTGGAATTCAAAAGAATTGATGAAGATCTTTTCATGTTTCGTATCCAGTCTAAAGATACTAAACAAAGTATCCTTGACCTTTCTCCCTTGTTTTTTTTTTTGAGATTAAAGTCCTGTTTCTTTGGTCCTGAGTCACAAATAAACCCATCCAACGACTTAAGTTAGACACAATCTTAGTTTGGATCCAACTTCCAAACCTTCGCCTCCATTACTTCAACACACAAGTTCTTAGTGGTCTAGGTATCTTAGTAGGGAAGCCATTATTTATGGATAAGTCTACCACTGCTCAATCTAGAGTTTCTTTTGATAGAATCTGTGTGGAAATTAAAGCTGACGAATTGCCTCCAAAATCTATACTTTTCATTGATGAGTATGACTAAAAGTGCTCATCAGAAGTCATCTATGAATGGACGCCTTCTTCTTCTTTTTTTTTTTTTGTAAATAGAAATTTCATATGTATGCCAGGCACACTTGTTTCTATTTATGCCAGGCACACTTGCTTCTACATGCTTGTGCTTCATATTGTGGACTTACTCTATGGCAATACTTGATTCCTTCTTTTGTTTGTCTGGCATCAATTTTATGTTTGGAACTTCTGAATAGTTGTTTAGAATCCCAAATGCTGGAGAGGTTGCATCTCAATTATGATTCATGAAGGGGGTACAAATGCAATACGGTCAATAAGGAACTCACCTTAAATTTTGAGCATTTCAATAAGAGTTTTCACTAAAAATGGTCAATTTTCATAGCCACATTCACAACTCTTGCTAATGTCTAGCTCCTAAATTCTGAGAGACATGATTTTGCTTCATACTAGTTACCTAGTTGGAGTGTTTCTTCTTGCGTGTCTTTTGGGTCTCCTTTACACAGTTGGGGTTCATTGATTTCTATACTTGCATGACACACTTGCTTCTACATGCTTGTGCGTTATATATTGTGGACTTACTCTATGGCACGTTTGGTTCCTTCTTTTATTTTTCTGGCATCAAGTTGATGTTATGAACTCCCCAAGAGCTGTTTAGAATCCTAACTTGCTGGTGAGATTGCATATCAATACGTCAGATGTATTTTTGCTTTTGGCTCTACTTTAGTCCACTCTTTGTACATAGCATTGTTTGGGAATGGGGTTTCTGACATCATTCACTGAAGATTCTATGTAGTTTGTTTGTCTTGTTCTCAAAGTTTGCAACTTCCATGAATAGTTTTTTCATTTTTTATTGTGATATAGGTGTCTTAAGACTGTTTGTAATTGAAACAATGGTGGGGTTTCGTCTGGAAATTCACTGTTGTAAGCCGCCTATATTTTGAGCAAGTTAGACTTGCTGTTGCTCTTTTATGGTAACTCTATTAAGGCAACGATCTTTTGTAATTTCGTCATTTTTGACTTATACATGAAAATTCTAACTTACGAAAAAGAAGTTTTTATTCACTAGGAGGATGGTCCGTCATTTCTCCCTCTCTTTCTCTCTCTCCTATCTGGTGTTTATCCTCTTCGACTTTACACTTTGTTTCTTTCTTGTGTCGTTTGATTTATTTTCAAAATGAACAGACAAAATTGCTCCTTGGCGAGGTAAATGTGGTCTCAGATCCACTTTATGCGGGGTCCATTGCTCTTTCTCTTGGTTGCATCCATCGCAGGTAAGATGGCATAATATCCGTAGTAGGCATAAATGTTCACATATCCGTAGTAGGCATAAATGTTCAGGTAAGATGACATAAACTCCAGTGTTCAGGTTGCTCTATGGAGAGCACATTAGGCCTTCTTTTTTTTTTTTAGTTAAGAGCACATTAGGCCATAATAACTTAAAGGTGTTCTGTCCCTGAATCTTTTGAATCACATTACCTGTCAATGTTGCTACAGTGCAGGAGGGATGACCTTGTCAACTTTGGTGCCGGCAACAGTGGATGCCATATCTTCCCTAGCTAAGAGTTCCAACACAAATCTACAGATTTGGTCGTTGCATGGACTTCTTTTGACCATAGAAGCTGCTGGCTTATCTTATGTATCGCATGTCCAGGTATCTAAAATGAAGATTGTGGGACATTCTTTCCTCTATCTAGGAATTATGGTTTCAGTAATTTCAAATAGATATATTCTTATGGTTTCTAGTCTTACTGCGTTTGAAGCTACATGGATGTTAGTCAATTGAATGACCTTTTGCCTGACTACCTCTTCACAATATTCAGGCGGCACTTGTGCTTGCAATGCATATTCTTTTGTCTGAAGAAAGTGGATTGGTTGATCTACAGCAAGGTGTTGGGCGTCTAATAAATACTATTGTTGCTGTAATTGGACCAGAACTAGCCCCTGGCAGTATATTTTTCTCACGATGCAAGGTAGGCTGCTGGTAGTTTTTTTTTTCACGTTCTTCTGCACCATTTTCTTTCTGAATATATGGGTGGTTTGAGTTTCATGTTGACTATGTTCCTACACAAAGTCTGTTATTGCAGAGATCAGTTCATGCCAAGAAACAGCAACAGTTCTTGAGTATGCTCTCTCTTTTTCTTTTTCTTTTCCTTGGAATTCTAACTAATTGCATTGCTCGAGTATAAAACTCTTTAAGCTAACTAGATAGTCAATCATTTTTCTTGACTCAATAAACTTATCTAGCTAGATCAAGTAGTTTGACTTTGTTCATATCTCTGCAGAAGTGTGCGATTCACGCAGCAGCTTGTTCTTTTTGCGCCCCAAGCAGTATCTGTGCATTGTCATGTGCAAACTCTCCTGCCAACCTTGTCTTCTAGACAGGTAGTGCATCAGTATGTTTCATGTTCCTCTTTTTCAAAGTATTTCTGTATTATTGCTCTCAGCTCTTCTTATACCTATTTTGTTTTTCCTGTCAGCCAACTTTAAGGCATCTTGCTCTGTCTACTCTGCGACATCTAGTTGAAAAGGATCCGGTTAGTGGTTTTGATATTGTGAGTTTTACTTTGCCTTTATATGATGCGTTTAGCGAAATCACTAGCTCCCAAAAAACGTCTTGATAACAAGAAACTGAAGATTCACGAAAAGACACGAAGAACACGACAAAAAATATGAGGAAAAAAAGATAATAATGAAGAACGTTGTTAGACTCTCCGTTTGAATGCAACTTGCTCACGAACCTTGTTAGGCCCGCTGTTTGTCCACGTTGAGCAACCCTCATTTGATCAGCAACATTCTTGCTAAGAACCTTGGTAGACCATTGTAAATCTTCTCGAACAACCTCAGGGTGAATTCAGACACAACTCCTGCTCAAAGAATTGATTGAATTCAAAAAAATGCAGCTTGAGTTGACAAACTCCGAAAACTCATGAGAACAATAGGCTCAAATTTCTCAAATTTTATTGATGAAAGGGCTGATCAAATAGTGTACAAGGAGACCTATTTATATGCTCCAAAATCCTTAAAACTTAAAGAAAAAGAAATTTCCTATCTATTAAAATAACCTAAAATAATAATGAAAAAAATGTTGGTCGAAACTTCTATAAAAAACCAGTCTTAGTTAGTCCTCGCAAGCCCAATTACAATTTTAAAACATCAAAAAGCATGGGAACAAATTTTAGTCCGGCCCATCCTCCTCTTATGCTCTTGTTAGGCTTCTTGATGACGCATCATTCCCCTCCTTTTAAAAAGGATTCGTCATCAAATCTAAATCTAGTCTAGAGAAAGAGAATTTAGCCATGAATATGCTTATAACATAAAAAGAAAAGATAAAGTTAATGTACAAAGCTAGTTTGCTCCAAACTCTACCAGGATCAAATATGAATATGATAAAGAATATGAATAATAAGGTTGAAAGAAACTTAAATTTCAATCAGTATATGATACTCAAAAAAACAGAGAGAAGTTAAAAATTGCTCTTCCTTCTCTTTACCATATCTTTTCCATACGATTGAAAATTAACCGCTCATTCACCCCCTCTCTCCTTTACACCCATTCTCCACCGCTAACAGTAACATTTCTTTTCACTCTCCACACACAATGGCTACATTGCAGCCCTAATTCAACTTGTAATCAACCCATTCTTGCCTGAGAACACCTGATTCGCAACCTCACTTCTCTTTCCCGGCCTAATCGGCCACTTCGACCGTTATAGACTCAAAAAGAACTTCCTCACTGTTCGTAATGGCTGGGCTTTCTTAAACAAGCTCAGTTACCAACATGTAAACCACAGTTCATACGAAATCAGCTTAGGCATCTTTGCTCCAGCCTGATTTCAAGCCTGAAATCACTTCTGCCTTGGAGCTACTTAGATAGAAAAGGATAATAGGAAGCATTTATTTACTATCAACACCGAATTTAATAAAGAGACAAAGCTGAAATGGGACACCACCGTAATTGGCCAAGTTATGGAAAATGCAGCTTCTTTCAATATGCAAAATTTTGCAGAAGACAAATGGACCTGAGCCTCTAGATGAAGACCTCTTCATCTTTATGTATCAATTAGAAGAAACAAAGCAAAGTATCCTTTGCCTTTTCTCTTTGTTATTTGGGAATAAGGTCATTTTCCTTCAGCTATGGTCCCAAAACAAACCCATAAAACGACTTAAGTTGGATGCCTTCCAGTATGAGTCCAATTTCCTCACCTTCAACTTCATTATTTCAAACATGAGATCCTTTGTGGCTTAGGTAGCTTGATAGGGACACCCTTATTTATTGATAGGTCAACCAGAATGCAATCTAGAATCTTCTTTGTTGGAATTTGTGATGAAATGAAGACTGGAGAATTACCTCGTAAGTCCATACTCTTCACTGATGAATATGAACAAGAATGCTTCAGGAAGTCGCATATGAATGGATGCCTTCTCAAGGCATAAAATGCAAAACATTTGAGCATCCTTGTGACCCAAGACCTACTCAGCCAAACCAGCTCACTAGACGCACGCCACTTCTCACAAACTGGTGAACCCCCAGCCTAGTATGCAGGAAAGCTTTAGGGAGGTGCAGCATAGAAAAGATGACACGAATTGAATAAAGGCAAAACTATTGTGCATGAAGCGGTGCAAATTATAACCAAAGGGAGTGAAGTCACTCCTGTCCTTGACCCTCTTACAGGACAACCCCCCTAAGAAATGCACTAGAAATGAAAATGGTGCTACTATTATCACTCCAAACAAATTCAACGCATTATCAGAAAAGGATGAACTGGACTTGGAGATATGTAAGGTCCAAAATTAAACTATAGGTGTAGAAGACATTCAATGCTCTTCACCACTCTCCAATGCCCCACCAAGGAAGGACATGCCTCCAATTCTTAAGTTCAAAGGTTAATTGAAGCTGACAAAGGTAGTAAGGATCAGGAGGTAGGCTGCACTAGTGAAATCAGTGTTAAAAATAGGCGTAGAATAGGTCTAGGAAAGACAAATTCCATCATTGAAACGGGATGATACCCCCTTCCTCTGAGATAGATTCAGAAGAGCAAACACACATAGATAACATATTTCCAACATATAGAATCACGTAGGCATAACTGTGATACCTCTGTTAACAAATCCAGAATAAGAAACTTCCCTAGCCCTCTTCATCCTGGTCATGGAAGGGTTTACCCAGCTCCTAAAAACTATAACTCAAGCTCCCCCATTCAGGTATCATCCTAGATGTGAAAGCCTCAAGCTCAGCCCCTTGGTCTTTGTAGATGACCTCTTTATTCTGTCTTGTGTAGAAGAAAGTTCCATTAGAATCATCAAGGAGACTATGGACACATTTGTTGCCCAATCAGGCCTAATTCCAAACCTCTCAACATTTGAAGTCTTTGTGACAAACAACAAACGCAAAGAAGTAGCTTATTGTGAGTTTTCTTGATATGCCATTAGGATCCCTTGGTATCAAGTACCTTGATCTTCCTCTCATAAACAGGAAACTTGCCTGCTCTGACTACTCACCCTTACTGGAAATATTAGGAACAAGAATCTCTAGTTAGACAACTTCTAAACTGTCCAATGGAGGGAGGCTGCAGATGATCAGTTCAGTCTTATTAGCCATAGTCAGATACTGGGCAATTGCCTACTTCCTGCCTAGGAGAGTCCTACGGGAAATTGAGAGTCTTCTATGATCCTTTCTATGGGGTAGTCCAAAAAGGGCAAAAATCAAATGAACAGACTTATGTAGGCCAAAACAAGAGGGGGGCTTAGGACTGCCCATCCTAACACAAATGAACAATGGATACCTGATGAAGCAAGTGTGGTCCATTTGTGAAAGTAAGGAATCTTTATGGGTTAAGCGGGTACATTCAGCCATCCTTAAAGGAAAATCCTTCTGGGAGGCTTTGCCTAGGCAGCAAGACTCCTGGATATGGAAAAGACTCCTTTGGGTTAGGGACCAATATGAGCAGTTTATTAAACGCATCATTGGAAAATGAACCTCTACTTCCTTCTGGCTTGATTCCTGTCACTCATGAAATCAAAAATTCCCTAAGCTGAAGCCCAAACTAAATCTCAGTTTAGGAGCCATGGTATAGAGATGATGAAGGAAAATCAATGGACGTTGCCTTTTGGTAGGGGTTGTGATAATCAAGTTATAAGCTTTTACAACTCCTGCAAAATTATCCCAATTAAATCAAGTGAAGACCACTGGAAGTGGATACCTGCACAACAATTTTCTATCAAAAGTGCTATAGCTGCCAAAACTCCTCCATCCTCACCTGCCCCAGGTCTAAGATTGTCTGGAGTAGATATCATCTTCCTAGATATGCTTTCATTCTTTGGATTGCATTTTGGAAGAGGTTACATACTCTGCAATTTAATTCACTGGGCAATCGTGAACACTAACCTATGCCACCTATGCCATTCGAAAAACCAGGAGCACCTATTCTTCCAGTGCCCCTTCTCCAATTCTGTTTGGGAAACAGCCTTGTAAAAGTTGTGCTATAAAACTATCGTCCTTTACTGGGATAACCTGCAGGATTGGCTACTATCAAACCACAAGTTTTTAAAGTTCCCGAAGGACATAGTATCCTTTAGCTTATCTGTAGTAGTCTACCACATTTGGAGGGAATGCAACCAGAGGTTCCACCTCTCACAAAGGAAAAATGCACAAACCATTACATGAGATGTTCTGCACACTATTAGACTTGCTGCTATGTCGTGGCGGAGAATTAGGATAACACATTTCAATTGGGAAATAGTAGTAAACATAGAGCTACAAATGACCATTTTCTCTTCCAACTAACGAATCCCTTAAGCACCGGAGAAATGTCCTACTGTCTACCAACTTTGTATTGTAAATGTTTATCTCATAGGCGGATATGATTTTAAATAATCCAGAATAATGTTTGCTTCCTTTGAATGTGTCGGTACCTGCTACTGTGATTACTCAGGCCAGATTTACTGGGATTTTGTGTGGCGTTCCAAGTCTGCTGGTGCCAATTGTGCATGCCAAAGAATCTGTTTTGTGGAAATCCTCACCTTATAGTTTTGTTGAAAGAGATGATCAAAATAGTGTCCAAGGGGACTTATTTATAGGCTCTAAAATCCCTGGAACTTAGCAAGAAGAAAAACAAATTTCCTATCTGACTAAAATAACCAAAAATAATAATGGAAAAAAAATAAAAATGTTGGCTGAAACTCCTATCAAATACATCCTTCCCTAATTAGTCCCAAAAAGCTCAATTACAATTTTAAAACACCATAAAGCATGTGGACAAATTTTAGTCCGGCCCACCCTCTTTTCATACTCTTGTTAGGCTCCTTCGTGACGCATCATTATATCATTTGTATTGATGCTTCTTAATTGCTGCATTTTGTTGAGTGTCAACATCATTGTTCACGAGCTTTCACTCTTTTTTTTTTTACTTCTGTCAAAGGCCTTGTGCTGTTATGGCTATTTAGCTTGCTCCCTTTTCCTGAGGACTACTGTTGGTGTATCAGGAAGAATAGGAAAATAATAGAAGACTTGTTTGTCTGTTTTGACCTGGCTTGGGATCTTAATTTTCTACTCTTTTTTCTTCTTCTTTTCCATTAATTTAAAGTTTTATATCATGAAATGGACGGAGCATAAGAGGTATCATTATGATGGAGCAAAGTCCCAACCTCTACTTCTACCTACATGATCAAACAAAGCAAAACCAACCCATTTTTCTATTCTTGACAAATGATTTTCAAGTCAAAACAGCTATCAACTGCCACAGTCCAAAATGATTCGTTCTTCCGGACTCCGCTTCACCAGTTGACAAAAAGCATGGTATTATCCATAACTTCTAAAGCTCTAGCTCTCGGGCCCTTGCTCACATATTTGTACATATTCTGGTTCCTCTGTTGCCTACCCCATAAACAGCTGTAGCCAGGCTTAACTTCATGACTTCTCTCTGACATTTAGAAACTCCATGATCTCCACTTAACCAATCGAGGATCTGCTGCCAAGTATGTAGCTTTTGCTTGCATAATATGAACTTTAAGATAGCCCACCAAATCCTTTTTTTTAGCATGGACAGGAAAATAAGCGGTTGTCCCTATTTTCTTTTTACTGAGAGCCATAACGAAAATGCACTAATTCTGTTGAATAAGCCCCTAAGCTATTAGCTTGCCGTAGGTTGAAAGTTGATCCAAACTTGTAAGCCACATAATGAAGTGTATCTATCGTACGTTCTTCGTAAAACAATATGATATGTCGTCCACCTGGTTACCACAGGGCTAACACACAGGCGTACGTAGTACTTTTCATTGAGAACTATTGAGTTGGGCACCACTTCCCACTGTCATTCACCTGGTTGCCACCAATAGGGATATTTGTATATTCATCAATGAAGTTCAGAAGCTCCTCATCCCATCCAATGCCACCATGCGTGTTACACTCTCTTTGTTTTTTTGAGTTTTGGATCCTTTGTATGTGGACAAATCCTTTCTTAATTTTGGTCATTAAAGTGAAACTGCTTTAGAGAATGATGCAGAAGTTTGATCGGCTTAAAAACGACGCATACTTGTTGAAAATATTGTATCTTGTCTGTCATAACTAATCATCCTAATCCTTGGGTATGCGTGAAGAATGTGTACGTAATTGTCTTCTTGCATGTTACAATCTTATGTGCAACACATTTTTAAACTTTCAGTAGGTATGTTATCATAATATGACTTGTCTACCAATTTTTTTATTCTTCTTCTATGTTAATCCACATGGGATCTCTTACATAATTTAAGATTCCTCCTTTTGTTCTTGACTATTCATGGACCCAGAATCTCTCAAACTGATGGATGATGCCATTATTGACAGGTGTCAATTATTGATGAACAAATAGAGGAGGCTTTGTTTTATATGTTTGATCAAGAGACTGATACCGAGTAAGTTGGCATGTAATTTGGTCTGGTTAATGAACATTACCTCAGTTTCTGCTATATGAAGTTGGATGTTGCATGCATTCTTGAATATGGTCTACCTGGTATTAATATGTATCTGGCTGAGTCAGTAATTCTGTTCATTATATTTATGTCTTGATGGCCTTTTTTGTGTAACTTGTAACTCCATTTTTCATTGTTACGATTTATATCCCACCCTCTATCATAATATATTTTGCCTCATGAAGTTTCTGTTTATTGGAATAAATTCTCTTCTGTTCACTATTATACTCTGAGCAATAGCCTCGTGGTATTGTCTATTATAATGGCTACCTCTTTGTATATTTGCATATATCTTTGAAAATTTGACTTACAAAAAAAAGTTGGGTGTTGTTGTCAATCAAGATAAATTTACATCTGGTAGCATGTTTAGACAAAGTTAATCTTGTCAACTTTTGTTTTATCTGTTGATTATTTATATTTGTGGCCGTTCCTTTGCTTCTTAAGTGTTTGATTAGGTGCTTGTGTGTTGAAAGTATACAGTTGTAATATAGTTTGGCAAGTGTAGATGAATGTAATATATCCTAGTATCTATCACATTAATTAGTTCGATAGCTTAGGATTTGAGTAGAGAAGATGTAATCCTTTAGTTAGGACAGAAATATCAAATCCCTACAATCATGGGATTTGGACGTATATGGTATTGTATAGAGGTGTATTTATGCCAGAGCAAGTAATAAAAAAATATAGAGCAGTTTTTCTCTCTTTGCTCTTCAATTTGTCTTGTTTCATGGTATTAGAGCCACGACTCACATTCATAAACGAGTAAGCACGTCTACTATCCGACATCGTCATGAGTTCAGGATGTGATAGTCATGGATCAATAGAGACACCCTCTACGACTAGACCAAGGGCAATGTCTTACTCATCCCTCTAATCTCCCAATGAGGGTTCATCCCTTCAAATTACCAACCACAAACTGAATGGAAATAATTTTCTTCTTTGGTCCCAATCAATGTTGATGGTACTATGAGGACGGAGTCAACTAGGCTTCATTTCTGGTGATATACCTCGGCCTGACGTCTCTGACCCAATGTATCAGAAGTGGGAACTCAACAACTCACTTGTTATGACCAATCAATTCCATGGAAACACACATTAGCCCAGACATACATGTTCCTTAGGACTGCCAAGGCTGTTTGGGAGGCAATCAAGGAGAACTACTCAGACTTGGAAAATGCCTCACAGGTGTTTGAGATAAAAAACAAGCTTAAAGGCATGCGACAAAGGGACCTTGACATTAGAGAATACTATAATGCTCTACAACTCATCTGGCAAGTACTAGACTTGCATTATGAAACGGACTGGGGTGACATTGAAAACAACATCAAGTTTAAGGGACACTTGAGAAGGAGCGTTTGTATGAGTTCCTGGCTGGGTTAAACAAAGAACTAGATGAAGTACAAGGACGTATACTTGGCAGAAGGCCGTTGTCACCCCTAAGTGAAACATTTGCGAAAGTAAGAAGAGAGGAGAGCCGGAGACGGGTGATGCTGGGAGAACATAAGGTTACTTTGTCTGTCCCATTTGACAGGCCTGTAGATAACTCAGCCCTGACCGCTAGGATCACCTCAACTCGTCCAAACTCACTGCCTAGATGCTCTCACTGCAACAGACTGGGCCACTCACAGTACAAATGTTGGTTTGTTCATGGCATACCCACAAAACCAAAGCCAAGGAGGCCAACCTATAGCCGAGGACTCCACGTTTCTACTAAGGAAACCTCATCTAGAGACAAAAGGTCAGGCCAAGGCATCTATTGATCAGGCACAACTCAAACAATTTCTTTCCCTACTAAAGCCCAAGACCGAAACAACCCAAACAGGGAATGGAACCCCACAAGGTATGGCACACTATGTACAAAAAGAACCCCGGATACTTGATACTGGAGCCACATACCATATGACAGGTAATCCTTCGTTATTCTGGATCTATACTCCCAGCAATAGGAACTTAAAGGTTATACTGGCAGATGGAACATATTCTTGTGTTGCTGGTAAAGGGACCATTCGGAGAATACCCTTAATAACACTTCAGGGTGTCCTTCATTTTCCTAACCTGAAATGTAACCTCATCTCACTGAGCAAACTAGCCAGAAATGATCCATGTACTGTTAACTTCTCTAAGAAGTGTAATGCAGGAGCAAAGATCAGTGAAGATGATTTGCATTGCTAGGGAGAGAGGGGGCCTCTGCTATCTTAAGGAAGAAGACAGCAGTGAGAGAAGATCAGTTTCTAATTTCTTGAATAAGCCCGTATCTCACAATGTAATAGCCACCTATCACTCAGACACTGCTGACATTTTGCTATTACATAAGCAACTGGGGCATCTTAGCCTTTTCAATCTCAAAAAATTGTTCCCATCATTGTTTAATAATAACGCTTCGTTGTCATTTCACTGTGATGCATGTCAATTTGCCAAACACATAGGAAATTCTTATCTTACTAAGCCTTGTACAGCTATACACCCTTTTTCACTTATACACAGTGATATTTGGGGACCTTCACGTATTAAGGGCATCTCAGGCTGAAGGTGGTTTATCACCTTCATTGATGACCATACTAGGGTCTGCTGGGTTTACTTACTCAAAGATAAAATTGAAGTTTTGACTACCTTTCAAACCTTTTACTCCATTATAAAAAATCAATTCCAGACCACAATTCAAGTTCTACAGCTTGACAATGGCACTGGTATTTTACTAATGCTCTCTTTACTTATCTAGCCTCTAATGGTATTATTCATCAAAGTACATGTCTTTATACTCCACAGCAGAATAGAGTGGCAGAACGCAAAAATAGACACCTTCTAGAGGTTGCCAGGACCGTCATGTTCACTATGAATGTCCTTTTATACTTATGGGGTGAAGCCATTCTAACTTCCTGTCACCTCATCAATCGTCTTCCATCTAAAACTCTTCAATTCCAAGCACCAATTTCCTGTCTCCATTCCAAATATCCTATGTTCCGGGGTGGTCAGTCTCTCCCACTAAAAATCTTTGGCTGCACAGTAGTTGTTCACGACGGAACGCTTAATCCATCAAAGCTCTCTCCTAGGGCTTATAAATGTGTTTTCATTGTCTATTCTTCAGCTCAAAAGGGGTATAAGTATTACTCTCCCTTTAAGCGACGGATTGTAGTCTCTATAGATGTCATCTTTCATGAGTCTGTGCCATTCTTTCCTTCCTCCCAATCCAGGGAAGAATGGTGGACATATTCCATGTTCCCTACGCATCCCTCTATTAATCCAGGTTCATCTCCACTCCTGGATGAAGCACAAACCCCTACATGTGTTTCAGGGGGAATTATATGCTTCAGGGAGGGAATCACAACCACAACAAACACCAAGTATCCTACCAACACCAAGTATCATACCTCAGAGTATCCTACCCATACCCAAAACACAAGGTGAGCGCCTGCCCATACCATAGTCACAAAGTACTCCTCACAGTCCCAAGCTCCTGGTCTAATCTCGCAGACAAAAGCCTCAGCATGGTGGTGATCCCACTAGCTCCCAGCATATCGAAACATTAGAGCAGATACCTCTCTATGAAGAACAAGGTGAAGTCAGGGATATCCAGGGTCTGGAAGATCAGGAACAGAAACAGGAACCATGGGAAGTTGATCTACATATTGCATTGAGGAAAGGGAAGAGGGCATGTACCCATCAACCCATGTCTAAGTTCGTTTCCAATTACATACTATCTTCTATCTTCTCAGGATTCACAGCAACCCTGATTGTAGAAAAAACACCTGAGGACATTGAGAATGGCTTGCAAATCCTAAGTGGCAGCAGCTGTTCAAGATGAGATCAAGACATTAGAGGAAAGCCATACTTGGGAGGTGGTAAGTTTGCCAAATGGAAAGCAGCCAGTGGGTGTAAGTGAGTGTTCACCATCAAGTTCAATGCTGAAGGGAGTATCAATAGGTACAAGGCTAGACTTGTAGCTAAAGGCTTCACTCAGATGCATGAGGCTGATTACAAAGAAACTTTTACCCCTGTGGCAAAACTAAATTCAATTAGAGTATTGCCGTCATTGGCCGCATGTCTTGACTGAACCTCTTCTCAGATGGACGTGAATAATGCCTTTTTAAACATTGATCTACATGAGGAGGTATATATGGACATGCCACCAGTATTTGAGAAACGCAGAGTCACGGTCTGCAAGCTTAAGAAATCACTCTATGGGTTGAAGCAATCACTCAGGGAGTGGTTTGACAAGTTTACACAGGCAGTCAAGGCTCGTGGGTTTTACCAAGCTCAGACTCATCATACCTTGTTCTACAAATATAGTCCTAGTGGTAAACGAGCTGTTTTAATTGTGTACGTAGATGACATAATTGTTACTGGGAATGACCATTTAGAAATCGAGTCACTGAAGGGTTACCATTCTAAAAAATTTGAGATGAAGAATTTGGGTCAGCTCAAGTACTTTCTTGGAATGGAAGTGACGAGAAATACCACTGGAATTGCTGTCTCAAAAGAAGTATGTACTGGATCTCCTCAAGGAAGCTGGTATGGTATGTAACCAAATCACTAGTTAAGAGAAGATAAGGGAAGCAAGGTGGACCTGAGACGCTCTCAACGACTGGTTGATAAACTGATCTACTTAGCTCATACACGTCCAGACATTGCATCTGCTGTTAGTGTGGTAAGACAATTTATGCATTCTTTTATGGAGAGGCACTTAGAAGTTGTACACAGGATCCTGCGTTACCTCAAGAAGACACTAGATAGAGGCCTATTCTTTCAAAAGAATAGGCAGAGGGGCTTAGAAATATACACAGATGCAGATTGAGCGGGCAAACCTGTGGACAGATGATCTACCTAAGGGTACTGCACCTATGTCTGAGGCAATTTGGTTACATGGCGAAGTAAGAAGCAATCGGGGTTGCTAGAAGCAGTGTGAGGCATAGTTCCGTGCTTTGGCTCATGGAGTGTGTGTGGGAATTTGGCTGAGGAGACTATTAGAGGAATTGAGAATGTCTAGAGGAAATCCCATGACACTCTACTGTGATGATAAGGCAGCTCTGAGTATTGCCTTCAATCCAATTCATCATGATCGCACGGAACATGTAGAGGTAGATCGTTATTTTATCCGAGAGAAGATTGATGATGAAAGCTTTTGTATGGTTTATATCCCATCTAAGCAGCATGTAGCAGATATCCTAACAAAGGGACTACACAAGCCAAACTTTGAGAATCTGGTTGACAAGCTGGGAATGATTAATATCTACTCACCAGCTTGAGAGAGGATGTTGGATTAGGTGCTTGTGTGTTGAAAGTATGCGGTTGTAATATAGTTTCGTAAGTGCAGATGAATGTAATATATCCTAGTATCTATCTTATTAATTAGTTAGATAGCTTAGGATTTGAGTAGATAAGATGGAATCTCTTGCGAAAAGAGTGGTTGAGAAGACAACCGCAGCCATGGAGAAGTACGTTTCACATGGAGCTCTTTATGCTTGGTATGTCAGTGATGATCTATATGGTGTGGAGGGAGCAAAACTTACGCTGCTTTGAACTTGTGCAAAAAAAACCAGAGGAACTGATTATGGCAGTAAAAACAGTGATGCATGCGTATGTGATTGAATGGTGTGGGGTGTAAAATATCGGTCAAACTGGCAGCTATGTGTGGACATGGGCATCTCTATGAAAATTTTCAACAAGATACAATAAACTATAGTTGAGTTTTGTAACAATGCTTTGGCTCATAGGCAAATAGTGTAGAGTTGTTGGTTAAGAGATAGGAGAAGAATATACAAGTGTGGACATGATGTAATGGTGTTTCCTCCACCTTAATGAGCGCTTTCGTAAATAAAATCGAAGTTTATAAAAAAAGATGGAATCTCTTAGTTAGGATAGAAATATCAAATCCCTACAATCACAGGATTTGAATGGATGAGGTGTTGTATGGATGTGTATTTATACAAGGGCAAGTAATGGAAAAATATATAGCAGTTTTTCTCTCTTTGCTCTTCAATTTGTCTTGTTTCATTAAGTGTGTAAATGCTTGTGTTTTTTTGTTAAAAGTTGTTGTCATCGAGTGTCCCACTGTCACCTTCTTTGACAGGCTCCTAAACTAATTTGCAGTCTGCAAAAGTTTATATATTAATCCTATTGATATTATAGACCTATTGTTACCACCACCTTGATTTTTTCTTTTACTCTGTGTGTTCTTTTTGTGGGGGTGGGACCTTATCTTTGTTATTGACTTGTTTTTTATCCTATCTTTTTGCAAAGTGCATGTCTTGTTAATGTTTCTTGTAACTTTTAGGATTGCCAATGTTGCTCGTACCACACTCATGCGATTGGTGTATGCCGCGAGCCCATTTCGTCCATCTCATTGGCTGTCAATATGTCGCAACTTGGTATCTTCGTAGTCTAATTTATTATGTTTGTTATACTTGCTTGGGTGATGATCTATATATCTGATTGCTCAGTCAACTTCTCAAAATTTACTTATTAAGCTAGTTATTCATCTTTCGTCAGGAAAATGTTGCATGACCATTTGCTTTATGTGCCATGTCCCCTCTTAAGACATTTTATTTTTGTGCTTTTTTAGGCAGTCCATTTGTGGAATCCACACTTTCACCCGTATAAGCAAACTCTCCCGATGAAGCATACAGTTCTTTAGCTAACCGTTTTGGGTGTAGCTGGAAATCTTTTGGAACTTGTGTCTAGAAAAGTATAAGCTCGCCAATTTAGATAATTCAAGTCACTTTTTCGTGATGAAGCCCTTTTCAGGACTCTCACCACCGTTTCAAGACAAGTGATTTTCTTAAAATGTGAAATATGTTAGGAATTGTTAGTTGAAGATGCATTTTTCTTGTTATCTGAAACCTGAGGTTCACTACGTAATGTCTTAAGCATATCTAGTGCACGTATAGTGTTGAAAAAGTTCATCTTTTGTATAGAATGTAAGGACTTCTTTTATTGATTCATCAAGAGAACTTCCACATGATATTTACAAGGGACTCTTTTTATATGAGTGTAAACCAGAAGTCTTAACGGCTATATTCTGGTGTATGATTGACAGATTTGTCCTATTCACTATACAGTGTACTAACGACCTATATTAACGTATTTGTACTCTATTTCTAGTATACATATGTGTATAGTGTATATACATTTATACTACCATATTTACAGTATAATTCTAACGTGTGTATCTACACTCTCCCTCAAGCTTGGTGTAGACATTGATCACACCAAGCTTGACTATTAAGTTTTGGAACACCTTCACTGCCACTGGTTTGGTGAAGATGTCTGCCACTTGATCTTTGGTGGTTACATGTCTGATAACAATGACTTGATCCTCAATCTTCTCTCGTATGAAATGCTTATCAATCTCAACGTTCTTTGATTTGTCGTGTTAGACTGGATTTTCTGCCATGTTTATGGTAGAGATATTGTCACAATTGACTTGAATAGGTAGGTTGATCACTTGGCCCATGTCATTCATTACCCTTTGAATCCATAAACCTTCACAGATTCCAGTGCTGGCGCCTTTAACTCAGCCTCTGCACTACTTGCGGATACTACTGCTTGTTTTTTACTTCTCCAGGAAATTAGATTACCCCATAGGTAAGCACCATACCTTGTTGTAGACCTCATATCTACCTTTGAACCTGTCCAGTCTGCATCAGTGCATATCTGAAGCCTTCTGTCCTCAGTCTTTTGAAAGTGTAGGCCTTGTCCTAGAGTTCCTTTTAAGCTCTTGAGAATTCTCAATGCAACCTTAAGATGCTCATTAGTAGGATGATGCATAAACTGACTTTCATAACTTACTGCATAGCATATATCAGGTCTGATGTGTGCTAAATAAATTAGTTTTCCAACCAGTCATTGATAGCTCAGCATATCAGTGGATGTATTGTCCCATTTATCCTTAGGTTTATAACCTGGTTTTGTTGGTGTGGTAGCTGGTTTACATCCCAACATCCCTGTTTCTTTAAGTAAATCAAGTGTGTATTTTCTTTGAGCAATACTCATGCCATGTTTGTTTCTCCCTACCTCTATTCCAAGAAAGTACCTAAGATGCCCTAAGTCTGTAATTTCAAATTCTTTAGACATGTTCTTTTTTGTTGTTTCTATACCGAGGTATCAATCTACATACACTATTAATACTGTAATACCTCATGACTAGAGCCTTTTATAAATAAAGTATGATCACTATGTGTTTGTTTAAATCCAAAGGTTAGCACTGCTTTAGGAAATCGTTTAAACCATTCTCTAGGGGATTGTTTTAGTCCATATAATTATTTTCTTTAACTTACTTGTTTTTATTCCTATCATTAGCAAACCCAAGAGGAATATTCATATACACTTCTTCCTATAAATCTTCATTTAGGAATGATTTCTTGATATCTAACTAGAATATTCCCCAATCCAAGTTAATAGCTAGTGTAAATATGAGTCTTACGGTATTCAACTTAGTTACTGGAGCAAATGTCTCCAGGTAGTCTATTCAATGTGTTTGGGTAAAACCTATGGCTACTAATATGGCTTTGTACCTGTTTATTGTGCCATTAGTATCGTATATTTTACTGAGAACACCCATTTACACCCTACTGGGTTGATATCGTCAGTTCAGGGGTGTAGTTCCCATGTATTATTCTTAGTTAGAGCCTCCATTTCCTCATGGACAACTTGTTTCTATTCTGAACTACTGAGTGCCTCAGTAATGTTCCTAGGTACTGTCACGGTATCTAATGAACTAGTGAAACTCTCAAAGTCTGAATTAAGCCTTTGTTGAGATACAAAGTTATGCAGCGGATGCTTTGTGCTTTCCCTGATCCTTTTCCTAAGTACAATAGGTCTGTCATCAGTCTCCATTCCCCTAATCCTAGTAAGGTCACTTTCCTCAGGGGGTTCACTATTGGTAATATGTAACCTCCTTCTAGTGTACATTTGAGTAATTGCAAGTTAAACCTTGGATATTCATTATTTGTACTTTCTTCTGTTACCTGCTCAGTCATCTTAGCATTGGTCTCAATGGTAGACAGTATGTCAATGGTTCTCCAATAATCTCTCTCTTTTGACTTGCTTCTCACAGTGTTTGAGTTTCTTGGATAGTAGGTTGACTTTCATCAATCTTTACATCTAGTGTCACGTGCATTTTCTTAGTTAGAGGGCAATAGCAATTATAACCTTTTTGTGTATTTGAGTATCCAAGAAATATACACTTCCTTGACCTAACGTCTAGTTTTCCCTGTTGATGTGGCAAGATAAACATACATGCAGCACTCTCAAACAGTTTGAATGGAAGAGTTGATACCAGTTGTGTATCAGGGTAGTAGTCTAGTAGGACTTGTTTAGGTGTTTTAAAGGCTAGAGCTCTAGAAGGCATCTGGTTAATTAGGTAAATGTCTGTAAGGACAGCTTCTCCCTAATATAATTTTGGGACATTCATCGAAAAAATAATTGTCCTAGTTAGCTCTAGTAGATGTCTATTCTTTCTTTCTGCTACTCTATTTTGTTGTGAGGTATATGTACATGTTGTTTGATGGTGTATCCCCTTTAGTTTCATAAACTTTTACTGCTCTATCCAAATATTTAGACCCATTATCTGATCTTAGTGTTCTAACTATTATACCAAACTGTGTTTTAATCAAAGTTATGAAATCTCTCAAAATCTGCCCTGCCTCTAATTTGTGTTTCATGAAATATATCCATGTAACCTTAACGTGTTTATCTACAAGCGTTATGAACCACGTAGCTCCGTTAATGTTGGCTATCTTAGAGGGTACCCGCATGTATGAATGTATAAGATTAAATGGTTGAGTATTTCACAATGAAGCAATTTTGGTATAGTTTTGAAATAAATCAGGGGAGAATCTCACTTATTAGCCTAAAGTTTAGCCCATTATTTAGTTAGTAGCCTAACGTTGATGAAACTCAGTTAACACCCAGTCTTTGTCCATAATGGCTCACTGTAACCAGTTGACCATTGACTAAACGTTGACTTTCGCAGACCAACCATTAGTTGACACGTGGCGACCCTTTTTTAATTACAAAAAAATAAAATTGTATTTTTGAATAAATTGATTAAAAAGAATTTAAAAATTCTAAAAATTGTAAAAATTAATTAAACAATATTTTAAAAATCGAAAAATTTGGAAAAAGATAAAAATATAAAAAATTACCTCCAATGCCCCAGCCCTCCCACCCACCCCAGCCCACACGACCACACCTGCACCCCTGCACGCACCCAACCCCAGGCCAATTTTTTTTAAAAATTTTTTTAACTCACCCATAACGTTCCGGCCACCCCCGCGTCCCCTCCCCCACCCCCGCGCACACTCTAAAAAAATTTAAAATTTTTTCAACTCACCCACAAAGCTCCGACCACCCCTCGGCACCCCAAACAACCTAATCCCCCAGCCCAAAAAGAAAATGACAATGTTTTTGTCAGGTTATCAAGGGGTTGAATTTTCTAAGAGAATTTCTTCTGTGTGTTGAATGTGGAGGAGCGCAAATGACGATGTGCATGAACATCTACAATATCTCATGCACGATATTGGAGATGCTTTGAAATTATGCCGGGGGTGGGGGTGGGGGGGTGGCACGAGGTGTGGAGAGAGAAAACAAATTTTGACTTTTCTTTTTAGACTGGGTGTTGGGGTGGTTGGGGTACGGGGGGGAGGGGGGAGGGGGTGGGGGGGGGGGGGAGGGGGGTGTTGCGTGAGTGGTCGGGACTTATGGGTGAGTTAGAAAAAATTTAATTTTTTTTGGCGAGAGTGGGGGGGTGGGGTGGGGGGGACATGGGGATGGTCGGGAGCGTTATGAGTGAGAGTTAGAAAAAAAAATTAAAAAAATGGCCTAGGGTGGGGGGTGGGGGGTTAGTGCGGCAGGGGTGGATGGGTGGGAAGGGGGGGCGGTGGCGGGGCGGTGGCGGTAAATTTTTTTATTTTATATTTCCTAATTTTTTGATTTTTAAAATATTTTAATCAATTTTTACAATTTTTAGAATTTTAAATTCTTTTTAATCACTTTATTCAAAAATACAATTTTATTTTTAATTAAAAAGGGCCGCCACGTGTCAACTACTGGTTGGTCTGAGAAAGTGAACGGTTAGTCAACGGTTACTCAACCGTTAGTCAACGGTTAACTGGCTACAAGTGAGCCATTATGGACAAAGACTGGGTGTTAACTGAGTTTTATCAACATTAGGCTGCTAACTGAGTAATGAGCCAAACTTTAGGCTAATAAGTGAGATTCCCCCGATAAATCAGGCATAAACCTTTTCAAATACATGAAGTTGGGATGACCTAATCTCCTATGACAAAGGTAAATGTGTGCAGTATGCCCCTGCAAAAGTACTAATATAACAACTGAGCATACTCTTCCCTGATTTAATGTCTCAGTTTGCAAAATGTAGATCCCGTCTAGATTCCTAACATTGTCAATCTTCTCCCTCATAGTAGTGTCCAGAAAATAAAACTCAGAGGGTATGAAGTGAGCATTAAGGTGGTTATATGTAGTTAGCTTGCCTACAAGGATAAGGTTGAATCTAATACATGATATATATAACACATTCTACAGTTGTAGTTGGTTAGCTAGCCTTAAGATCCCTTCCCCTCTACATGCAAGTCTATCCCATTTGCTATTTTGACAGACTTATGGATGGTGAATTCTTCATAGTTATGTAAGAGTTTTAGGTTAATTAGTCATATGATGAGATGCACCTGAATCAATAGTCCAAGTAATTGTCTTACCTGTTTGCTCATTACCTGTGTGAGCCATTGTGGCTTGAATAAGTAAGAAGATGTTTCCTTTCTGTTGATTGAGTAGTTGAAGTAAAGCTCCTATATGATCTTGGGTTAGTGTAGGAGTCTTGTCTGTTGTATCCTTGACAGCTTCATTCTTTGCTACATTGGCTGTAGCCATTTGAACCTTATTCTCCCTCCAAGGGTTATTGAAAGGTGTGTGATAGTCTTAGTTCTGGATGTAGTCTCCAGCAGGTTTCTGTCATGTCCTGATCTTCGACAGTGTTTACAGTATAGTTTGTCACCAACTGACTTTTTAAAGACAAGAATAGTGTTATGATAGGTTTGATAGTGTCTCCCCTCCCAGCAATAAGTGCTGATCCTCAGTGATCAAGGTAGGGAGTGATTCCATCATCAGTTTTTGTCTACTCTCTTCATGTCTAACCTCTGAAAAAACAGTGGTTAGACTGGGTAATGGTTTGGTCCCTACTATTCTTCCTCGGACTGCATCAAGGTCCTTGTGTAGTCCAGTTAAGAACTTAAACACCCGCTTTGTTTCAGTGATTTGTTTGAATAGTTGGTCATCAGCCTGACAGTTCCAGGCATGAGTGTCAAATATGTCAATTTGTTGCTACAATTTAGTTATTTGCGAGTAGTACTTGTTCACAGGCAAGTCTCCTTGCTTAACATCTTGAATCTGAACCTCAAGTTCATACAGTTCAGATACATTGTCCTTTTTAGAGTACATCTCTAGCTACCTTCCAAATTTCAGAGGCAGTAAATTAGAGGATAAAATTATCACTAAGTTCAGGACTCATTGACCCTATTAGTCATGACATAATCATAGAATTTTCTGCCTCCTATATTTGGGCTCCGTAGGTAGAGGTGTAGGCATAATGCCAGAGAGGTAATCTTCTTTGTCTCTCCGGTAATGTACTGCTCTAATCCACGATAAATAATTATTCCCAGTGAATTTGTGATTTGTAATCATCACTGGTGCACCTTTAAAGGAGGTGGTAAGATTGTTTTTCCCCATCCCTGGTGTATCAAGGGTGGAGGTTGCTTCTGGCTCAGTGGGCTCATTTACTGAAGCCATTGAAGATGACATTTACTGGACAGAAGATGGATTCAAAGAAGCTCTGATATCTTATAGAATGTAAGGACTTTTTTTATTGATTCATCAAGAGAACATCTACATGATATGTACAAGGGATGCTCCTTTTATAGGAGCGTAAACCAGAAGTCTTAACGGCCAGAATGGTTGTCCAACGGCTAGTTGGTTCAGGAGCTATATTCTGGTGTGTGATTGACATATTTGTCCTATTCACGATACAATATGCTAACAACCTACATTAACGTATTTATATGTGTGTATAGTGTATATACATTTATACCACTGTGTTTACGGTATAATTCTAATGTGTATTTCTACTTTTATAATCTAAATGTAGTGAATATGAACTAAGATATGAGTATTGTTCAGTTGTATATGTCAGATGGTTTCTGATGATATCTCGGCCATTATGATGATAAAGAGCATGTGTACTCTTGGTAGCGCAATCAGTAATTCGATAAATAATCCCTAGTGTACTTGCGCTGTTAGTCTTTCCAAATTTATATGCGTGTTTCATGCATCTGCGACTTGTATACTTGGATTTAAAGTTGAAACGTAATAAATTGGATGGTTGTTGAACATTTTACTTCTTAGGTTCCATAACATATTTACTGTTTTGATAGGCCTATTTTTGACTGCCATGAAATTTTGAAGTTTAGAATCACCAAACACTGTACATTACCATTATCTATATATCTGGCTATCTTTTCTTTGGATTCATGTTGTTTCCCAATATCCCTCCATAATTAGTGCTTTAGCATTATTTGATTTAGTATACCATGAGACGTAAAAGTTCCCCTCTTGTTTCTTGGAATAAAATGAATACAGATTCTTTCATCATCGTGGAGGGATGCTGCTAGGAACTTGGCTGACACTTCAACTGGTTCCACTGGAGAGGCAAAACTGAATTTCGGTGATGATGCTGAAAACATGGTTTCTCTCTCTGATGCTCCTTCAATTCGAGGTTCTGCAATTGATTATTGTGGTGTCAACTCTTCAGTAGATAAGCATCAGCATCTTAGATATCGGACAAGAGTATTTGCTGCCGAGTACGTGAAACCATTCTTTTATCAGAATTACATGGAATTGAGCGTCCTTGTTGTTTGTACTTGTTTGCTTTGTGCTCTATCTTTTGAAGTTGGGTATGGGAGAAAAGTACACTTAGAAAGGCAATGAGTACTGGTAATAGATTTATGAAACAAAAAGATGAGTCCGAAAACATTTCCAGTGCTAACAAGCAAAGTATACACCTAAGTGCCTGCAGAATTGCATAAGCAAATAAGATTTCTTTACGTTTTTTCTTTCTCCACTGCTCAAGCCTTCCCATGTGTGTTGAAAGTGGCTTTTTTTCTCTTCTGCACACTTCCCCTGAACTTCCTTAAGATAGATTCTTTTATTCATTTCTTGACAGGAAGATTAGATCACTATGAATGTAGAAGTTTTTATTAGTTACATCTGAAAATTGCTTCAGCATCTGCCCCCATTTAACAAGGTGTCGGATCAGTGTGTAGCCTCCACCTGAAAGGTAGATAATCTCTCTATTTTTTCATCACAGGGAATATGTGATCTCTTTCTTGATCAGCTCTCTTGTCTTCAATTCCTCCGTGCTAATAATCATCCCAAACATTCAATCCACCAGATGATGATCTTGCTACATTTTTGCTAGAGAAGACCGCAAAAGACCAATGGCCTGGTTTTGCTTGGGTCTCGTGCTCCCTAGAATTTTGCACGAGGACTTGCGGTAGGATATAGCTGCTTTACCAGAACTGGCTCCTACACTTCCAATTGTTGGTTGGGTTGACTGTACCGATTCTTCTCTCTAAAAAAAATCTTCTCTCTCTGAACCAATGGACGAAAATCTCTTTCATCCATATCAACACCTCTCTCCTTTCCACTTCTTAACTTCCACCGTCAACGTCTCTCTCTCTTTCCTTCTCCTTTGATGGTCATATAGCCACCTCCTGTCACCCCAATCCTCCTTTTTTTCTTCTTCTCGTAATCTACTGATGAAACTTTTCCGACTACTCCTCAGACCCATCTAGGCCATCTAGCCGTTGCGACGATGTTTTGGAGAACAAATTACCTACGCTTTATACTTCAAAATGTTTGGGCTTTATTACTTAAGCTCAGGTCTTCAACATGCAACAATTGGTAAGCGCATTATCAGCTTAGGCTTTCTTGCTCAAGCCTGAGGCCTCGTCGACTATGAAACAAGTGCAGACGAATAACGACAATGGAAAACAATTCTTTGCCATCAATCCAAAAACTATTGGTGAATTAAAACAGACATGGGTTTCCGCAATCATCAGCCAGGTAATGGGTAACGCAGCCTCATACTTCAACATGAAGAAGTTCACTGAAGATTGTTGTAGCGCCAAAGACCTTTTGGAAGTTCAAAGAGGGGGGACGATCTATTGTTTTTCGCTTCTAATTAGAGGATTCGAAGCAGAGTATCCTTGATCTCTCTCCCTTGCCTTTTGGGAACATGGTTCTCTTCCTTAGGCCTTGGGTCCCTGATAAACCCATTTAGCCCTTAAAGCTGAACGCGTAATATGTTTGGATTCAATTTTCTAACCTCTGTCTTTATTATTTGAACATGCACATCTTGAGTGGTCTAGGTAGCTTCATCGACAAACGCATGTTCATAGATAAGTTTACCTCCTCCAAATCAAGAGTAGCTTTTGCTCGGATTTGCATTGAAATTAAAGGTGGAGAACTGCCTCCAAAATCCATTACCTTCTTAGATGACTATGGTCGTGAATGTTCACAGGAAGTCATCTATTAAAGAAACTAATATCAAGCTTAACTTACTGAACTCAGTATTTGTGGAAGGAATTTCATTCATAAAGATATATTCAGCATTATTTCAAATAGCTGAAATATGTAGCTATATATACAGAGAGGAATAAGAGAAAGCTAACGGCTATTTCTGAATATGACCTAACGGCTACTTTGCCAAGAAACTAATATCAAGCTTAACTTACTGAACTCAGTATTTGTGGAAGGGGTTTCATTCATAAAGATATATTCAGCATTATTTCAAATAGCTGAAATATGCAGCTATATATACAGAGAGGAATAAGAGAAAGCTAACGACTATTTCTGAATATGACCTAACAGCTACTTTGCCCTCTTACTGTACATTAATCAAATATAAAATAAACTTTGTTTGTTATTTTCTACATCTATGAATGTATGCCTTCGCACTGCCTCAAGTGTAAAACCTTTGGGTATTCTTGTGAAACCATCCATCCCAAATTAAGAGTCTTCCCACTTTAAGATCCTCTGCTTCTACATCAAGAACCCAGTTAAGAAACCTGAATGAACTGGTAAAAACACTAAATGGGTGCATAGAAGCAAAAGTGTTGAACCTAGAAATGCACAACACTTGAACAAAGATAAGGCTAAGGTAGTTGAAGGTGAGCAAGTTCTGAATGGAGAAAGGCTTACTAACCTTCCTGTTAACCCTTTTGATCATAGCTTACAAAGAAATCTACCTATGAACCAAACTTCTAAACTAATTAGATAGATTCTGATTCTACCCCTTTCATTTCCATAACTAGTCCAAAAAAAGTTACAGCCACTTAAACAGGATGATGTGAAGCCTGATATTTCCACTAGCCCATCATATACAAGGACAAAAACGAGCACAAGCAAGAGGAGAATAAGACTAATTCAATAAGTTAGTGAAGGTGAAATAGATTGTTCTTCCTCCACCTCTGCTGCTTATTCTGAAAATGGCTTAACCTTTAAGATTCATGATTTTGAAGTGGATAGGAGTGGTAAGAATCATAAACCCAAGTTTGGCAGACCATACCAGGGCTAGAACTACGTTTAGGCAATTGAGATCTAGTCGATACTCATCGTCTAACTATGAGCTAGACAATGCCAACCCAATCTACCTAGATAGGAGGAGTCAACCCACCGCAAAACAAGGAACAATTGTGAAGGTGAAGTCTGTTGTGACTACTGGGGAAGGCCCTAGCCCTCTTGATGCTGTGATGGCTCTTCACCAGTAGGATTTTGTGGGTTAACAGTAGTTCCTCTCTAACCAAACACTATATCAAGAATAAGAGTATGGGTAGACACATAAGTGCCAAATCCAAAAGATGATTAGATTAGCTTGCTGGAATATAAGAGGGTTGAACTCTCACTTGAAACAAAAATAAGTTCGGAAATATGTACTTAAAAAGGAAATCGGAATAATGGCCTTGCTGAAGTCAAGGTTATGTAGCAAAACTTTCATGAATTCAGTAATAGATGTATTAGAAATTGACAAGCTACCTACAATACATTCCCTAAAAGTGTAGCTATGATTTGCATTGGTTGGAAACCAAAAATTTTTGAAGGTCAGCTGCTGCATAGTGAAGAAAATGCACACAGAGGTTTTATGATCAAGATAATTCTAGAAAAAAGTCTTAAAAAATCTCAGAAAAATCATAGAAAGCTGATCTCAGCATTATCACATATCTAGCATATCTCATAAGAGCCATAGAAATCTGATCTTAGCATTATCATATATTTATTATATCTCATAATGAAGAAATAATATTTCATTATTTTATATGCAATCACATGTAGCTTTTCCACTAAGCTTTGTTACCAAGATAAGTTCATTCTTATTGTGGTATATGGATACAATAAAAGTAGAAGAAAGGATTTATGGCTGGCTTTAAGATACCTAAATAATCTTTATGGCTACCAACCCTGGATTATCATGTGGGATTTTCAACATAATCCTGGATTGCAGATGGAAAAATGGTAAAAATACGGTCGATAAGAATGCTATCAAGGAGTTTACTGAGTGGATTCAATACATGGATATTTACAAAATCTCTTCTAAAGGTTTTGAATTTAATTGGTCCAGTAAAAGAGATGAGGACAAGAGAATTTACACTAGAATTGAAAACATATTCCTTAATGAACATTGGAATAGTAAGTTTTTAAACTACCAACTAGACTGTGAAGCTCATGAAAGCTACGTAAGCTCTAGAATAGGCCCAGCTACAAGCCATGGAAGATTGTAGTGACAGCCTGAAGCAGCAAACTAAAAAGAATGCCTTAGATACCTACATTAGGCTGGTAGACTTTGTGGAAACCTTTTACAAAGAGAAAGCTAAGATTAAATAGATGAAAGGGAGGGATGGAAACACAAACTTTTTGCACAGATCTGTCAAGTCCCATATAGCTAGGAATAAGATTTTGAGGCTACAAGATGATAATGAAATCATGATTAATGACTATGATTTTGTGAAGAAAATACCTACTACTTTCTTTGAGACCCTCCTTACTTAACCCAACCCAACCCCTTCCTTTCTCGAAAGCTGTTATGGGAGATCTTTAACAGAAGCTCAGGTTTCAACTTTGTGGTTCAAGTAACCCTTAAGGAAATGAAAATTGCCTGTTCTCCATGAGAGGTGACAATGCGGTTGACCCTGATCAGTTCACTGTTGAATTTTTTTAAGTCCAACTTGGGCTTGATTGGTGATGAGTTCACTGTTGAATTTTTTCAAGTCCAACTTGGGTGCATCTATTGTCTTGAATCAGCCCTGTTACATATGCATTGGGTATTTAACGTTTTTCAGCATGCCATCTGAAGGATCACAGAGTATCTAGGTCTGTTTTGTCCAAACAACAGCTGCCCAAGATGGTTATGCCACAGAACTGAACTTGCACTTCTCATCGAGAAGTACCAGAAAGCTATTGTCTGGCAGTCGTCCCCTTGAACGGTAGGAACACCATGGCATGAGTGAACAAAACTCTATTTCCTCATTTAAGCCCTGCTATAGGGCTTGAGCTACCAGTCAATTATGCATTCTTTCTTATTTTTCTTTTCTTTTTGGGTAAATGAGAATTGTAGTATGCAATATAAACTTGTGAATTGCCTTAGCTATTTTCAAAATGGAGAAATGTCTCCTCATAACTGCCCAAGCAAACTATCTCCATTAACAGACCCTGGTGCAAAAATGTTAGGATCAAAACAGCAATTAAAAGCAATGAGCAATCTGTTCTTTCTAATTCGTCTCCTACCGCTAACATAGAGACTGATATTTTTAAGATTTTCTAAGCGTAAATCTGCTTTTTGTTCGTACACTTATCAACTTAGAGAAACAATCTATTATTCCTCTCCTACCAAATACTATAGACAATCGTGACAAAAGAGTAATAACAGGTAGTTCTGGGTTTCTAAGACTCTATGAGTTGCCCGATTGCATTGAACGATATCGTGTCATGGAAATTATCGATATTTGCTTTGTATAAACCTGAGTATAACAACAACACTCAAGCTTTTCTTGGAATCGTATATATGGATCAATCATTTCTCTTGCGCTTTATGTATTTATTTGTTTGTTTGTTTGAGTCGTACATAAATCTAGGGAAGGCCTTAGAGCAATTGGCAAGGTTGCGCTTTGTGACATTGAGGTCACGGGTTCCAGATGCGAAAACAGCCTCTTATACAAAGTGTAGGGTAAACTGCGTACATCAGATCGCGGAGCGATCCGGCCCCTCCTTGGATCCTGCGCAAACGAGGGAGGCTAGTGAATCTGGAACGCCCTTTTAGTCGTAGCTAAATCATATCCTCTTTGTGTGCCTTTTAATACCTATTGTATAGTATGTGCCTTTAAAATACGCCTATTTCAAAAATATCATATCATCTCAACCGTGATACCGGTCTAAGTACCTAAAATTCTCATTTAAATCTTATACCATCTAAATTGCCTAAATAAACCAACTGTCTCCAATGTGCTCTATCACTGACCATATGCTCTGGAATTGTCATATAAGTTATACCCTTTTTTTTATTGTCTCTCAATGTCTTCTTTGGTCTCTCTCATGTTTAAAATGCATCTGATTCATTGTCTCGCACCATATAAGATGTGTATTTGCAGGACGTCTTTGCACATGTGCATATAACCTGACTATAAACAAAAAAATTGCCCTAGAATAAGACCATGCGAAGAATAAATGTTCTCTGTTCTCCTCCTAACATGGCTTCAACAAGGCTCTCTTTGGCTTTAGAACTAGATTATGGATGGCAAGTTTTTTGTACATTTTGGTCCTTCTTTCAGTTTTAGGCCTAGAGCCTCCCATGGCCTTTACTGCTTGGGTTTTGCATTGCTCCTTATTATTAGGCTCGGCCTAATGGTTAGCAAATGTATAGTGAACAATTGACTATGATACAGTCTATTATAGTGGCTACCTATTTTGTATAGCTTGACTATAGTTGAAATTTCAATTACAAAAATAAAAAATAAAAATGGCTTCAGCTCCCTCCTTTAATCTCCTCTTTCATGGATTCACTGCGTTTCTGTTCCGAAACACTCTTCGGATGCCGTGAATCAAACAATAATGATGTGGAGCTCCCTTGGCCGATAGCTCTTTTGATATAGGGATTGTGAAGTCTTCTTGGTTGTCAGTTTCTAACACATCCATGGATTTGCTGCCTCTGCCTTCACTTGCCAAATTGACCTGCAGTTCAGTGTTAACTCTCACCGTCCCTTACGCGAAATTGCTGGTTATGTGACTATATTAAATTTTGAACAGCTTCATTACATATTTTTGTTCATTTTGATGCAGCTGCATGGGTTAGCTTGTGAACTTCAGTAGGTTAAGGAGTAAAATGATTGTTAAAGTCACGAGTTTTATAGTAGAAAAGGAATATTAATCTGCCGTTCATCCTTTAACTGTGATTTGCTTTTCGTGTGGATAGGTGCACTCGCATCTCATGGCAACCAGTCGGACCACAACTATGAATTGATGTCTATGTTTTTATCTTTTTTGTCTTTGCTTTCCTGTTGGAATAAACATAGTAGCATTAACTAAGTGGCTGGAAACAGGTGCTTGAGCCATCTTCCTGAAGCCGTTGGGAAGAACTCTGCCCATTTTGACCTTTCTATGGCTAGATCGCAAGTTGCTGAGGCAATGGCTTGTGAAGACTTGCTAGTTTTTCATTTACAAGAACTTATCGCCCTTGCTTACCAGGTACACATATGTTGACTATATATACTAGAAATTATATGATTACTCCTTGAGATTATTCTTGAACTGGTTTTACATCTTGCAGATAAGTACCATACAATTTGAGAACATGCGGCCTATTGGTGTGGCACTTTTGAGCACCATTGTAGACAAGGTATTGTTCGCATGTAATAGAGATATCCTAAGTTCGACCTTAGGTCTGTTTTTTGTGTTGCCTTTTTTTTTTTGTATGTGAGAATCTGGCTAATGGAATGGTTTCATTACCTCACTCTGGGCCACAACCTTGGCCGTTTGTTCAGGGTTATTTGGATGTCCATCTTGTAAAAATTTTCTTAATCCGGTAGTGTAGTTAGATTGGTCCACATTTCACGAGTTAAGCCTTTGCTCTGTCTTTTTGGTATCAAGAAACTTGCATCAATGCTATCATCCTACAACTTGTGGAATTTTCTTTTCTCTTTCTTGGCTTTCAAAAAGTAGTTATCTGAAACGTTTTTCCTTTCACTTACTGAGATCTAATCTTGCCTTACAGTTTGAAATGATAGCCGATCCAGATCTCCCTGGGCACCTTCTTCTTCAACAATATCAGGTCAGCCTTGTTCTAACAACACCGGTCTATTAAAATCTTTTGGTTCATCTAACAATTAATGGATGTTTACCAATGTGCATGGCATGTGTTCTCAGTTTTGTGCATAGGATGATACTGTTATCTTGGTGAACAGGCTCAATTATTGTCGGCAGTTCGAACTGCCTTGGACTCATCATCAGGCCCTACTCTTCTGGACTCGGGATTACAGCTGGCTACGAAGGTTCACTATTTATCCATTTGTTCATCACCAATTCTTTTTCGTGGGATTTGATTGGTACCTGGAATTTCAGATATTGACAAGTGGAGTTATTAGTCGAGATCAAGTTGCCGTGAAGCGAATATTTTCACTGATTTCACGCCCACTGGATGATTTCAATGGCCTCTATTTCCCATCATACGCAGAATGGGTTTCTTCCAAGGTTATTTAGTGTTTTCCATGGGTTTTGTATGAAGGAAGAATATGGTTATTATATTGTGAATTGAGGAATTATTATTCATCTATTTAAAATCAATACACAAGTTTGTGCCCTTTTTGTGGAGGCAATATACAAACCTCTAACGGCTGAAAGGTTCTAACGGCTACTTTCCTAGAACTGTCGACGACTATAATCTGTCAAGCGGTGGATTTTTTTATCCTTATTTGACCTTAGAAATGATTGCTTAAACTAGTATATGATCTATTTATATTTGTATGTATATAGGTGTATACTCTATGTGTGATAATATGTGTATTTACATATGTATTTTTTATGTATTTTTACAGCCCCTTCAAGGTTAGTGTATATGTTTATGCAACCGAATCTAGCCATCAATGTCTGTAATATCCTTGTAGAGACTGGTGTAATTATTAGTTGAAGACACATGTACAAAACTAATAGATTTCAACCTTAAGATGTTTATTAGTAGGATTATGTATAAATTGACTTATAAAACTCATTGCATAGCATGTATCAGGTCTGATATGAGATAAGTAAATCAATTTTTCTACTAATCTTTGTTAACTTAACTTGTCTACAGATATTTTATCCCACAATTTTCTAGGTTTGTGTACTGGTTCAATTGGTGCGAGTGTAGGCTTACACCCATTCACCTGTAATAAGTTCATAATGTACTTTTTTGTGATCTATTCATCCGAATTTTGGTTCTACCCTATTCTATACGTTAAAAAAAACACCACAGATTGGTTGTATTAACATAGTATCTTAGCCATGTGGTTATCTAAGGTTGGCACTAGCCTAATATGCATATTGTAAGCCACCTTAACCAGTTGTGTGACTATAGGTGTCCAGACAATGGTACATTTTGTAATTTTGCCAATTTGGCCTATATATCGAAATTTAAATAAAAAAGTGTATATTCTATGTGGGATGATATGTGTATTTAATGTATATTTTCCTATGTATTTCTACATTAAATTTATCATGTGTGTCTATACCATAGATGAGATTTCAATGTTGAAGAGGCATAAGGATGGTTGTTTCCTTTTCCCCCTTTCTTTCCAGATAAAAGTAAGACTTTTGGCTGCTCATGCATCTCTGAAATGTTATGCTTATGGATTCTTGAAGAGAGAAGAAAACCAGCTTCCTGAGGAAATTCAAGCTTTATTGCCATTATTTTCAAAAAATTCGGATGTTTTATGTGTATACTGGTTATCTGTACTGAAGGACTATTTCTATATCTGCTGCGGTGCACACCCTAAAAAAGAGGTGAGCTTAGATTCTAGAGAATTGCAGAATTGAAAGCTAGCATTTTCTATGTGCTGACCCTTTGATATTCTACCTGCTTTTCGTATACAGTGGAAACACTTCCTTGAAGGGGTCCAATCTTCGTTAGTATCATGTAAGTTGCAGCCGTGCCTAGAAGAAGCTTGGCCAGTTATCCTACAAGCACTGGTGCTCGATGCTGCCCCAGAAATTTTTGTTCCAAATGGAACTCCAGTGGCCAAAAACAGACCTTTTATATCTGATTATTCGATGGTTGAGTTGAGCTCTAAGAATTATCGTTTTCTGTGGGGATTTTGTTTATTAGCTCTATTCCAGGGGCAGGATGTTGGCCGTAATGAACATATAATACCAATGTGTTCAGAGTCCAAACTCAGTGACCTCTTCGAAGATACAAATGCATTATGTTCAAAGTTGTACGAAATTGTTTTACCTGTCATCCAATCTATCATTTTGGGTAGATTTTTCACTGCTGGATTTGTCACTATGGATGCCTGTACAGAATTCTTACAGGTGAAGAGCTTTGTGGCTTTATTTATTTATCCTGTTTATTCTTCCTCTTTTCTTTCTGTTAGAGTCTGTAGTTAACAAAGCTCAGAGGTTTTTTTCTCGTGCTGTGTTCCTTGATTTTCTGCTTCACTAGTCAGTTTTCCTTTGTTAGATAACTTCATTTGGTGTAGTGCTTTTTTTTTTTACTTATTCCATTTTAAAGCTTGCAGGTCAGTTCATACTCTGTTTTCATGGACAATTCTTGGGACAGTCTTGTTTTGCCGGTTCTGTTAAAGGTGATTTTTCTTATTGTCTCTCTCATCTACTATAAATTTAGTTGCGCAAAGCCGATTGACCTTGGAAATGTGTTCTGGTGGCGGCATATTTCAAGGGGATGTAGGTAATGAATCTGTTCTTTGAAGTAAATACTAGGATATATAACATGAAAGATCCAAAGCAGAAAGAGTCGTGGTAGTGAATTATTGGTTGATAGTAAAATTTTTATTTGGTTTTATATACTTTCTTTTACTCATAATATGCGTTTTTCAATGACAATTTGATATTTCCTGGAACCTTGACCAGCTGATTTCTCGACTGTGATGGTGTTCCTTTTCGTGTGTTCCTTCAACAGGTTTTGCAAGAGTGTCCAGAGGATTTTCTGTGTACAGAGAGTTTTTCATCCTTGGCAGCAGAACTTTGTTCAGCATTTCTGTTTAAATACTTTGGAAGGTGTCTCTCTTTAAATTGTAATGTAATTTTAGTTCGACTACTCAGCTTGTACAAGTGATCCTCATGAGTTTCGGCTGTAACTATAGCTCCTGTTTATTTTTTTTGTTGGAAATGTTCAGTGGTGATGCAACTTCTTCATTCCATCCAAACTGCGAGAACTTCGTACCTCTCTCGCTTACTACTGCAGTTACGCTTCTCAGACGAAGTGGCTTGAAGGTGGTGGTTTCAAAAATTAAACCTGTTATTACATGGAATAGTAAACTTACACATATATATGTAATATGTGTGTTTGTGTCTGTGTCTGCGGGGGTGCGTGTGTGTGTATACCACGACATTGAGGACGTACTTGTGTATATTTCATATATACGTTGCTAATTAATTGTAATGGCTTCTCTTGCAGGTGCAGTTAAAATTCTTATTGGCTCTTCTTTTCATTGGTTGCACGTTCACTGCAGAGTCGTCAACAGAATTGCGCCTCTCAAGGGCTAATGACTTTTTTCAATCGGTCATTTATTTGGTGTTAGAGCACATTCAGGGTGAGCAACTAATTAAACTCTAAATATCGTTCTTGCGCTTTTCTTATTAGGATTTTTCAAATCGTCTAAAGATCTATCCATGAACCTCCAGTCCCTTACCCCTGTTTCTTTTCTCCTCTCCGTGGCATTTATTTACCAAATACTGAGTGCCTCAATATAAAATTTGAAAAAATTTAGATGATACAGCAGTTCTAATTTGTAAACTGCTCCTCTTGATCGAAAATTGAAAAAAAAAAAGCTATAGCTAATGAAGGCGGCGGCAATACGTCTTTTGATTGTTAGGTGGAATATTCCGTACCCGAATCATCAAGGGTAGCTTCTTTTATGAGACTCTGTGTTTTATGTGTATAAATAACAAACACAGCGAAAAAACCGTAAGTCTAGCCGTTCAACAATATTTTTTCTACCTTTGATATTCGAGTTTGAATCTCCTCTCCAACAACAACAACAATATTCAAGCCTCTTTCTCACTATGTGGGATCGGTTCTATGGATCAATTATTTCTCTTGCACATTAGCCTAAATCATACCCTCTTTGTGTCTCTTAATACATAATGCATAATATGCGTCTTTAGTATACGCCTCTTTCAAGAAATATCATATCATCTTAACCGTAATTTCGGTCTAACTACCAAAAAATTCTCACTTAAATCTTACCATCTACATGACATCACGTACACGAATCAACTGTGTCTATTATGCTCTATCACTGACCATATGCTCACCAATTGTCACATAAGTAATTTCTTTCCTTATTGTCTCTCTCTATGTTTTTTTATTAAAAAAGGACAAACACAGAGAGAGACACACACACACACATATATATATATGCACACACATACATATGTATGTATACATATGTATGTATGTATATTATATTTATATTTACACGCACACATACATATATAAGTGCAATTGGGTAACAAATATCATGCGTGTATTTTTATGGAAAATTTTAACCTGATCATGGCGCAACATTATAAATAAATAAATAAACATATATATATGTGTCAATATGTAGGTATATATATGTGTGTTTATCTTTGTGTGTTTGTGCATATATGTATGCATATATATCTATATATGTATGTGTGTGTGTGTGCGTGTGTATATATATGTATGTATATATATACATATATACATACACATATATAACAACACTCAAGCTTTTTTTTCCACTGTATGGGGTCGGCTATGTGGATCAATCGTTTCTCTTTCGCTTTATTTGTTTGATATTTTAGTCATGATCTAAACCCTACCCTCTTTATGTGTCTCCTAATTCTTAATGTAGTATCGGTTACATGAATCAACTGTCTCTATTATGTTCTATCGCTGACTATATGCTCACTAATTATCATATAAGTCATATCTTTCCTTATTGTCTCTTTTCATGTCCTCTTTGGTCTCCTTCTCATATGTTTAACATGCACCTTATTTATTGTCTCACGCCGACTAACATGTGGACGCCTTTGCACATGCTCATACCATCTTACTCCAACTTTCTCCTTATTTGCTCATTTCTTATTTTATCCTTGTATGTCTACACATCCATCTTAACATTCTTATTTATGTCACTCGCATCCTTTGTTCATTCTCATGATTGACTATCCAACATTCAGCTTCGTACGACAGTGCAGGTCTTACTGTCGTCTTGTAAAACTTTTTTTAAGTTTTAAAGTTACTTTCCTATCATAAAGAAGACTTGACATACTTCTCCACTTTAGCCATCCATATGTGTGTGTGTATATGCATCTATGTGTGTATGTACATAAATGGATCTTCTGTTATGACCAATCACCACTTTCAAGGTCTTTCCTCTGATGTGTGACTTATTGGACCACTAGTCAATCCATTTACAACACAAAACTTCTCGGAGTGCTACTCATGTTTGGCGCATGTAAACCTTATGTTATGTTCCTTTTAGCTTTACTGTATAACCTCAAGTTGGTTGATGATTATAGTAAGGGGGTCAGCAGCCCCCCCCCCCCCCCCACATACACACACATCTTCCTGAACTTTTAATGAAGAAAAATTTATGTATTGTTTCAAAATTTTGATTTACGAGTGAAAAATATAGAAAATATAAGTATATAGATTTCAACATAATAAAACCCATGTTCCTTTCAACTGTCTACTAAATTAATCAATTATCTTGAGATTTGTTCTAAATTGTGAAAAATAATTTGATGATATATTAAAAGAAGAAGTTTTTTAGGACAGTTGCAATTCTACTTAATTACATTAACTTTATATTGTGTTTATTAAATTGGCTTGGCTTCTATATCCGTCATAAAATGTGTCTATTAACTTTTTAAAACAAGCAAGTTTGATTTTGGATTGATCCCCATTAGTCTAGACTATGGCTCTCTATTGCCCCTTAGTGACAAACTTTTGTCATATTTTCAGAAAATTTTAGAACAGCAAGAAGGTTGGGAGAATATAAAAGCTACTTGTCTGAGTATTAGTTTGTCCAGTAAACTACACATTCATGGACTACGGATCCAATTCGTCTAACCAAGTTTTTTAAACTCAAAATAGACATGTTTATTATATTTGCATGGTTTCATCCTTCACATTTGCAGCTACAGATTTACGCTATGGAACAAGAGAGATTAGTATATATAAGCTCAAAATCTCCTGTGCTTGAGTTATGCTTGGATATGAATAAATTTTGTTGACTTGATTCATTGTAGGATCATCCTCCTTATACTGATGTTTGATTTATTTCTTGGAAGTACCTTTTTTGCGATTGCTTATAGATTCTTTCTTAACAGATACATCTGAGTTGGCTGTTGATGGTATCTGTCTACTATTAAGAGTATCTCAGGCTTGTCTACGTTCATCCACTAGTTTAAGTTATGAATGCGTACAAAGGATTCACAAACTCGATGATAAAAGATCCAACATGCAGACATTGCTGAAGATGAAGCTTGTGTTTTCTCTTGAGCACATTATTTCTGTTACTATCATGGCTTTTGAGGCTACCCATTTTGTTCAGGAGCAAAGACTAAATGTTGCGTTGTCTTCTGTTCTGCGACACAGCAAGCACTGTTTCGAAGTTGTTCTTCGTGACTCGGATATACAGGTACCTGATCTACTGTCGCTGTTTAGTTGATAGACCCTCGTTTATTGCTTAGTGTGAGTTTTCTTGTGTAGGTCCAGGCAATTGGACTGCAAGTACTGAGGACTTTGTTAGCGAAGGGAGGCACTAAAAGAAGTAACTTTTTGTTAGTCTTTGTTGGTGAGCTTGTAGAAGAGATTCTTCTCTTGAATCAGAGATATCTGGAGGTAATCCTTTTTCTTTGGTTGTTAAGGTTCCGTCTTTTGTATCAGAGCTTATTTAGGTAAATCATATCTAATATGATGATTTGTGGTACAGAGACCTGTAACAAGGGAACCAGTGGCAATGGTTGGTGAGTGTTTGCAAATTCTGATGCTTCTGCAAGCACTGCCAAAGTCTAGTGAATCCCAGAAATGTTTTATGAATATTCTTCTGGAAGCGATTGTCATGGTTTTCACAGGATCGAAGGATGCTTACTCGCAGGTATTAGCAATCATTTTTGCTTGATTTAGTGGCCTTTTACTTGTTTCTTTTTGGATTCACTACTTTGGAGCCTCTTGTCTCGTCTAGGACGTTATTGAACTGAGAAGCACAACTATGAAACTTGTTGCACAACTTGCCCAAAGTCCAACTTCAGCAGCTCATTTTAAGGAGGTGTTGCTGGAAATGCCAATTGTGCGAAGGCAACAATTTCAGGTGTGCTTATGTTTTTGTTTAACTCAGTCTGGTCGAATTTTTGACTTGTGGATTCTAAGATAAAATGGTGTAAAACTTTGTAAAACTTTTCTATCTCTCCTACGAGTAATGAACTAATCTATCTACGGCTTATTTGGTCCACTTTTAAACGTAATCAAGTGTTCATCTCTTTTTATTTGAAAAATGTATTAGTCACTATAAAGTCATACGCTACTGCGAAATCTAAACTTGCTATTGTGAAATCTAAAATTGATCTTCTTTCATCATTCTTGTTTCCAAAATCAAATCCATTTGTGTCACTTTAATCCTTATTCTCTTTATCTGCACATCTATTTAAATCTCCTCCTATAAAGATATTTTCACCTATTGGAATTTCACGCACTGCGTCTTCTAAATCTTCACAAAATTGAACATTTATAGCCTCATATAAATCAACTTGAGTAGTAAAGTAATTGAGAGCAGAAAATGTATTTCGTATATAACAGGATAGCTGTACAAAATGGCTACTTTTAACCTTGAGTAGATGCTGAGTAAATGCTGGATAACTATAGTATCTATAAGTATGGAAACAATTAAAAAAAATAGAATCAACAAGGTTCCTTTAATTTAGAAAGTAACTACTACTAATTAGTATCTTTCTAGGATATTGTTTGTGGTTCTTTCCTTCTATTCCGATTTTTTGGATACTTCTCAAGCTTGACTGTAGATACTGATACACCAAGCTTAGATAATAACGCTTGAAAGACTTTGATAGAGACTGGGTGAGGAGATCAGCCGATTGTTTCTTTGTAGAAATATACTCCAGGTTGATAGTTTGTCTTCTATCTTTTCTTGCATGAAGTGTCTGTCGACTTCCACATGATTGGACTTGTCGTGGTGAATCGGGTTTTCAGCTATATGGATAGCATATATGTTATCACGGTATACTTAGATTAGATTGTTTAATGTTTCTCCAAGTTCGCTTAGGACCCTATATAACCACATTCCTTCACATACTCCAAATGCCAACGCTCTTAGTTTTGCTTCTGAACTACTTTTTGCCACAACTGCTTGCTTCTTACCTCTCCATGTAATCGAATTTTCTCATACGTAAGTGAAGTATCCAGTCATTGACCTTCTGTCTATCTTAGAGATAGCCCAATCAGCTTCTGTATAAACAGTTATAGATCTATCTTCTGATAAAATGTAATCCCTGACCTGGTGACCCCTTCAAGTAGCTGAGAATTCTCATAGCAGCTTTAAAGTACTCATTAGTAGGTTCTTACATGACTTGGTTAATAAAACTCACTGCATAACCAATGTCAGGTTTAGTGTGTGACAAGTATATTAGCTTGCATACTAATCTTTGGAATCTTACTTTATCATTAGGTATTTTATCACCTATTTCTTTAGATTGATATCCTAGTTCAACAGGAGTTGGAGCACGTTTATAAACATGCTTCTCTGTTTCTGTTAGTAAATCAAGGGTATACTTTCTTTGCGATATACTCATTCCTTTTCTATTTCTGGTTACTTCTATTCCCAGAAAGTATTTGAGTTGTATAAGGTCTTTGACTTGAAACTGTTTCGACAGTAGCCTCTTAATCTTGTTTATGCTTTGTTTATGGCTTGATAAATTGGATGTGCTTCTTATATTATGCATTAGCAGTTGATCGACACGTAATTTTCATTATGGGTCATCGGAAAACAACTTTTGTGTGTTTTTAAAACATGAGTATGGTTGCGTACATCCGCCCCCCTCCCTGTCATAGCGGGAGACTCTAAGGCAATAGGGTAATGTTGTTGTTGTATTATATCATCAGCATACACAATTAAAACTGTAACTTTTTTGGAGTCATATGTGTGAATAGTGGGTGATCACTGTGACAATGTTGAAAAATCTGTCCTTTTACAACACTTTTAAACTTTTGAAACCACATTCTAGGAGACTATTTCAGGCCATAGAATGATCTATTGTGTTTGCACACCATGCCACTGTTAGTCTCATTCTTAAAACATGGTGGGAAGCTCATGTAAACCTCTTCGTGAAATTCTCCGTTTAAAAATGCGTTCTTAATATCAAGTTGATACAAATCCCAATCAAGATTTATAACTAACGAAAATATTATTTTTATTTTATTTAGTTTTGCAACATGGGCAAAAGTTTCTAAGTAATCTATTCCATAGGTTTGAGTAAAGCCTCTAGCCACTAGTCTAGCCTTGTACCTATTAAGAGTTCCACCAGAGTTATAATTAACTGTGAATATCCACTTACACCATATTGGTTTTGTTCTTTTGGGTCTTGAAATGATATGCAAGTTTGTGGTAAAGGCTTTGAATTGTGACTGAAGTTTAGAATAGGTCATAAAGTTATAGAGTGGATGTTTAGCATACTCTCTTACTCCCTTCATGTGGGCCATATGTCTATTATCTATGTTTGGATCATTAAGCTGTAAGATGCTTTGTTCATTAGAAAGTTCAATCCCATGTTTTTTTTTGTATGTGTACGTGTATAGACTTTAGTGATGGAAGGCTTGATATGGTTGTCTGTTGTAGTGTGATCCGGGACTGTTGCATGAGGTACAGTGTTATAAGGAAAGCTAAGTGTTCCTTTATGAAGGTTGGAAGCATGCTGCTGTCTAGGATCTTCTGGTTTAGACCTATTATAACTTATATCTATCAGGTTCCAAGTTTTCTCCTGGACTTGATAGTGTTGTTGATTGTCATAAAAAGATAGTGTTTCATTGAAAGATACATCCAATGGAGTGTAAGTTTTCTTGGTAGAAGGGCAGTAGCATTTATACCCGTTTTGAGTGTCTGAGTACCCAACTAAGATACATTAACTGACTAAGATCAGGTTTGCTTCTATATATTGATTGTGCATGTACATAGGATGTGCATCCGAGCACCTTAAATGGAAGTTCAGAAAGTAGCTTAGCGTGTGGGCAGCTTATGAGTAATTTTTGTTTAAGTGTGTGGTAGTTTAGTACCCTTGTGGGCATTCTATTTATAAGATAGGTGGTTGTGCATACAGCTTCCTCTCAATATTGCTTAGAAACATGTATAGAGAACACTAAGGCCATTGTGACTTCTAACTAGTGCCTGTTTTTTTCTCTCAGCAATCCTATTTTGCTGAGGTGTATTAACATAGGGAGTCTTGTGGTATATGCCTTTATCATTCATGAATTGTTTTAAAGACTTATCTAAATATTCAGCAGCATTATCAGATCTCATGGTTTTAATCTTTACACCAAACTGGTTTTGTATCAATTTATGGAAAACCTCGAGAACGTGACCTGCCTCTGATTTATGTTTAAGTAAATATATCCATGTTATCATGGTATGGTCATCTACAAATATGATAAACCATTTAGTTCTACTGATGTTGGTTATACTTGAAGTTCCCCAAATATCAATATCCATCAGGTTAAATGGTAGACTTTTTTGTATAATTGAGTGTAAAAAGTGTAGTTTATATATCACTGGAGAGTTGTACAAAATGGCTACTTATAGCCTTGAGTAGAGGCTTTGTAAATGCTGGATAACTATGGCATTTACTAACTATGGAAACAATTCAAATAATGAAATCAACAGGATTTCTTTAATTTAGGAAGGAAGTAACTACTGCTAATTATACTTACAAAAAAAGCTACCAGTAATTAGTGTCTCTCTAGGATATTGTTTGTGATTTTTTCCTTCTATCTCTGATTTTTTGGGTACATTCTACACCCTCCCCCCTCAAGATGGTTGTAGATATTGATAAAACCAAGCTTGGATAATAACGTTGAAAGTCTTTGATAAAGACTTGTTTGGTGAGAAGATCAGCCAACTGTTTCTTTGTAGGAATATACTCAATCTTGATGGTTTTGTCTTCTATATTTTCTCGCATGAAGTGTTTGTCATTTTCATATGCCTGGACTAGTCGTGTTGAACCGTGTTTTCAGCATATGGACAGCAGATACGTTATCACGGTATACTTGGATTGGTTTGTCCAAGTTCACTTAAAACCCTTTTTAGCCACAGTCCTTCACAGACTCACAATGTCAACACTCTTAGTTCTGCTTTTGAATTGCTTCTTGCCGCAACTGCTTGTTTTTTACGTCTCCATGTAATCATATTTCCCTATACATTAGTGAAGTATCCAGTGGTTGACCTTCTGTCTGTGTTAGAGCCAGTCCAGTCAGCATCTGTATCAACAGTTGTGGATCTATCTTATTGTTTCTTCAAATGTAATCCCTGGCATGGTGACCCTTTCAAGTACTTGTGAATTCTCATAGCAGCTTTAAAGTGCTCATCAGTATGTTCATGCATGAATTGACTAATAAAACTCATTGCATAACCAATGTCAGATCTAATTTGCGAGAAATATATTAGCTTGCATACTGATTTTTGGAATCTTACTTTATCAGTAGATGTTTTATCACTTATTTCCTTAGATTTATATCCTAGTTCGACAAGAGAGAGAGCAGGTATAGAACCCAACATCCTTGTTTCTGTTAGTAAATCAAAGACAAACCTTCTTTGTGAGATACTCATTCCTTTTTTATTTCTTGCTAATTCCATTCCTTGAAAGTATTTGAGTTGTCCAAGATATTTGACTTCAAACTGTTTTGACAGTAGTCTCTTGGTCTTCTTTATGCCTTCTAGATTGTTACCTGTAATTATTATATCATCAACATAAGAAAAAGTTTTAATTTGAAAATGACATGAAAAACCAGTAGTTGGTCCTTCCAATATTTTGAAATCTTAGTCCGCCATTAGAAACTAGAGTTTGTCGAATATAAAACTTTGTTTTCGAAATGTTTTATCAGTGACATATGAAAAACCAGTAGTTGGTCCTTTCAATATTTTGAAATCTTAGTCCGCCATTAGAAACTAGAGTTTGTCGAAGATAAAACTTTGTTTTCGAAATGTTTTATCAGGGATAACATTAGGAAAATGGCTTTATTACTATGTTTTCTTTCTGGAGACGTGTGAATATCACTATGACATTTTTCTTATGAGCCTAATACCTAATGCATGTGCTTCCGTCTGATGGTGGCGTCACTTAGGGCAAAGGTTATATTGCTGTCGTATTTTAAAGTCATTTGTAGCTCAAGTCTTTCTAAGGAACGCTTAGTTTTCTCACATTCATTTCACACTTCTGCGAATCTAATTATGAATGTCTTCTTTCAGGAAACTATCCGTGCTTCAGTAACCCATGATCAACAAACCACGCAAAAGATCTCAACACACCCAGCCTTAATAATCAAGGCACCAGCACAAGCAGAGGAAAGTAAGGAAGATAGCTTGCATCCCTCTGCTGTAGAGGCAGAGCCTGGCAATGATACTGCAGACGAGGATGAAGAGGAAGATGATTGGGACACATTCCAATCTTTTCCAGTCCCAGTGGGAGAGGAGGTTGCCTTAACTGCATCTAGTTCCACAGAAGTATCGAATTTGGTTGAGAACCCTTCTGTTCCAAGTCATCATGCTGAAAGATCCGGAACTGAAGTTTCAGAATCTGTAGACAAGGGTGAAGGGATCGCCTTTTCTAATGAAGAGTTGACAGCAACTGGGGAATTTCTCATTGCGGAAGCTGACACTAATAAATTCTCTGGGCAGCAAGTTGTTCCCCAAGCAGACAGCAAGGAAGTCATGTCTGACAACAAGCAGACCATGAGTGAAGAATTTTACCCTGCAGAAACCGACGCAAATAAAATCTCTGAGCAGCAAGATGTTCTCCGAGCAGAGACCAAGACGAATGTTATCCAATCAGAGAGCAAGAAAGTCACTTCTGGTCAAACATATGAAAGAGCCTTGCTTAAACATGACGAGGGATCGTCAACAGACATTGAACCCAAAGTTGTGGGAGAGCCACCTCTGGATGCTCAACATCCTGAATCCAGAGAGGGATGTGATGAGCACCATACTGGCCCTGTGGAAGGATATTCCCATTCAAATGAAGCAGAATCATTTGATCGTTAGACCTGCCGAACCACTTCATGATTATAATCTGGAGACAAGGGGATCAGTGACTTGACCCTGTATCTGGAACCTGCCTGTTTTCTGCTTGAACAGTGTAGTAACTGTTGAACATCGAAGCTAACATACCGACAGGAAACATCAATTGTTTGAGTCGCCAAAAGGGCAGCAGATATTTTGCTTTGTGTTTGACAAAATTTTGAACTTTGAATTTTGAAAAGAGAGCTTCTGTTCTGGATGAAACTTCACTGGAAATGGGTAGGGGTTGAAAGCCTTGACAGTAAAGTGATAATTTAAACCAACATCTCGACCCTTAAGTTGGGGATTTGATACCCTCCCATGTGAATGGAGCAAATCATTTTGCCAGTCCCCTATCACTTAGTGTGCTGACCACATGGACGACGGATTAGTCTTCTGCCTTTCGGCTGGAGGGAGAGATACTTGGGCAACCAGAAAAAGTGATAATTTAGATGGATTGGGAAAGAGTGCACTTTAAGCTCTCTGGCAGTGGCTTCTTCGCTAGAAAGTGGTTTGTTTTTTCCCCCATTTTGTGTACCAATATTGTGAATTGTTCAGTTTTTCATCTGGTGATTAGTCGTGAAGATTCAAATTTCAAGAACATAAGTTAAAGAAGCACAGACATAGTCCCAGTGAAATTATGAAGGAAACAAGATGAGTGCAAAAGTAAATGATCGTATACCAGAACAAAAAAGGAACAGTTCCTGTATTTAGAGATTGCTCGAGTTTCCACAGATTTCCAGAGAAAGAAAGAGTGGTTAACTCCTTTAGCTCTCGTGGGAAGACTTTCAGAAGGATATTTTTCTGAGTATGATTTTAAGCTTGAAGTGGGTTTTACTCTACCAAGCTGTAAAGAGTGCGGACTGTTTTAAAACCATTTAATAACTTGGAATTCCAACTCATGTGTTTAAATAACATCACTCTTTTTAAATTGTGATAAAGTCGAACCAAGACAATATTTTGAGGCGGAGGGAATATATACTACTTTTGACATGTACCGTGAGGGGGAAAACAAATTATTTGCGAATGGCAGTTTAATCACTGTGAGAGTTTTTTACTTGTTAAGTAAGAAATGACTACGGATATAGTAGAATGAAGATACAAAGGGTCTACATAATGAGCAAGAGATAGTAATCGTGTATGTCTTACATTAATTGAAAAGTAACAAAATTTCTTAACCATTCAAGTGCCACAAACCATGAAATGTGTAAATTGGGCATTTCTTACATGTGTAGTTCTTTAAGGTGTATGTCAGGCAGAATCCAAATGTAGTATTTGAAATAGGAGAGTGGAGGATATACCCATTGCAAATATAGGTGTTAAACGAACAGAACAGTTCGTGAACTGTTCGAGTTTGGTTTGTATTCAGTTCAAGGTCGTTCGTTAATTTTACCTAAACGGGCCAAATTTGGACACATGTTTGAGTTTGTTTAGTTAAACGAGCCAAACTAACTTGTGTTCGTTTAGTTAAACAAGCCAAACTACAGTTTGACTCGTTTAAACAGTTATAGGGTTAACGATCCGAATTCGAATCAATTTTAAAGTTCGTTTAGCTAAAGCAACCGAGCCAAACAGTTCGTTTAGCTTAAAAAAATCCGAATTAAAAATCTAGTATTCGGTTTGGCTCGGTTCGTTAACACCGAAAAAATGTCATATGTGATTAATTTGGAAAAATGACTACGACAATGTACCTAGGATGGACTTTTTTACTATTTGCGGAAAGGGCAGATCGCCCAAAAGGCTTACGTAGGCCCAGAGCAAACTTCCACAATGTTAGGCCCACTGCGGGTATCGCACAATGTGACCCAAGGTGTCGAATTAATGGTCCATCTGGTCATAAGACGACCCGAAACGGAGCGGAAGACTGTGGAAGCTGCCGGCGATGGGAGAAAAAAGGTTGCTTGTTCTTTACGCTTCGCAAACTGGCAACGCCATGGACGTGGCTGAGTGGCTGGGCCGGGAAGCCGAGCGCCGCCGCTGCCCTTCCGTGGTCCTTTCCGTTGACGATTATGACCCCGTCGGTGACTTTTTCGTTCTACTCATTTGTTACATTATGCTGTATTTGTTCAGAATGATATGGTTTAGAACTGTGAAATGTGCAGGCAAGTTTGGCTGATGAGGATATGGTGATTTTCGTGGTTTCTACCACAGGACAAGGGGATGCTCCCGATGCAATGAAGGTTTTTTCTTGTTGTTTTCCTTCACTCCTAGTCAATTGTTGTTGTTGTTATTATTATTATTATTATTATTTATTTTTAGGACAATGTAACTGAAGCATTTCTGTTGCTTCTTATTTTTCAGGGGTTTTGGAGGCATTTATTGAAGAGGAATTTAGCTAATGATTGGCTTAAAGGAGTAGATTATGCTGTATTTGGATTGGGTGATTCGAGCTACCAGAAATATAATGTAATGATATGGTACTCGTAGTCTCTTTCTGCTTGTTACTGTTTACATTTTTCTTAGTTACTCCAACCAATAACACCAGGCAAAAGGGAAAATATTTGCCTTTTGCTTGTTTTGCTTTTTGTATGGTTTCCAAATTAATGTTCATTCACTTGCTTTACAATTAGAGACAAGACTCAGAAAAAGAAGAATGTATTTATTTCTCTTTCCGGAACAAGTAGTAGGTGGCTGATATAGATGAATTGCTGTCTTCAATATCTAGCTGAATCCTGATTACTTGTCTTTGATAACTGAGCCTAAGTGGGCCTTTTTTAGCAAATGATATAATGCTTTCTAGTATGTGTCATATTTCCCTTCTTCCCTGGGGTCAGTGAGTTTTTTCTGTTTGTTGATACGCAGGATGTCTGTGTTCTAACTTCCGTTCCCAGGACACTCATCTTGCATATATTTTGCTCTATGCTAAGGTTTAATTGAAATGGAAAGTATAGGAGGTTTAGGTAACTTCAAGTACTCATTTGTTAATTGTTTTATTCAACAGTTTGTTGCAAAGAAGCTTGACAAAAGGCTCTTGGATATTGGGGCCAGGCCGCTTATTGATAGGGGTCTGGGTGATGATCAGCACTCTTCAGGGTGAGATTTTTTGTCTATGGGATTCTAGCGACTTACAATTGAGTGCTTGTGCAGTAAATAAAATCTGCTTCAATGCCTTGTATCTACTATACTTTTTTGTTTAGTTTCTGATTTTCCGGGCATTTTTGCATTTTCTGTTGTCTTACAAAATTTACTTACATCCGATGCACATAACTCCGTTAAGTGTATTGTTATGCATCTAGGTTTTGTATGCAAGAAAATGCCCTTTTTTTGACTTGGGAAGGAGCCGGGGGGGGGGGGGGGGGGTCTTGTCTAATTTATTTATTATTCAGTTGGAATTCATTTGCAGATATGAAGGCACTTTAGATCCTTGGGCTTCCACCTTGTGGAAAGTATTATATCAAAAGAAGCCCATGTTATTTCCCAATGGTCCAGATGTTGTGTCTGATGGTGTCTTGATGGATGAACCAAAGATTCAGATTTTCTACCATGCAGTTGATAATGGAAATTCTGTATGTTCAGGAGCTTCAGGTGATTTGCTTCTTATATTTGAAAGCCTCAATCTCTGTAGATTTCTATGCAACTTTGCACGCTATCATATCATCTGTTCACTTCCATTTTGCTGCACTTTTATCAAAATTATGGGTCGTCCCAGTGCTGGTTAGAAGTGCATGCTGCCTTATTATTTGAGACAGTGAACATTTCACAAACAACACCCTGCCCCCGAGGGGGGAAAATAAAAATGAACACAGATAGAGAGGAAATCTGACTCCTTCCAAGTTTTGGCAAACAATTTGTTGATCTTTCCCTATGAGTGTCCATGACATGTTATTTTTCAAGGAAAGATTTTTCATCTTTGTATATTGGATATTGCTGATATATATAGCAGGTTTGCATCAGTTACCACCCACTGAGAAGTCTATGAATGAAACTTTAATCACAAGCCAATGAATTACTAACTCTAGTTTCTTTGCCCGTGTAAATCCTTTGGTTTCGAACAACTTAGGTTTGCTATGGTTTTGAATTTTTAGTAAACGTCCAGTTGGGATCCTGTCTTGAAGGTTGGTCTGTGTTTTCTGCAAACTTCTTTTGTCCGTGGAGATTGGAAGAAATTGTGTTTTAAATCATATATCCTTAAGTTCTTGTACTGAACCATGTTACTAATGCTACAGGATGAAAGTCATGGTTTTGTAGATGTGCAGGTTCTTGAGATGCTAATCGAGAGAACTCGCTCAATGTCTCCTGGGAGGTTTTCTGTCAAAAACAGGCCTGATTGCTTTCTGGAGTTGGTACGGTTGGCTCAGATGCTATTTTCTTATGATTATTAAGCCTGCCTGAGTAATGTGAAATTGGCTTATTTCTGATTGCAATGCATGATTGACAGGAATTGTGATTTCATGGTCCTATCTAATCAATTCAGACTATTGTAGGCTCTTATGACTTTGTACTTGCATCTGCAGCCTATTTTTTGGGTGAAGTAACGTTTTTTCTTGTTTCAAATTCTCTTTATCAGTGTACTCTCAGCCTTGAGGGAAAAATGACACTAGGAATAGATTGCTTAAACCAATTATCCTGTTTGTTGGCGTCTTACAACAATATCGGAGCTTGGGGATATTAGTTAGCATCTCTTACCTCCTTAACCCCATATGTTGTCATTTTCCAATGATGCACACCTTTCTGCCTATTTGCATTTTCCTTTTGCTGTTGGTGGGTGTTCCTCCAGCTGGTATATAAGAGCTTTTGACGCGTCCACTTCAAGTTCTTTAGTTGCATGTATACGTATGTCACTTCTTCCAAAATGTTGGTGCAGATAAAAAACTATCCATTATGTAGAGAAGGCTGTGGGAGAGATGTCCGCCACCTTGAATTTGAATCTGTTTCCTCTGTAAGTTGCTTTGTGCCTACCGGATTCAGTGATCTTGTCTTTAGATTGATTTCTTTGCTGAGCGATTGATCATCCTGTAGTCTATCAAGTATGAAGTTGGTGACGTGATGGAGGTTCTTCCTTCCCAAGATCCTGCTGCAGTAGATGCTTTCATAGCACGTTGTGGTTTGGACTCAAATGCCTATATCAATGTAAGTTGGATCCTTCTTCAGCGGCTTATTCATCTGATGTTACAGTTCATTGCTGTGTATTTGGAACTTCATGACTATCAATTTCTATTCTTTTCCAGTATTCCTTTCCCTTTTTTTTTTTGGTTACTGTTAGACTAAAGATCCTTTTTGCTTTTCCTTCTCCATTTCCGAAGGCAAAGCAAGGAAACACACGAGCTGCTATTATTAGGTGGATATGGTAAGTGGTTTAGAAAATCAAAACATAGTTCTCAAGCCAAAGGGAAAGAAGGAAACACATGGCCTGTTGTTATTAGGTGATTAGGAAAAGTGGTTTAGAAATGGAAAAGGAGTTCTCTGGCCAGATTGAGGATAAGAAGGCTTAGTTTGAAGATAATCACTGTTCTTAAGTAGGGATTGACTATGAAGTCCGTGAACCTCACCCCCTTTTTTCCTGTGACGGTATAAAAAATGGGTTTTGATGGTTTCAATACCTTTTAATCCTTGACCTTACCCGTGAAAATTAGTGCTTGAACATCATAAGAAGACGAGTTTGAGTAATTGAAGGCCTTCGGATCAGAGTGACCGAGATCCTTCAATATTCAAACATCTCCTGAGAATGGGATAGAGAACAACATTTAAGCTAACCTTAAGGAAATTTATTCAACAAAGATTTGAAAAGGTAGGTTCTCGGAGAGAACCATTGTACTTTATATAGAGAACAAACTTCGTTACCTGGCCCAATTTCAAATTTTCCTCCTTTTTTTGTTTCCTTTTACTTTTTGTAATTTTTACAAAAAATGTTGTGATTTACCTAAACTGCAAGTTATTGTCAATTGATCAGTAGATCCTTGATTCAATTAATCAGGGATATAGAGATCAAGTGATCTATTGATCCTTGCACTTGATAGAAGACGCAATTGCAAAGACCAAGTGTGTTTTATACCTTTTGCTCCAAAACTATTATTTTAGTTGCTATGCCTATCTGCACAAATGTGTGTGTTTTTGTGTGTGTATATATGTATATATAGAGGCTTATCCTCAGTTCCTGTCATATACTTTTTTAACTCATTTTAGATGATACAGTCATGTTTCTCCATTTTAATCTTCTGTTGTTATTGCAGACTTCAGTATGTGGATCTGGTGTAATTCTTCCTTTTACTTTCCTGAATGATTATCTATCTTATGATTCTTTGTCGCTAAGCAAGAAGCATTTTTGATGAGCTCAGATTTGATCTAAGTGAGCCTTCACTACTTGCCTACCAAATAAGCTAATATTTCCTCTGTTTCTAGGTTGTGTCTAGAGGTGATGGGTGTTACATTGGTGATACTTTGAAGCATCCTATGAAATTGAGAACTTTTGTGGAATTGACAATGGATGTTGCATCAGCTTCACCCAGGCGTTACTTTTTTGAAGTCAGTAATTGGTTCTTTATTTGCCAACATTTTTCCTCCCAAGTTCCATTGTTCTGTTGGGACGTCTTGTTGTATGCTTGTGTAATAGTTAGATAGAATACCTGCTTTATTGATCCATATTTGAGATAATGTTTGCATAATTTATGTAGGATGAACTTCCATTAGTTTCGTTTGCTGACCCTGATAGCGAGGTTGATGCACTTTTTTGTTTGCTAAGGATTCCACATAAAATTCCTGGACAAGAAATCAACAGCTTATGGAGATTTGTTTTCTGCACCTTAAATTGAAGCCTGTATTTGGTTGTGATAGGAAACACTTCTCACAGCTCCTGTCTTTAATGCATTTGTTAGATTTGGCTATATATTATATATGCAATAGTATTTTTCCGGATAGAGAGTGGCAGCTCAAATTTACATGTAAAATGCCTTCTACAATCTAAGAAACAGGTGATCAACGTGGCAACTAATGGCTAGTAACCTTGTATTTCACCCTTGTCCAAATACCAACGACCGGCCTTATCTTGATGATAATCTCATTTCTCATCGCAGCAGTTTTAGTAAGTTCTATCAAGGAGCCTTCGGTTTTTGTGTAACTGTATATGGTAGACTGTTGCAGCTATCCCTAGTTGCATCAATTCTTTGCAGAAATGACTAGCAAAATAACATCAAAGGCCTAGCACGGAGAATTTGAAGTAGCAGGTTAATTGATTTGTATTTTGGATCTGCCTGTGGTATGATGTGGTTCTGTTGCTATATCTGCTTCTATCATGTAGAGCTGACGGAATTGTAGTCTTAATCAATGATCTTTGCATTAGATATGTAGTTGCTTTTCTTTGCTATATTATGGTCTTCGTATGTCGTATGTCGGTTTTTATTGGTATCTATGCTGCAACAGTCTACCATATTATGGTATATTATGGTCTTCGTATGTCGGTTTTTATTGGTATCTATGCTGCAAATATCTAAATTCCTCAGGTGATGAGTTACTTTGCTAGTGCTCCACATGAGAAGGAAAGGCTTCAGTATTTTGCATCACCTGAAGGTAGAGATGATCTCTACCAATACAACCAGAAGGAACGGAGAACTATTCTAGAGGTGCGCTTTTTTTTGCTTACCCTCTTTTTGTTGCCTTTGTCTGGTCCTTGCTGGTGTCAATTTTAGTTTCACCACATTATTTTCTATGTAAATCATGTAATTATAAGTCGTTTGAGTTGCACCTAGATGAAAATATACTTATTTTGTTGTCTGGTTCTATCACTTGCCTCTCTGTGTGTTAGCTTTGAGTTGCAAACTATTTTGCATCTGAATGCTATATACTGAGGCCACCAATCCACCAGTAGTGGCGATTATCCTCGAAGTCAATTTCCCCCTACTCGGAGGACTGAAAGAACAAATCCAACGGAGGACTCTGGTGCCAAGTCCGTTAAGCGACATAGTAGAGGTAGGAGTAGAAGAAGGAAATCAAAGAAATAGCTTTTGGACCCCTTGTTAGGATTTTGAATTGCTCCCTAAAAGCAGGCTCTGCCTACTGATGGTTTGAATGAACATTGAGCAATTGCTTGTGGTACAGCGTATTATAATGACTACCATTGAGAAATTTAATATCTATGAAATTTAACTTACAAAAAATATATATATATTTCCTTGAGAGTTCCTAGGCCTCATTCAATCCTCTGCTACTTTGACTGACTTGTTTTTCTTGGATTTTCAATTGATTACTCTATGATTGGATTCTTTGACTCAAACAATCAGAGGTGAGGTGATGCGTGTTTGAGACGTGCAAGAAACGATCTTTTTTCTGGTTCGATGCTTAACCTTCCTGAGTGCGGATCGTTTATCAAAAACTCTTTTGAACTCTTGAACGTGCACAATTTTCTTTTGGTTGTTGAGCTAAAACCTTTAAAGTTGTTGAATTAACGTAATCCTAGAACCTTTTTGGAAGAACCCTATGCGTTAACTAGCAATCTTGTTAAGGATGATTCAATACCAAAATACTCAGTCTTGATGTTGATGCAGAATCTGTTTGATCAAAGATCAAAGCATAAGAACAATTATTGCAACTCAGAATTAATATGAAAACTATTTTTTATTCATGAAAAGTTTGTTAAAAATGTTCAGAATAGGTGTCCTATTTTTAGGAAACAAACAAAACTTCTTCTAGCAATGAATACAAAAACCCAAATCAACTAGATTCTTAAAACTTGACTGAATTTGACACACAGTTTTGACCATTTTAATTTCCGAATCTAATCCTAAGTTCTTGAAAGTTATAGATACGGAAAAGAGCTTTCCATAGCATCTTGAATCATGTCAATTCGATGTGTGTAGCTTTGGATATGACTCAAAAACCAACAACTGGTCAAACTGTCTTCGAGGACAAACTTGTTTTCCTTGCAACAAAAATAACTCCTAAAACGAATTATAAGCTCATTCAAACAATGTCTGAGCTTCTTATTACTTTCATAGAATAACCAAAACATAATACAAATTAATTTGCATAATATTGGACTCTAGCACATCTTCAATGCCTTTTGGATCTCCATCATTCCCTCCCTGTTCGGAAGGATTCATTTCCGAATCACAACCTCCAAGACAAAGACAAGTCTAACATAGGCAAGTTTGTATATTCAAGAATAGGCGAGCAACACAAACTTCTCTTTCGCTTCACAAATGATTCAAGCACACGCATCCTCCATTGGACATGCTTAGGATGCTTGAAGTCATGCAGTTTAAGTACCACGAAAGTAGATGAAGAAAGGAGCATATCAACATAATAGTTTTTTTCACTCCGTTCGATGTTAATAAGTTTCACATCATTTCAGCACTTATAACATCTTCAATTTCAACTTCTTCAACTATTTCTCCATACTATCAACTTCAAATTCTGCTTCTTTTAAGCTTTCAGTCACAAATATTTTACTTAAAAGAGTTTCATATTGAAATAGGAAAAAAAAATTTGACCTAACGGATAGAACACTCAACTACCCCCTATTTCTCTCTCCTTCTCCATCGCAAACCACCGTTAACTTACATATTCTCTCTTCTCTCCAGACATAACAGCTACATCGCCTCATTCTTACACCTTCTAATCTTCTTTTTCTAGCTCGTAATCATTTAACCTTCCCATCTTGTCGTCTTCTTCGGCCCTTTCGGCCTCTCCGACCGCCACAACAAGCCTCCAACGTACCATAAACTAAATGATTCATTCTGAAATGGCTCAATCCTCGTAATTCTTCCTCGATTTGTGACTTGCATTCTGGGGTTCGTGCTAAATCAGGTTGGGCTTCTTTGCTCAAGCCTGATTTCAGCTCATAAACTTCATCTACACTTGTGAATGCTCAGATTGATGTCGACAAAGGGAAAAGATCATTCGCAATCAATCCTACGACAGTTGCGGAAGACGAATGAAAATGGAACTCTGCGATAGTATGCAAGTCGTGGGAAACAATGCATCTTACTTCAACATGAAAAGTTTCGTTGAGCAAAGATGGAATTCGAAGGGCCTGCTAGAGGTTCAAAGAATGGAAGAAGACCTATTTGTGGTCATGGTGCTAGATAAACCAATACAAAGGCTAAAGCTTAATGGTGTTCTGCTATGGGTTCAATTCCCTAGACTTGTTTATCCTGAGTTTTTGAAGATGGCTTGCTCAGAAGGCTAATAGATTGGATTCCTGTATGATTTTGTTTACTGTAATTACCCCTAACAGATGTGCTTCTCATACCTCTACTGCTTTTGATCGCTGGTTTGCTTAACTAGGGCTTCTGCTGGCTTTAAATTTTCCGTAACATCAGTTTGGGGACTTTTGGGCACTTACTTTATGTTAGGAGATATAAAGTAACTACCATGAAAATTGTATTTTGAGCAAGTCATACATACTTGTTGTTGCTATCTCCAAGCAACCCTATTGTAATCTCTTCTAATTTGCCTCATTTATGAAAATTTTAGCTTACAAAAAAAAAAGGTTGAATTCGGGATTCTTTATATGGAGAACTAACTTTATGGACACTTGGTTTTGGTTCTGAAATTGTTGGTTTCACAAACTTTTCACCATTCTTTGCTTTACTCGCCATGTCCTCAAGGTCAAAGAAGTAAATATGTTATAGCCAATCGTAAATCTTTGGATGAAGTCCATAAAAAAACGATCTATTGTGGCCTTCTTTGATTCAACAACATGAGCACTAGCTAGATCTGATATGAACTCTTCGTAATATTCTTTATTGGTTTGTAAACTTTGGCGTCAAGTTTTTATATGCCTTGGAATATATGGACAAAGACTTGGAAATCCATAAAAAGACTCCAATTTGACCAATCAACTAGATATTTTACTAAGGCTCTCAAACATGTACTCAATTAGTTTTTCCATAATATTGAAAATTAATCTTTTATGCTTTGTTCTTTCTCTTTTTTTTCCTTTTTGAAAACAACAAAAACACCTAAAGAGTTAGGATTTTTTTTCTTTTTGACGCAAAGAACTATGAACAAAAAAACTCGAAAGACTCGACAAAAATAAAATAGAAGGATAGTGATCGAATAAAAGGAAACCTGATGCTCTGATACCAAACTGATGTTTGCTTGAAACGTGCAAGAAACAATCTTTTTTCTGGTTTAATGTTAAACTTCTCTTAATTGCGGATCGTTAATCAAGAACTCCTTGTAACTTTTGGATGTGCACAACTTTTGTTTGGTTGTTGAGCTAAAACCTTCAAAGTTACTGAATTTGCGTGACTCTAGAACCCTTTTGGAAAAACCTTTGGCGTGAATTAGCAATCTTCTTAGGGGCGATTCGCTACCACAACACCCGCCCTTGATTTTGATGCAGAATCTATTTGACCAAAGATCAGATTACAACAACAACAACAACAATCATACGCAATATATCTCAGAGACAGCAACAGCTATTGCTAGCAAAGATCAAATTACAAAAACAATTCTTGCTATTCACAATTTATGTGAATTATTTTTATTCATGAAAAGTCTGTTAAAAACATTTAGAATAGGTGTTTTGTTTATAGGCACAACTCCAAACCTAAGTTAGAAAGGAAAACGAAAACCTAAATCAACTAGGAATCTGAAAACTTGACCGAATTTGACACACATTTGACCTTTTTAATTTTCGAATCTAATATGAGATCTTCTTGGAAGTTGTAGATATAGAAAGAGCTTTGCATAGCATATTAAATTACGTCAATCCGATGTGTATAGCTTCAGATATGGATCAAAAACCAACACATGGTTAAACTGTTTTTGGGATCCAAACTCGTTTTTCTTGCTACGAAAGAAAAGAAGTGTCTCTTATCTAAACAACTCCTAAAACAAATTTTAAGCTCGTTCTAACAATATTTGAGCTTCTAATTACTTCCAAAATAATTAAAACATAATAAAAACTAATTTGTAAAACATTAGATTTTAACACGTCTTCATGTCTCTTGGATCTCCATTATGAGGAGTGGTTACGACTATGATTGTACGAGCATGATTGGAATATGCAGGTATTAGATGATTTCCCTTCTGTGCAAATGCCATTTGAATGGTTGGTTCAGCTTGTTCCTCCCTTACAGACAAGGGCTTTCTCCATTTGTTCCTCACTTCTGGCTCACCCCAACCAAGTGCACCTAACAGTGAGTGTGGTGTCGTGGACAACACCTTATAAGAGGACTCGCAAGGGTCTATGTTCGACATGGCTTGCTTCTCTTGATCCTAATCGAAGTATGTCAAGTATTATGTTGTCACTTGCCTAATTCTGTAAGCGTGGCTAGTTTCCGTCTCTAATTTACTTTTGCTTCTTTAAAATCTCTACAGGAGCTTTAATTCCTGCATGGTTTAAAAAGGGTTCCCTACCGCCCCCACCACCATCGGTTCCTCTCATTCTTATAGGACCTGGCACTGGATGTGCTCCTTTTCGTGCTTTTCTGGAGGAAAGAGCCCTACAAAGTAGATCCAGTTCTACTGCTCCGGTGCTTTTCTTTTTCGGTTGCCGAAACAAGGAGAACGATTTCTTGTATAAGGACTTTTGGCTCTCTCATTCACATACTAATGGAATATTGTCTGAAGATAGAGGTGGAGGATTTTATGTGGCTTTCTCAAGGGACCAACAGAAAAAGGTTTATGTGCAACATAAGATGCGGGAAGAAAGCGTCCGAGTTTGGAGTTTGCTCACTCGCGGCGCTGCTATCTATGTTGCAGGTTCTGCAAACAAAATGCCTGCTGATGTGTTCTTAGCATTGGAGGAAATCGTTGCCGCTGAGAGTGGGGTTACTAAAGAGGCTGCTGAGAGGTGGCTTCGAGCGCTGGAAAAGGCAGGGAAGTACCATGTAGAAGCATGGTCTTGATTGCCTGCTTAATTAGATGCTCAGTTTAGTTGCAATTCCAGGTACTATTCTAGGGATGTACCGTTGTCGGAGGTCTGGGTTGTTGATGGATGAATTATTTAGGTGTTCTCATAGCGAATTTTCCAGCTGAAGAGATTTATTACCTTTTTACTTGAGAAGCGAGATATACTTATTTTTTGTTTGTTCACATCATCGTAAAGAAATTTCCAGATTTCTTGTTCACATTATCTTGGATTGTCCTTTGCACACTATAGAAAAAAAATTTAGTTTGTCCAAACGTGTTCTATTATAATTCAAGCTTTCACTGTTTTATATGAGTGATGGAAGTAGTGGGTTGAGGCTCTTTTTTTTTTTTTTTTTTGGAACTTGGCTATCATGATAGCCAATTGCATGGCATATGCAAAGGAATTGGGGAAAATATTCTTTAAGCCACAGGAATGACAAGTGCCATTCTTCCCAATTTTGGCCTCAAGCGCTGCAATGCAATACCTAGTGACAAATTTTTGCATGGAATTTTTCCCAATCTCAACTGCAATGTAATTGGCTATCGTAGCTTTCTTTTTTCCCAATCTTGACCACAGATTTCTTGACCCGCATCTAGCCCTCACCACCTCTATGCTGCCACGTGTCGTGCGGTGGAGAGTGGAGGAGGAGAAATGTGGTGAGGGGAGGTTAAGGGGGAGGTTAAGAAGGGGTAAATTCCTTTTCGCTCACAGATCTAGACATAAATCTGCAGTCTAAACCGGACCAGAAAAATCGACCAGAAGCAACGAATTTTGTCCTTTTGCAATCAGCTCCATCAATTAATGTATCAAATAATTGCCAAATATCAAAACCAAGATCCTGGACGGAACTGCAATTAGGATGATGAAATCCGAGATTGTTGCAACAGCATTGTGTCCAATTGTCAGTGGTGTACCGTATCCTATCAAAACACTCACTGAAATGAATGTTTCAAGCAATATAAAGTTCGACATAATTGAGGAGTCACATGGCGATGAAACTCGGAACGAAAGGAAATGTTTGTGTTTGATCTAGTGTATCGGCACCTAGCCGTTTGCGCTTTCACTTGCAGTGAAATACAAAGCATTGGCACCTCGCTGTACGCTTTCACTTGCAGTGAAATACAAAACAGTTTCTTATGGGATGCCGGATGAAAAAGTTTATTGATTTAAAGTACGGTTGAATTCTTGATTTATATTTTTTTTTTTTTGAAAAAAAATCTCTTTGAGACTGGTACAGTGAAAACCTCAATGTTATTGTACGAGATTTTAAAAAAAAAATAGCTATATTATTAAAGAGTCCTCATTAATTGTGCGAATTTTTATTGCATGTGTCATAGATGGCCTCTCTAACTAGTTCGTTTGTTAATTTTAATTAAACGAGCCGAGTTTGAATATCTAATTAGATTCGTTTGCTTAAACGACTCGAACTGCTTGCAAACTGTTCGGCTCGTTTAAAAAGTTATAGCGTTTTCGAGTCAAATTCGAACAAATTTCAGAGTTCGTTGCAGCAAACGAGTCAAGTCAAACCGTTCATTAAACTAAACGAATCTGAATTCAAAAACATAATATTCCGTTTGGTTCGATTCCTTAACACCCTACCCACATGCATCCTTTGTCTTTTGACAACCTACAAACGATTCATTATGTAGCAGGTGGTTGAGAGCGGTCGGGTCTCAAGATGGGTGACGATATGACCCGATAACAATAAAGTATTGTGAAGTTAGATAAGAGATGGCCGATAAGAGGCGTGAAGATGAGTGAGATCTGACGACGCTCACCCGACGACCGGTCCCATTCGGGTGGAGAGGATCCTATGAGATTATTTTTTGGACCAAAAAGCTGTGGTGTAAATGTGGGAGCAAATGAGATAAAAGAAATCCACGGTTCAGTTTACCATCTTCCATCATGATTGCTTGTAGATGTTTCACATCCTTGCTTCCCAGATGCAATACCTCTTGTAATTGTGTTGTACCAAGACCAAAAATCACATGTATCTAAACAAAATACAACATTACACAACAACAACATTACACATTGCGTCAATGACAGTATATGGGGGGTCGGATGTACGCTACCATACCCATGTGTTAAAAACACACAGGGTTGTTTCTCGATGACCCATAATGATGCGTCAAGTTATGTCGATCAACTGCTACTTCACAATATAACAAGCACAACCATTTTAGTGAGTCATTTTGATTTATTCTATCATATTCCAAAGTCAATGAAGAATGTGTCGTTGACCCATTGGAAATGGAAACCAATGGAGTTGGTTTATTCAAATCAACTGTCTTAATTGTTGCCTTCTTGCCATAGTAACACCTTCTATTACCAAACCGCAAATCCCTGCACCCCCACCTTTGCAGCTTGAGCTGGCCATACTATTGCCTTCCAAATAGAATATGAACAATCAAACTGAAAAGAAAAAGAAACAATCTTGATTATCTCCGTTGCTTTATGGCCGTTGGAGACGACTCCTTTATTTGTTTCAACTACATTGTCTGTTGGGGTGGATTAATTTTGGGGAGGAATAATAAATAGTTGAGGTTGGAAATAGTGAAGGTTTAACCTAAGTAGGGAGGGATTGGAGGGTATTTTGGTTACAAATTATGATCTTTAAATGCGGGAACTACAGTTTTACTTTAGGTCATGCAAATCTGTTGAGAATTAGAGCGTGCACATCAGGCTAAAATCTAGCCGAAAAAAATAACTTTTCGCTTTTGTCTATGTTATTTCACCAAACTACAGAGGATGATAGTGTAATTTTTCCTATAAGAGAAAAAAGTTATTTCACCAGACTACAGAGGATGATAGTGTAATTTTTCCTATAAGAGAAAAAAAAAAATCGTTCTTGGCTTCTCGTTTACAGCGGCAGGTATCAAGATGCCGGCTGCTGTAGTTCACCTGAGTTTCTCCACAAGTCTTGGTTGCTGCCTCAATTATCCATTTCCGACTCAAAATGTCTTCAAACCCAAAAACCCATCTGTTGGAGACTCATGTTCTTCTCCTTTGCATCCATGCCACCCCAAAATCGGCAGAAAACTGAGTATTTCTTCTTCAGCTGTTGCCGAAGACACTTCCACCAGTGTTTCAAACGCCTTAAGCCCCCAACCTCAAAAACAGGTATTCCCTTTTCCTTTGATCTCTAATTCAAATCTTTAATAGTTCTTGCTTCATCACAGAAAAGAGAATCATAAAAAGATTGTATATTTTTCCCTTGTACCAAAGTCTATAATTATTCTTGCTTTCTTAAAGTAATTATAACAAAATAGAAAGAAAAGGAAAAAATGGTGAAAGTTTTCTATGAAAAGATTGTATCTTTTTCCCTTGTACTAAAATTTGGAGGGTGTAATTTGCAGAAGCTTGGGGTGGTAGTTAAGCCAGTGAAGAAGCCTAGACTGGTATTGAAGTTCATATGGATGGAGAAGAATATTGGAATAGCTATAGACCAAGAGATTCCGGGCCACGGAACAATCCCTTTGAGTCCCTACTACTTTTGGCCCAGGAAAGATGCATGGGAAGAGCTTAAAGTGATGATGGAGAGAAAGCCATGGATTACCCAGAAGCAAATGGTCATTCTTCTTAATCAGGCCACTGATATCATCAATTTGTGGCAGCAGAGTGGTGGCAATTTGTAGTGAGCTGGGTTACTTGATCTTACTTTGTGTGGAGTATTATCCTAAGTCTGATGTAATCTGTCTAATTTTAGCTCATGAATAGCTAAGGTTGATGCTTATATCCTTGAACATCTTTTGTTCTTTACCCTTTTGGGATTTCTTTACATGGAATTGGCGTAGTGAGGAACCAGGTTTGGTAGCACATGAATAGCTGAGGTTGATGCTTATATTCTTAAGCATCTTCTGTTCTTTATTCTTATTGGAATGAATTTTCTGGGAATCTACTTTACTTGGAATCGATATAGTGAGAACTGATATTTGCTAGCACAAGGTTTAACTCATATTTCATTTTGTGAATTTGGTTGAGCACAATTTAACAGGTGAAGTCCTAAATTCTTAGTTCTATTTATCCAAGTGTGACAAGGCTATATATATGTTACCTTGAAAGACTCTTGGATTTGTACTGACAGCTACTTAATGAAGTTCTGCTAGTCTTCCAATCATGCTTCCAGTCCTTTGATGCCATTCAATTGTGTTGTGATTCTTCCGTTTGTTATTCCAAGGCAGTATGAAGGTGTTGCAGTTTTCGTTTTTTGATTCTTCTGAAGAGTTGATCTTTTCATATATATGAAAATTCTGCTAGGTGTTGTAACATTATAGGCTGTATCATATCTACTTGGAGTTGATCTTTTCAACGTCATAGGGTGTATCATATCTACTTGCTGTCAATTGGTAGCTCTTCTTTTGCACATGCTGATGTGTTTCAAACAACTTACGTTCACAGAAATACTTCACATTTCTTTTTGCCAACATTGTTCATTTAATCATATGTCTAATATATTTGCTCAACTCCTCCATCTTCCTGTATGATACATTTTAAGTTTCTTATAACTTTGTATTGTGGTACCTACCTGTGATACCTTACTTTAGCAAAGGACTGGATCATTGTCTTCTTGGGGCTAAATCGTTATGCGGTTTGTTCTCCATGTAATCAATGTAATACCCTTCTAAAACTTTTTTTTTATCTTTTGAACGAGCTTAAGTTTATGTTTAAGATCCACTTTTCCTTTGTCTAGTCTACTTAAATGAATTGTTCTGTGACCAAGATGAAGCCATTGTAGAAGAAGATAGTAGTGGTAAAAACTTATGTAATAAAAAAGGTGAATCTGATACGAGAATATGGAAATTAAAAGAAAAATGACAATAATTATTTAACGCTTTTGGTATTTTGAAATCCTTTGTGCAAGTGCCCCTTCCTTCCACCTGTCAGTACTCTGTTTTCTTGTTGAAGATTTTAGCCTTTGGTAAGGAAGCTTAGATCTTCATTACCCGGCTTTCTTTCTTGCAGGTGGCGTCAATGATGTTCTTGTCCTATAAGTCGGGTGGCTCCATCTTTTGAATATGTTTCATTCATTCTCAGCATCTACAGTTGAAGCTGCATTTTACGTACAAACGGAGCCACAAGACCATTTTGCAATTTATGACATGGTTTTGATCAAAGATTGTTTGGGGCATGCTTGCTTTCCTTGACGACAAGTTAGTTACTCAGCTGTTTATAGACATCTGAGCTTGCACGCCAGCATTGTTCTTTTGGACTGGTTTGATTTATTTAAGGGACTTAATCTCTCCTTCTACCAGACATTAATGATTTCAGCCACACCAGGCGTTGGCTATTTATTCAAGAGACTTAATGTCTCATACCGAAGTACAGGTCTTGGAGCAACTGGTAAGGTTGCTGCTTTGTGACCTTGAGGTCAGGGATTCGAGTCGCGTAAACAGCCTCTTACACATAGTGTAGGGTAAGGCTGTATACATCAGATACCGAACATGTCCGGCCTCTCCTTGGATCTTGCACAAACACGGGAGCTTAGTGCACCGGAAACGTTCTTTATCTCTCCTTTTACTAGAGATTAATGGTTTCAGTCACACCAGACGTTGGATCTTCATTTCTATTAGTTAATGGATCTGATCTTGACGTCGCATGTTTTGCTGAATCTTCAAGATATCTTCAAAATTTTCGGTCTTTTGGCTTTTCTCTTATCAGCCAAGTTCATTTCAATGTCCGTCCTAATCTATTCTTGGCTGGTACCTGCTGGCATGATAGCACTACCATGTTGAATCTGTTTGTGAATCCTTGTTCTGTTGAGAGCAAATTTGGTTTTAAGACCATTAAAAATCCTATCATTTTACATTTCATGCAGCAAAATCTTCTCTCTCTGCTGATTTGGATGTAGAAAAAAAAAAGGTATAGTTATGTATGGCATATGTACCTCCACAAGGTGCTTAAATGAATCTCATGCTACCTCCTTAATGAAATCTCACTTATTAGCCTAAGGTTTGGCCCATTACTCAGTTAGCAGCCTAACGTTGATGAAACTCACTTAACAACAACTCTTTTGCCGAAATGTCTCACTTGTAGCCAGGTGACCGTTGACCAACCGTTGACCATCCGTTGACTTTCTCAGATCAACCAGAAGTTGACACGTGGCGACCCTTATTAATGAAAAAAATAAAATTGTATTTTTGAATAAAGTGATTTAAAAGGAATTTAAAAATTCTAAAAAATTGTAAAAATTAATTAAAAATATTTTAAAAATCAAAAAATTAGGGAAAAAAAGATAAAAATAATAAAAAATTACCCACAACGCTCTAGCACTCCATCCACTTACCGCCCCCCACGCCACACCACCCCCACACCCCCAACCCCCCGCGCCAAAAAATTTTTTTAAAAAATTTTTTCTTACTCACTCATAATGCTCCGACCACCCGGTCCACCCCCACGTCCCCTCCCCCACCCCCTCCTCTCGCGAATTTTTTTAAAAAATTTTTTCTAACTCACCCATAACGTCCCAACCACCCCCGCGTCCCATCTCCCACCCCCGCGCACAACCCAAAAAAATTTTAAAATTTTTTCAACTCACCCACAAAGCTCCTACCCCCTCACGCCACGCCACACCACACCCCCCCGCACCCCCCTGGGCCAAAACTTTTTTTAAAATTTTTTTCTAACTCACTCATAACGCTCCGACCACCCCCGCGTCCCCTCCCCCACCCCCTCCTCTCGCAAATTTTTTTTAAAAATTTTTTCTAACTCACTCATAACGTCCCAACCGCCCCTGCGTCCCCTCTCCCACCCCCGCGCACAACCCAAAAAAATTTTAAAATTTTTTCAACTCACCCACAAAGCTCCGACCATCCCTCAGAACCCGAAACAATCCAACCCCCTAGTCCAAAAAGAAAATGACAATGTTTTGGGCTGGGGGTTGGATTGTTTGGGGTGCCGGAGGATGGTCGGAGCTTTGTGGGTGATTTGAAAAAATTTTAAAATTTTTTTGGGGTGTGCGCGGAGGTGGGGGAGGGGACACGGGGGTGGTTGGGACGTTATGGGTGAGTTAGAAAAAAATTTTAAAAAAATTTGCGAGAGTAGGGGGTGGGGGAGGGGACGCGGGGGTGGACCAGGTGGTCGGAGCATTATGAGTGAGTAATAAAAAAATTTTTTGGCGGTGGGAGGGGTGGTGTGCCGTGGGGGGGTAGGTGGGTTGAGTGCTGGAGCGTTGTGGATAATTTTTTATTATTTTTATCTTTTTTTTCCTAATTTTTCGATTTTTAAAATGTTTTTTAATTAATTTTTACAATTTTTTAGAATTTTTACAAATAATAACATTTTTTAGAAATGATTTTTTTTAAAAAAAAAAAGGAAACCTGCTGTAGCAAGTCACCTTCGGGTGACTGGCTACAAGTGAGACATTTCGGCAAAAGAGTTGTTGTTAAGTGAGTTTCATCAACGTTAGGCTGCTAACTGAGTAATGAGTCAAACCTTAGACTAATAACTGAGATTTTCTCATTTTATTTGGGAGTCTCTTTTTTTATCGACGCACTTTGCTCTGCATATCAAGAGATTTAGATAAGTACCTGTAACATATCGGCAAGTGTATGACTCTATGGACATAGCAATCTTACTTATGTTGATCATACACGTGAAACAGCTAGAAACACCAACATGACTCGATTCTTATAAGTGTGAGATGGGTTTATAATATCACTATGTAGCATGAACCTGTACCGTCCAGATATGTGAAGCGCGTATGAAAGTCCATAACCTTTCTCTTGGTTTTCTGTTGATGTTGCCGTGGAACTAAGGTGACGTTTGGTTGACATTTGGAAATCGGAATTAGAATCGGAATAGGTATGATAGGGAATGGGTTTGGAGGATATGGGTTTGGGGTTAAAAGTGATAGTTGTTTGGTATTAAAGTGGGAATGAGAATAGTGACCGGTCGGAATAGTGGTGGCCGGCGGCGGCGGGCCGGCGGTGGACGGCGGCCGGCGGCAGTGGCTGGCGTCGTTGACCGGCGTTGACCGCCGGCTCCCCATTCCTCATTCCCACATTTTGATAGATAAGGGGCATAGTATATCAAAAAACGATATCCATTACCAAATAGTTGGATATCAAAATGAAATTCATTCCCCCATTTACCCCAAACAAACAGCTGGAATGGGTTTGGAGGCCTTCAAACTCATTCCCTCATTCCCATTCCCCCCAACCAAACGACACCTAAGTAATTTTAGACATATACATACGTACATGTGTGTGTGTTAATGAAGTGCATTTTGTACGAATGGAATCCTTTTTTTTAACTTAAATTTTCATAGAAAGGTCAGAGCGACAGATTTACAAAATTTTTATTTAATGAATCTCCCAATGGAAAGAGTCAGCTATAAAAATGAATCTCCCAATGGAAAGAGTCAGCTAGATAGGTAAAAGTTACTTACAATATACACACTAGACTAGTGGCGAATGGAATCCAAAAGATAGAAACTTTAAGCTTTCAGTTTTACTACCGAATTAAAAGCTCCCGGAGCTTACTAATGATGTAACAAACTAGGAACAAAAAAACCCTTCCACCGTAAGTGGATCATTCCGATCAACAAAAATCTTTGCCATCACACATGGCGTTCTTGGTTTCTGTCTGCCATTCGAAACATGAACCGTTCTTACGTTTCTGATATCCTAAATACTCCTTCCGACTCAAAACCTATTTACTATTCTTATTTTATTCTTATTTTATATATAGTTGATTAGTTAAGCAGATTAGAAAAATCATGCATGTGCTAGTTGAAGCAATGGTATAGAAATTTCGGATACTAAATATTACTACTCTTAAAAAATATACGATCTTTGCAATACAAATCAAAATGAAAACTGACGATGTCTAATCAAAATGAAAACTGACAATATTTTTGAGACGGGGGGAGTAATATTTCTTAGGACGATGCTTTGGATTTTAGTATCTCTGTAAAAAGGCTTATTTATTCATGACCCCTGTCTTATGTTTGTACGACTAGCATTTTACTTGGATAATGCTATTCTATCGAAGTGAATATAGCGCTTATATATAATCGGACAAAAGCAAAGTTTAAAGTTCAACTGCCCTGAGGCTGCATCTGTATTTCTCTCAAACTCATTAACGAACTGTTCTGCCACTGATAATCCTCTCTATCAAATCCAAATGGATCAGAAATCACCATGTTTGTTTCAGTAAGAAACAAGTCAAGAGTATCAAGCGAATTACTCGATTGTATGTACAATACAAACGTCAACCTCAAAGCAGCAATTCATAATTTTCAAGACGGCGCCATAGCCTCGTCCCAGAATTTGCAAATCTGTTTTGTAGTGTGTTATTCTTGTGAATCGGCTGGATATAACAGGTTGTATGTTGCCGAGTTATGGCATAAAGGGATACGGTGTTCTTGTTGTAACATGATATTGGATTCCCAGAATTCACCAAGCATATTTTACATAGTGCGGATAAAATAATAATAAGAACAACAATAATAATGGCGTAAGCTAACAGCACAAGAAATAAAACGATTTTAAGACGAAACTAAGAGGATGGTATATATGGAACTTTTGAGTAATAACACTTTAAGCCACTGTGAACAGCTAAATTGAAATTCAATCCACATGGCAAAGTGCAAGTGTAAGTTAAAACGAGGTAAAAGTAGTATGTTCAAACCAATCAGACTCACTCATCAAACTCGTGCATATGATCCAAAAGATAATTTGCAGCCAGCTCTTCATTCTTGTTGCACGCAAAGTAGACTTCCAATACCAAAGAACGTTCAAAACCCATTTGCTCAAGCTGCCAAAGTTCCAACCGAAATGAACGGGTTAAGACAATATTATCATCATTTGATGACCATAAACTTTCAACATTGTCAGGTTTAAACATCACAGTATCCAATTCATCGCGAAACTATAGCATAAAATGAGTTTGATTGTGAATTATGCAAACTAATATAAGAAAGAGGGAGCACGCAAAACTACAATTTGTCGACATCATTTACATTGTAACATTCACGTTATATGTTGCCACTATCATGTTTTTGATTTTGTCACTTTCACATTATTCTCAGAACATCACTGCAAAGAAGTTTTTAAATTTTCAACTACCTTTCCCACCTTCTTATCAAGCATATTCACCATATGCAAATTAAACTCATCCAATGAAACACGGAAAAATGCACCAATGACGAGAAAGGCCTAATCAGTCTTTTTTTTTTTAATCACAAAGATCCTCCAATACATTTTAAGTCTATATCTTGACTTGAATTCCCAAATTAATAGAAAAAAAAGAACATATCCTACCATCCATGCTTTAAAGGGCATCAAGCTCGCAAACAATAAGTTCTCTAGCCTCTATGGTTGTTACACATCTGCCGTTGAAACAGAGGAATGGCAGCTTTTCTGAGTGGTCAAAGGCGGTGATGCCAAGTGGTTATAGAACCATAGTCATCTGTGATGTCCGTCAGAAGAAATGGGAGGCGAAAGGTGCGCAGTGGTTTAAGATGGATGGGAAAGAGAAGAAAAGAGAGATTTCTCTTACGAGCAAGAGAAGAAATTGAACCGTGGGTTTTGGATGAGGTGATGCTAGAAAAAAAAAAAAAAAAAAAGGGTGCTATCTGTTCATAGTTTAACCGAGGCAAATACAGCAAGCAGTACGTGCCTACATAGGGTAAAAAGAATAATATCTCAAACAACAGCTTTCAAATGCAAAGACATGTTACTACTTACTATATTTACTGAATCTGGATTATAATGAAGTAACAAGTGACAGTTTCTCTTATTTCAAGGGAATTTGACAACCAGAACAAGATTACTCTGCTCAGTCAAAGTAGGCCCCTAGTTACCCAGCAGGCAGAGCATGATTGAAGATTAACCTACCAATATTCCAGCATTTGGTAATATGAAGTGATAAAACAAAATGCGAGGGCAGTTGCGGAGGCAAAGCAATGCAATTCTTTTAACCAGAACATTAATTAACATTTATATCATACTACTTAAAGTACGGGGTAGTTAAGGACCTAGTCCTGTTTAAGATATCTAACCAAGACCAGTGATCTCAAATGTTTAGTTCAATCTGAATAAATGTGTGCCTCCTTTGTATAAGATTAAAAGAATGGTGAGCTAAGTCATACTCTTTCAATTGCCTCAAGCTCCTCAGCCGTGACGTTAACAGATTGTGCCATTCTTCTGCAAACTGCCCCAATATATTCCTGAAAACGGGTTTCCGTACTCTTAACAAACCCAGTTGAGGCAATTACCTTAAATAGAAGAGAAAAGGTACATAATTACTGGAATAAAAGCATATAACTAATATAAAAAACTCAACTTCCAACAAGACAAACAAATACAAAAGCAATGGTGGTAATCTCACCTCTCTCCCTCTCCCTCTCCCTCAACAGGCTCATTTATAAGCTGTAAAAAATCAGCCTGATGCTCCTGAAATAAGGCGCATCAGCTGAGGATTTTGCTTTCCTAGCTCTGAAGCATTGGCTGAACATAAGAGAAGGCATGAATTCTAGAACAGTAAGACCTCATACACAGAAGAAGAATGATGCCTGATAGAAAACAAGTACCTGCAATATTTGAGGATTGGCTTGCACCATAGCACGCAAAGTTTGAAACTAAGAAACAACATAGAAGTTCAACATAAGATGGTAACAAATCAACCTTAAATAAAGACCAAAGATTACCATGCCTACTCAAGAACAATAAGAAAAGACGAGGCATCATATACCTGAACAAATTTATAATGAATAGCAATCAGAATTGAGTAAGCAGTAGAAGAGTAAAATGGAAGAAAAGTTTATTTCTTCATTAGCTTTTTGAATATACATATGAGACTACTTTTATAGGGGGGAGGTTACAACGGTAACCTGCATTGCAAACGGTAACCTTCCTTTCAATTCTACCTTCTACAATTTCTATCTATACAGTATATATCACAGTGTATATATTTACAACCTATACAATACTAGTACTAGGTATTTCAACACTCCCCCGCAAGCTTGGTGTATATATTTATACAGCCAAGCTTGATTACATGTTTAAGAAACACACGTGTAGATATTGGTTTAGTAAAAATGTCTGCAACTTGAATACTTGTGGGGATATATTCCAGTTTAATGATGTTGCCTTCAATCTTCTCTCGAATGAAATGCCTATCAATTTCCACAGCTTGGACTTGTCATGTGGACCGGATTTTCAGCCATATTAATAGAGGAGATATTATCACAATATATTCTGATAGGCATGACAATGTCTTGATGCAGTTCTTTGAGTATCCGTTTGTATCCATAGTCCCTCACATACCCCAAGTGCTAATGCACGTAACTCAGCTTCTGCACTATCCTTGACACCACCGCTTTGTTTCTTGCTTCGCCAAGTTATCAAGTGTCCCATAAAAATGTACCATAACAGTGGTAGAGCGCATATCTCCTTTAGATCCGGCCCAATCTGCATCAGTATAAACAACAATTGTCTGTCAGTATTTTTAACAAAAGACAACCCTTGTCCGGGTGCTGCTTTTAAATATCGCAGAATCCTTAAAGCTGCTTTAAGATGCTCAGTCGTTGGATCATGCATAAATTGTGAAACATAACTAACGCATAACATATATCAGGACGTGTATGAGATAAATAAATAAGTTTTCCACTAACTGTTGATACCGACGTTTATCGGTGGGGAGTATTATCACAATGTTTCGTTAGTTTATGTCCGGATTCCATGGGTGTAATGGCAGGCCGACATCCAAGCATTCCAGTTTCATTCAAGAGATCTAATATATATTTTCTTTGGGAATGCTCATACAATCTTTGGTCTAGCCACCTCCATGCCTAAAAAATATCGTAAGTGTCCAAGGTCTTTAACCTCAAACTCATAGACAGCTGTTGTTTATCCATTATTCCTGTCCAGTCATTTCCAGTTAAAATGATATCATCAACATAGACAACAAGGATAGTAAATACAGTAGATGTAGCAAAGCGAATAAATAAGGTATGATCACTTTGTTTGAGTAAATCCGAACCTAGTAACCGCTTGGGTAAACCTCTAAACCATGCTCTAGGTGATTGTTTCAACCCATATAGTGACTTCCTAAGTTTACATACTAAATTCTGATTTTTATTGATGTCAAGTCCTGGTGGAATATCCATATAAACTTCTTCCTGAAGTCACCATTAAGGAAGGCATTCTTGACATCTAATTGACTAAGTGGCCAATCAAGATTAATGGCTAAAGTAAAAATAATACGAATTGTGTTAAGTTTGGCAACGGGAGCAAATGTGTCTAGATATCAATCCCATATGTTTGAGTGAATCCTTTAGCTACTAGTCTCTTTATATCTATTTATGGTTCCGTTGGCATTATACTTGATAGAAAATACCATTTACACCCTACAGGTTTGACTCCTGGTTTTTTAGGAACCACATCCCAGGTCTGATTTTTATGTAAGGCCGTAATTCTTCATTTACGGCTGCCTGCCAGTGTGGTTTTTTAGTGCCTCGTCAACACAAGATGGAATGTATTCTCTGTCCAGATTACATGTAAAAGTATTAAATGTACTCCCCAATCGATCATATGCAAGGAAAGTATACAGTGGGTGTTTGTACACTCACGAGTGCCTTTCCTAAGGCAATGGGCAAATTATGAAAGAGTAGAGGGATATTACCAGTCTCCTTATCAGTGGATAAGAACTTCAAACCTTCGGTATTACTATTTCGCCGGGAATACACCTGATGTATTGGTGGACGTGTGACAACCACCCTGGAGCTGATGGCTCAGCATTGTCCTGTTCATTAGAGTCCGTGTAAGCACCCTTTTAAGGCAGAATCCGCCCCCTGTGACTGAGAAGATGGGTTAGATCTCACAACATCAATGATACTCCAGTAGTTAGACAAATTAGTATCTGTGTATGGGCACATTATTCACAGGGTAATAGGCACTTTGCTCATCAAAAACAACATTCAATGATACAAACATTTTCTTTGTTACGGGACAGTAGCACTTGTATCCCTTTTGGTTAGTAGAGTATCCCACAAATACACACCGCACAGTTTTTCTATCTAGCTTAGTTCTGAGATGCGATGGGACAAGTACATATACAACACATCCAAACACTTTGTATGGAAGTGTGACAGCATTTTTGACATAGGGTAAAACTGTAGTAAGCATCGTTCAGGGGTATTAAATGAGAGAACCCGCGAAGGCATGCGGTTAATTAGATATGTCGCAGTAAGTAGTGCCTCACCCCAGAGATATTTCGGTACATGCATAGCAAACATTATAGATCTTGTGACTTCCAGTAAGTGCCTATTTTTCCTTTCTGCAATACCATTTTGTTGTGGGGTATATACACATGAAGTTTGGTGGTGAATGCCATTAGAAATCATGTAATCTTTCATATCCCGTTCCAGATATTCTGCCCCATTATCATACACGCCTCACTTGGGGTTTATTTGATGAAACATAAATCAGAATTAGGATATATATTTAAGAGTTTTGTTATGTTAATCAAGACACAGTTTAACACTAGTGTGAAGGTGTTTGGCATTAACTTCTTAAGATACAAAAAGTTGGGGTGACCCAATATTATGCCATAACAAAATATGATCTATCTGTTTAGATCTACTGAAGAAATTAGCACTTAAACTGGAGTAAGAAATGTTACTCCCAGTTTCCGAACCAATTCTTCCAAAAAACAGCTTCTTATAAGCTGTGAGTGCATCTGGTACTTGTTCACTTTCTTGTGACTGAATGAAGTAAAGGCCATTTAACTTGTTAGCAGTGTCAATCATCTTCCACGTAGTTTTCTGCAGAAAACAACATGTAGAAGATGAGAACAGTGCCACACAGTTATTATTATCAGTCATTTTACCTATAGAAATTAGTTGAAAGTTCAACTCTGGAACATAGAGGACTCCAAGTAAAACCAATGTTGGAGTTAAAGTAACAGTACCAACCCCTAGTGCAGATAGATAGCTTACACCATTAGCAACTCTAACCTTTTTAGGTTTAGTAAATGACTGATATGCGCATAGAGAAGAGAGTATGAAGGTCATATGGTCCGAAGCTCCGGAGTCAATGATCGAGGAGTTTTGGTTTCCATGTGACCTAGTACCTGTCAAAGCCATGGTTGCTTGCATAGGAGCAGAGTGATCAAATTCTGACTCAGCCATCTGTGAACTGCTAGAGTGCGGTTGCTTGGAGAGCAGCTGGAGTAACGCTTCGAGCTGTGCTGGTGAGGGAAGTTGTGGACCAGTAGGAGGGAGTTGTGACCCAGCAGTATCTGAGAGATTCACAGTGTTTGCTTGAGCTCCCTTGGATGGTCCCCAATTAGGAGAGAAACGAGCTGTCTGACTTTGTGGAGGGTACCGTCCCCAATTGGGATTAAAAGGAGAAGGCTGGGTCTGAGACTGTGGATTGAACCTCCTTCCTTGTTCTTGTTGCTGGTCCTCCTTCATCCGTTGTAGTTTAAAACAGTTATTGACATGGTGTCCAGACTTCTTACAGAACTTACAGATGATTTTAGATCTAGAATTAGTAAACCCAGGTCCAGAACCCCGTTTGGCAGCACATGCAGTAATGTCTGTGGGTTTAGAAGATCCAGAAAGATTAGGTGTAGTTGAGAACAGGGCGGAGACTTCCAGATTCGGATGCGGCTGGGTGTGCATCATGACTTTGATACGGCTCTCCTCATGACGTACTTCAGAGAAGACAGTAGTGAGAGATGGAAGGGGTTTCAGACTCAAGATACGACTTCGGACAGGGTCCAACTCCTTATTAAGTCCATTCAGGAAACGGAACACCCTTTTAACCTAAATAAACTGCTTGAACAAGAGTTCATCTGCAGGGGCTTGCCATGCAAGACTTTCAAATGTATCGATCTGCTGCCAGATCCGTGTGAGCTGAGAGTAGTAAGCACTAACTGACTGGTCTCCTTGTCGTACCTCTTGGAGCTTAGCCTCCAACTCAAAATTTCAGCAACATTGTCCTTCTTAAAGTAAAGTTCTTTTGCAGCCTTCCAGATTTCTGCTGCTGTAGTATAAAGCATGAAATTTTCACCAATATCAGGAGTCATAGAACTAATGAGCCATGACATGAGCATGGAGTTTTCGGACCTCCATTGTCGAAAGTTAGGGTCAGTGGCTGCAGGAACAGGGAGAGAGTACCATACAAATAGTCATCTTTACCGCGTCCTACTACAAACATCTCTATAGCTCTGCTCCATGACAGGTAATTAGAGCCAGTAAGCTTATGGTTAGTGATCATGATAGGAGTACTGTCAAAGGATGTAGGTTGTGAGGGTTGAGTGGTTGAGTAGGAGGTTGAGTAGGAGACTCTGCAACACTAGGCTAGAGGCAGAAGTTTCCATCGACGGAGGAGTTTCAGCCATGTTTGGGAAGTTCTTTGTGCTTTAGATACACAGATGAAGGAGAAGATAAGTGAAGAAGAAAGGATGACAGAAGATATAAAAAATAGAAGAGAGGAGAACAAGATGAATCTGAGAGAGACGGAGCAGAATTGATGCAGACTTCACCAAGAAGAGAGGACAAAAAAATGATAATGAAGATATGCAAGTGGGTGTACGTTTTTTGGCTGAAAGCAGTGATGATGTGACAAAACAAAAAAAAATTATCGTGCAAAAGGAAAAAAGTTGTACCGTAAAAAAAAATTGGGAATAAAGGTTAAAGAAATATGCAAGTTGTCTGAAGTATCACGTGAGGGGAAAGCGGTTCACGGACACCGGCAAAAATAAAGTGGGGCACGTGTAGGATTTTTAAACAATTGTGTGGTGTGCATGTGTCCTACGTGTATCTCTTAAAGACGAAGGAAAAAATAGTGGAAAAATGGGTCCACATGCAGAGTTTAAAGAATTAAGAATTTTGCAGCCCGAGTGGTCTACCCCCACTCAAAATAAATACAAAAAAATAACAAAAAGCTTTTCTCCCTTACAAACGAAGTGACGAACAATCTGGAAACAAACCCAGCACAAATCTTACACCAAGAGAAGAAATATCTAAATAGCAAGTCAAAGGCAGTGAACACCACTTGATTTCCAGAGAAAAAAAAATTAGAGCAAAAAAAATTCGACAGAGACTCAAGTCTTTTATAAGGAGCAAGAGTAAGAAACAGCAATAGTCAAAGATGCTCTAAAATGGAGAAATACACTCCAGTAGTGATAGCCAGTGTTCTTCAATGAGTAGTAGTAATAAGAGAACTGTGTTCTCTGAAGAGTAGAGCTAATATAGCTCTGATACCATGAACAAATTTTAATGAATAGCAATCAGAATTGAGTAAGCAGTAGAAGAGTAAAATGGAAGAAAAGTTTATTTCTTCATTAGCTTTTTGAATATACATATGAGACTACTTTTATAGGGGGGAGGTTACAACGGTAACCTGCATTGCAAACGGTAACCTTCCTTTCAATTCTACCTTCTACAATTTCTATCTATACAGTATATATCACAGTGTATATTTACAACCTATACAATACTAGTACTAGGTATTTCAACAATACCTGCTGACTGTTGCGTAGGAAATCTAAGTTGCCAGCATTTGCATTAGAACCCACATTCGGGACACCCTAGTACCAAATTGACAAATATCCGAATACTGATAAGTTTCTCTTTTTGTAAACTTGAGGGTCCATCTGGTGGTGGAGCCTGGCTTGCCAGTGGGTTCGCTGCTTGCCCACTTGCCGGAGCTTGGGCAACAGCTGGAACATCAGCAGGCGCAGGGATACCCTGCCATAATTTGTTCCAGCCAAATTAGAGAACATGAAGGTACAGGAAGGAAATAATAATAATAATAAAATTTCCTGCTGCCAACTTTATCACATCATTGCGCACAGAGTAAAGCTTTCCCTTCATAGAAAAACAAAAGACGGAAAAAGGACGGCGGAAGGTCAGGGAAAGCCTGGATGCCAAAACAAGATTTTGTATTTAAAAACTTCGACATTAGCTTTAGTAATTATTTAGATCAAGGTATGCCAAGCAGCAACTCAAACAAACATATAGCCGGGATCATAGAAAGAAAAAAGGTAAAGCAACAAGAAGCACAGGATCATACAGGCATACAGCCCTTTCACTAGCCCGCAATAGGCAAGGACAAACATGCAGCATAGTCATACAATCTCCTATCCCCATGCAAAGACAGTGAAAATCCACACATGTACTTATGCAGGCATCATTAGCCCCCAAGGGAAAAATAAAGAAAGATGTTGGACTGACAGAATATAGATATTCAACAGCTCTCTGGATTGTTATATGCTGCACGTAAAGCACGAACTACAGTGTCCCGGGTCCAGCTTCCTCCACCCATATCCATTAACTGCTGAATAGTAGTTTCCAATGTACTTCCAGCAACAAGATTCGACGCTGCTTGACCATACACATCACCTGTTGTACTGTAAGAAAGAAAGGGGAACTAATTCTACAGTACACACCAACAACAACATTATTTATTGTATTATAGGTTCCAGTCTATGGCGGGATAAGAAGGGTTGGTGTACGCAACATTACCCATGTGTTAGAGACACATAGAAATTGCTTCCGGATGACTCATAATGAAAATTACGTCAAGTTGTATTGACGAAGTGCTACTTCAAAATAGAAGAAGTGCTGTCAATTTAGTGAGTCATTTTGTTTTATTCCATCATATTTTCAAAGTCAAAGAAGAGTGTGTCATTGACTCCATTGAAAACAAACAAATTATATACTCGACACCCAAAAATAAAATTCAAATTGTGCATATTCTCATGCAATACAAAAAAACAATACAAATTGTGCCTTTTTTTCAAGTAAAAAGGGGTAGAGGGGTAGTAGTAGTTAGGTAGGGAGATAGAAATGTTAGAAATACAAATCATATACCTCAATTGTGCTCAATTACAAAACAATACCCTACTCAATGCCCAAAGATGTCGTGTCTTATTGTCCATCACTTTTTTCCTTCTCTTACGTGTTAACAGGCCTCCCATCATGAAGAGGTCCAAGACAGCATGTTCAATGATGATCCAAAAAGTCCACATTCAAAATTCATCCCAAGAAGAAAATCCAAAAAAATTAGGGATTGAGTTCAAAAAAAAAACATGGGATGAACAAAATCGTCCAAAATGCTTTTGGAGTTTTTAGAATTATTTTATTTTATTATTTGGAGTCATAAAATAGTGCTCATTGATGCACAATTAGGGTTAGAAATCTTATTCGAGTCAAAAATTCGTCGTTTTAGCAAGTTGTGGCTTATTAAAGCTATTTTCTTTTTTGTTAAGTTTTCTAGAAGAAAAATAGGGTTTTGTCTAAGAGAACAGGTTAGGAATGTTAAGGCCTCTTGGCCAGCCCCACAGTCTTATATATAGGTGTGTTCTTTCTTTTGTAGCATAAGACTTTTGAATCAATAAACTTTCAGAAAATGAGCACTTGCTCACCAAAAGCTTGTTTTATTCAAGTTTCTCTTTTTGAATTCAATCAATACTTTGAACAAGTATTATGATCTAAATTCCAACCTAAGTGTGTTTAACACACTTCCCAAAGTGTCTACCAAGTTTCTTGAATCTAAGGAGATTGAGCAAACCAACGGTTGCTCAACGTTGGTCAAGCAAAGTGTCTAACAAGGTTCTCTGTGTAGCTACGTTCATACAAAGGGTTTAACAAGGTTTTTGTCTATATTTCTATAATTATCACTGTGGCTTGTGTGTGTTTTTTGTGTGTATATTGTCTTCAAGAGATCTTGGGCTGGTGTGTCTTCTTATGCATGCATCACATCACTCATCTCACAACGCCTAGCCAATAGATCTATTTTTATTTTCCTGTGTGTAAGATCATGTCATCTCAAGACCATATCATCTCAAGAGTAACTCCTAGAAATTTTCTATCGATATACCCCTCACCTTTTTCTTCAAATATGTTTATTTCTTATCTATCCATCGTTGTATGCCTATGCATCTATCTTGACATTTTCGTTTCTATTGCTTTCACCTTCTATTCAAGTTCATGAATTCATCTGTTCAAGCTTTATATGCATCATATAAATAATAATGATAATATTCAATTGGCAATCTTTCAGCAACTTATATCCATAGTAAACAAAGAATTCCCAGGAAAGACACAAGATGAAAATACAAACGCACGCATCAGGAGACACCGCTGATTCGGAAGCAACCACTGGACTGCAAAGAAGACAGAAAAGGAAACTAAATAGAAAATTGTAGGAAGAAAGTTATAAGGTCAATCATACTGGCTCTACCAAGGGAGACAAATAAACTTTACCCACACTGCTACATTTGTGGTAGGAGTTTGAGGTGCTGTTTCAGGCTCCGTATCTTGCAAGCTAGCACCCCGTGGTTGTGCCTACAGAGTAAAACGTCACAAATTACAGTGACTGATAGTAATAATGCATACATCACATAAAATCAGCTAAAGATTCAAGATCCACTGTGCAGTTTTTCATAAATTATGCAAGGAAGCATGCATGCCACTGTGAGACAAACTTATGTTACCACTTAATGACAAATAACAAAAAGAGACATTCTAAAGACAAAAACAACAACACTCAAGCATTTTTCCACTATATGGGATCGGCTATATGGATCAATCATTTCTCTAGCGTTTTATTTATTTTATTTATTTATTTTTGTTTTCTTTTCTTTTTTGTTTTTGTTTTTGAGTTGTGACCTAAATTATACCCTCCTTGTGTGTCTTCTAATACCTAATGCATAATATGCACCTTTAGAAGATGCATATTTCAAAACTCATATCATCTCAACCGTGGTTCTAACCTAAGTACCTAAATTCTAAAGACAAAAATGAGTTCAAAATCATATTAAGCTCAATCTATAAAGATGCATGCAAAATTGCCCTATGTTGCCTACATTTTAAACTGATCATCACTACTTTTTTGATTTCTTTTTGGTGCGTGTCTCTTCTCCGAGAAAGCATATACAGTCTTAGTGCAAGGACTAAATACTGACAGTCCGGCAGAGAGTGACTTCTTAGGCTAAAGCCCATAACTGACGGACCAAGTTCCAGAAAGATGGGCTAATTCAAGAAATTTATATAGACAGCGGAATGAATTGCATTTTGGATCATAAACCTTTTGCTTAATGGTCCTATAGTGGTTCTTGCTTTTGTTTATAAACATTCATAGAGGAGGGTACACAGCAGGGTTTTCTCTATACTCCTACTTTTCTATTTTGTCAACCTATACGACTTTGGTGAAATTCTTACTTAGAAATTTATCAGAATAAATAATTGAGAGAAGTTTTGCCCCAAAAAAAATTCATTTGCACAACTAATAGGTGAAAACTAGTGCTTGAAACATTTAAAAAAAAAAGCTTCAGCTTATAAAGAGACGTCAGACCAAAATATCCAATCACATTCTTGCAGTTTTTGATGAATCTGACGATAAGTGTAACTCACTATACATAACATCCAGCAAACAAAGAAATAAAAAGAATCAGGACAGGCTACAGAAGGATCATGCAGTTAGATGTCATCTTACTGTGCTGGAAGGCGGCACTGATGCTGTTGAGCTCCCACTTGTTGTGACCTTATTCTACAATTCATACTCATAAAAGTCAGTAAAATCGATTCTTTGCGTGTAGGGTGCTACGAGTGGAACAAGGATTAAATGCTTAATCCTATTCTAATGAAATCAAAGCAGATAAAGACATAAAACCTGAAAATTGCAGACCAACATAAATACCAACGCTCTTTTACCTTGCTCAACATAATAACAATGAAGCTGTTTTCAGCTACTTTATTCTCCTCAAGAGTGGTCTCATCTTTTAGAACTTTTCCCTGGTGGATTAGCATCTGTTGCGCAGCAGGGTAAACATCCGAACCTTGAACTTTTTCTATAGCTCTTTTCACCTCAGCCACCTATATAGCGACATCCATATCATAATTCTAACTCAAGAAAACAACAGTACAATGTTCTAAGATAAGTGATAATGAACAATATAAAGTACTACCATGGACTATACAAACGCTTGAAATGTAATCAAAGGCTTCATGAGTTAGCTTAAAGTTTTAAAAAAACGCATGCACTGAAGCACAGTACAGAGCATACCATCAATTTCTCTTCTTAACAAACAAGACCAACATAGAAAACCAGTTGAACAACGTGCTTTTAATACGACTCAGCAAATTGAGCATATATCAGACAATCCCTCAATTATAATTGATCAAGTCAATATACAACTTGAAAACATGCCAATGCTTTATCCCCTTCCTTTTAATATCAAGAGATAACAGAACCCATCAGACCAGACTAACTGATTATACGAGACAAAACCATATCCTGAATCACTGTATCTCACAATGAAAGAAAGGATAAATAATTTGATAACAAGTTCTTGAAAGAAAAGTAATATATCTATTATTACAAAAATGGAATACCAAGGAGTACATGGATTGGTTATGAACCAACCACGTGAAACAAACAACCTGGAACATCATTAGGCAACTAACAGAGGAAAAAGTACATTTTTTCAGCACCAACAATATTGACAAATTGTCAACTGCATGGTTTCAGAAATAATAGTTCAGCAGCAAAGTATACCTAGATCGCTAACATTATTCCACCCTCGCCAAAACCCTAGTCAGAAACCAATTCATAAAAAGACAATAATAAATCCACGCCACAAAAACACCAATTCTGAAGAAGATTACCATCTTAGCGTGCACATAGACACTCATGTTTAGATATTATGCGGAAATAGAGCAAAAGAAATAAGCACCGAGTTTGTGGTTGCACATCGATTTGGAAGTGAGAGCCCTTCAAAGTCTTCACCGAAACTTTCATGTTTCAGCAATTAGCTTCTCGATCTCCGGTCGCCGCCGGTGATTTCACCGGCAAAAACCCCGGTTTCTATCACGATTACGGGGTACAGCAGGCCAAAAGAGAAGCAGAAGCAGAAGAGAAAAACCAAAGAAAATAAATTAGGTTTTAATGACTTTGGTTATAGCTGATGAAGATGGATTCGGAAACCTTTTACTGCCAACTTGATTATTCCAGGCGAATGAGATCACCGTTTATTCCACATCTTAGACACATATCTTTATCTATTCCTATACTTTTGTTGCTATTTATTTTTCATACAACCTCGCCGATTCTTGACAAAAGGTTGAACCAACCTAAATACCTCACTATCTCAGCCACAAGAAACTGCGTGGAGAATGTAAATCAAGAGTCTGCTAAAGAGTTCAGTAGACTCCTAGATTAGGTGAGATCTTACACAAGGTCTTACACAGTTACCCATACAAGGTGCCTTCCACAAACTAGTCCTCCTAAATTAGATGAGATCTTACACAGTTACCCACACAAGGTGCCCCACAAACCAGACCTTTGGTCTGATAGCAGAGGAACACCACACTGTGCGCTTCCCTAGATTCAAACTCATGACCTCTTGTTGTCAATTCTCAATCCGAATACTAACTGGACATACTTTACCATTTTTTTTGTTGACACGTGGTGGACGGTAAGCAATGGGTTGAGAATGTGGGGGTTCATGGATTCGGAAACCTTTTACCGCCAACTTGATTATTCCAGGCGAATGAGATCACCGTTTATTCCACATCTAGACACGTATTTTTTTAGCGATAATTACCTTTACCTCCCCTGTGGTTTGGCTAATTCGCCAAAAATTTTCCTATGTTTTGAAAATAAACCTTTACCTCCCCTTTATTGTTTGGGGTTAAAGTGATTTCCGGCCAACTCCGTTCAAACTATAGTTGTCTGTGTTGGCGCGAAAACCACTTTAGCCCAAACTAAAGGGGAGGAGGTAAAAGTCTATTTAGCCAAACCACATGAAAATTTTTGGCGAATTAGCCAAAACACACACAGGGGGGTAAGAGTAATTATCTCGAATTATTAACTTTTAAAACTACTGCTCACTAGCTCCTCCACTTAGAGGGTACTTTTCATTGACTTTTGTTTGTTCTAAACCTAACTACCTACATTGGTTAAACTTGCGCTTGTGACATTGAGGTCACTGATTCGAGCCGCGGAAATAGTCTCTTGCATAAAGTATAGAGTAAGACTGCATACATCAAATCGCGAAGCGATCTGACCATTCTCCAGACCCTGTGCAAACGCGGAAGAGATTGGTGCAGCGAGAACGACGTTTTATAGACCAATTATCAGCCGCTTTTTAGGAGAATGCCCAGTCAATGTCCCATTATCCTTGTTCACTTTCATGTCTGATAAACTATTGACAGCGTATCTATTATTCTGTTCACTTTCATGTCTGATAAACATGATGTACGTAGACTTACCTAATCTATGCAATAGGTTATTTCTGAGGCTCGAATCTGTAACCTCAAGGTCACAAACCAACAATTTTATCAGTTACTTCAAATCTCATTTTTTATGATGAAGAGAGAGTCGGTGGAGAGTAAAGTGGGGATAGGATCCCCTCACCGCAAGGAGGTGCAGTGACGCGTGACCGCGCGACACGTGGCAGTAAGGAGGGTGGTGAGGTTAGATGAGGTGACCCTCATCTAGCATCACCACCCTCCCCTTGCTGCCATGTATCGCGTGGTCACAAAAAGGGTGAGGAAAGTGGGGGTGGAAGATCCCAACCCAGTAAAGTGAAGATTGAGTGATTGTAGAAAATTCATTATGAGCCCCCAGGGGCATAGTCCAGTGGTAAGTGGCAAAGGTGATTGGGGCTAGAACCCCAACGTCCCAAGTTCGAGTCCGTGTGGAGACAATCGTTGTTGAAATATTACAAGGGTTGCCTCTGGGCTGGCTGAGTCTCATGTGTCCTCTCCCTTTGCAGGGCTGCCGGTTGAGCACATCCCTCGATTTACATCCCACCTGGTTAAGAAGCTTTTGATACAGGGGGGGAGAACTCACTCTCTCATCAAAGAAAATTCATTATGAGGTATTCAATAAGGGTAACCTAGGCAACGGGAAAAAGGGTGAGATACTTTAAGTGGAGTAAATTGACCAAACCTGTGTCACATCATTCTCTAGGTTTGAAGTGATTCACTGTCTGACTACTTACTCTTACCGAAATTGAGATAATATGGGAGATAATGTTATATAGTGTATATACTTGCATTTGCTCAATCATATTTATTAAATCATATAACTTATGTTAGACACAATTTAATCAAAGATTTAAATAATGATTATAATTGTCTCCTAGTTAGACTCTAGTGTTATTATATGTATGGAAAATAATCTTATTATACGACATATACAATGTAACATAAATCTATGTTGAAAAATACTTATTTGACTGATCTTCTGTAACATATGTGTAATACATTTATAATTAAACTTTAAAAAAGCGAAGTACTTTGTCTCTAGTTGTAACATGTGACTGTTTTGTATTCGAATTAAGATTTCCAAGATTTGATATTAGATACATCAAATGACAACTTTTTGTGATAAACAATTCGTGTGTGCGTGTCTATATATGTGTGTATATAAGAGGCCAGCTATTTTGACAATGCAGATTAAAGGCCGCATTTTGAGCCCTTTTCCTCCTCCTCCCTGGAGATGCTAATCAACATTTAAGCATAAACAAGTTGGAAGAAAAACAATAAAATAGAAGATAAATTTCTAGATAAATAAAATAGGAGCGTATGATTTGATTTTACACGGTTGCAATATCGTACCATCATCGGATAAGATGAAAGAAAGATCATTCGATTATGTAAATGCTCAATGGACATTCCTGTTCTCATGGGGATGGGATATCCTTACTCCCGACCAATCATCTCCTTCACCACCGTTCGACACGTGACAACAGAAGGGGCGATGAAGTTAGATTCGGGTGACCTTCACCTAGTCTCACCACCCTTCACTGCTGTTACTTGTCGTACGGTGGTGAAAGAGATGGTGGTTTGGAGGTGAGGAAACCTTGTTCCGTTGTCATGAGCTGATGGCCTGATAATTTAATGGTACTATTAGATTTGCTTTCCTTTTTTCCTAAATTAAAAATATTTTATGTCATGTTAAGTCCCGAAAATTTTTCTCCAGCAAAAATAATATGTCTGAAAAAGGAAGATGGTTATTGCATGGGCAGAAGGTTGATCCAGCCCAAGACATTCTTACAGGGTACAATTACTCTTTTTCAGGAAAACCCCAAGAGAGAGAGTGGGCCGACTAAGAAAAATGTTGTTTCCACATGTGTACATTAACCTTTCCTTATACTCCCTAAGGAATTAAGGCAAATACCAAGTTTTCGAATTCGAATTATTTTTAACATGCAATTACTGTTAAAACTTAGCAAAATAAGCAACCAAGAAATACTAAGTGAAGTAAATCATGTCTCAATTGTATTTCTTTAATTTGTAGTATGTTTGTAGTATGTCCCCTCTTACTGTGTCAGCATACAGATACATATAGAGCCAAATGTCTCAAGTAAGATCTATATCATTTGTAATGGAGGTATTGTTGGAGTAAAATTTGTAATATGGAAATGGATTTGTCCAAAGTGGGTGAGCAACATATTTTTGAGTTTAATTGTGATTAGTTTTCGTTAATCAAAAATGAAAACTAATCAATTCTAAATTATTTACGTAATGAGTAGATGATTTTAGGCTTTTGGATCACATACTGGGTGAATGAGAAATCAATGCTAAAAGTAGGAATAAAAATTGGTTGCAAATTAGAAAATTGGTGATGTGGCTTCATGAGAATAAGACACATCACCTTTTTGCAAATATACCACATTGGCAAAGTGAAAAAAATGCCATCAAATATAATGCTAAGAGAGGCACTTTAGATGTATCCTAAGGGCAAGAGAATTTTTGACCGGGGAAAGACGCAAATGGTTGCCACACACGCACGCACGCATGCCGCCGCTGCCTCCTGCCTGTCCGGCCGGCTAGGCTCATGCTCGGGCTCGTGGCCTGCCCGCCCAGTTCTTTCTTTTTGGATAATTTTTTTTTTAAATTTTTCCAGAAAATAAGTTACCTGATCCTACGGTTATGATTTAATCCTATGATCTAACGGCTCGGATTAAGCTGACAGTTTCAGTTGACTAATTCCTACCAGTCGTGTGTTACAAGCTGATCAGAGGCAGTCGTGGGTTGCCACAACCCACCAAGATTTTCCTCTATAAATGGAGGCAGTGCTCTGGTTATGATGGACAATGAAATTTTTCTTCTCTTCTCTTCTCCTGTTGCATACGAGCATTCTGCATAAACTATTGCCGCATACTGCATACACTGCTGCTGCATTTCATCAATCCGAGAAGTCAGAACACTTGTCAGGTTCGTGGAGTTCTTACGTAGTAGTGCCACTCGTTGAAACTGTTAGCCGTTGTATCCTGGGAGACGTCTGCGATTTCTGGTTGGGCACAGTATACCGGAGCAATTCGTCTTAAGGACAGAGTCCTAAACTCGCCTCAGCTTGCATGTTGAGCTCTTCTCTGTGTTGATCTCATCCCTGTGTTGAGCTCTTCCCTGTTTGAGCTCTTCTCTGTGTTGAGCTTATCTCTGTACTGAGCTCATCTCTATGTTGAGCTCTTCCTTGTTTGAGCTCTTCCATGTGTTGAGCTCTTTCCTGTGTTGAGCTCATCGCTGTGCTGAGCTCTTCTCTAAGCTCAACTCATCCTGCGTGGAGCTTAGCTCTTTCTGCGTTGAGCTCAACTCTTCCTGTGTTGAGCTCAGCTCATCCCTGTGCTAGCCTCAGCTCTTCCGGTGAGAGACTCAGCTCATCCATGCGCTGGCCTCAGCTCATCCCTGTGCTGATCTCAACTCTTATATGTGCTGACCTCAGCTCTTCCCTGTGCTTAGCTCTACTCATCCTTGTGCTGTACAAAATGTCAGTTTCGTTCTTTAATTAAAAAAAATCTGAGTTTGTATATGAGACAACAGGTATTTTGTCTGTCTCTCACTCTCTTCATACTCTAACGATAGCTTTTGTTGTCGTTGATATATATAGCTATATGGTGTTGTTGTAATTTGTAGTATACATCAATCAACATGTAGAAGGTTAATTTTGTTCGTTCTATTGTCATTTTGTAGACTTCACAAGTTACTATTATTATCTTTTTGTATTTTTCTATCTTATCAGTACTTACTTTGCACCTTTACCTCCGTGCTTTTGTTCGTTTCTACAAGGACATGTTTTATTGGATGCACGATTTATTTACAGTGACGGTTCCCTGTCGTTTCTTTTTATGACATTCGAAGTTTACACAGCCTTCTGTACAAAGTTTAAAATAATGTTGCGTACAACAGATCATGAAGCAATTTAGCTCTTCTTCAGATCCTGTATAAACATAAAAGCTTAATACACCGGAAACACGTACGCGCGTGTAATGGCTTTACCAGCGATATGCTAATAGTAGGCATGCATCGGTAGGTTCTGCTTATTTCTTTGGATTTGTAACTCCTCCACCCCAACTCCCTCCGCCCCACCAAAAAAAAAAAAGGAAAAAAAACCATTTTCTGTGGTAATCTCCAAAGAGACAAAGGATAGTCCAATACAAATTTTGAATGAGCATACGGACGAAAAATGAATATGCAAATCAACTAGGAATGTTGTACCTTTGGAAGAATGGACAAACACACCTATAAATTAACTATCACTTGGGGTTGTTTGTCTTTCATATTGATCACATATTATTGTCGTATAATGATTTTATTTTTTCTCCTTGGCCTAGTCACATAATATGTTTCTACAAATATTTCCTAAAAATCTATCAATTTTTTGTTTTATTTTTTAAAATTAATATATAGACAATAACTAGCCATATTACGTTCATTGACAATAAATCACTTTCGGCCAAATACTAGTTAGAATTACTTTGAATTGAATATTTGACAGAGTAGTTAACATTTTAATACTTGATTGACCGTGTATTTCTTGATTTTATGATTTTCATTACTAAGAGCACCAGTGTTTTAGTTTTGATTCACATCCGTGATATGTATTGCTACAAATGCCAAATAGGACAGAGAGTTTGCATGGTCTCGACTTTTAACAAAAAAAAATCATCAAACAACAACACATACGCAGTATATCTCAACGAGACATACAAACAATAACTCTATCTTAAAAGATATAGAGTTTGTTGTCAAGGAGACCTATGACTTTATATGTATTTACATAGACAAATAATGAAAGACCTAATTGATCAATAGTTTATGAAAAAAATTTGTGGCATAGTCTGGTTAGCGAAACAGCTTGACGTTGTAATGACAGCACAAGCAGACAACGTTATTGCTTGTATTCTTCAAGTTTTGCTGATTTGCCTAAAGTTCATTAGGGCAAACTGACAAATAATTTTGTCTGATTAGACATAGTTAATGTTTTTACAACTCTTCGGTAAAGAACAAAATCAGAAAAAATAGAAGTAGAAAAGAGTCGTCAAAGAAAAATGTAGTAGAAGTCAAAAACCAAATACGTAAAACATTTCATTGTAAAAACGACACAAGCTTATGTAGGACAAAAACCCTGCAAAAAGATAAATAAAATGTAGTCCGTCCTTATATGGAAATTTAGCAATTAGACCTTTTATTTCCCACCCAAATAAAGTTAGTGAACTTATCCATTAATAAAGTTAGAGTAATTTTAATATTAATATAATATATCTCCATTTTTTTTAAGATGATCTGTATAAAAAGGACAAAAGATAGATTATAATTAAGTCAGAGAAGACGAGGTAACCCCAATTAAGTAACACCTGGTCAATATCTACATTTGGATTTTGAACATGATGGAATAAAGCAAAATAACTCACTAAATCAGCTCCGCTTCTTATATTGTGAAGTAGTAGTTATCGACATACGCAATTTTCAATATAGGTCATCAAGAAACAACCTCTATGTGTTTTTAATACATGAGTATGGTTGCGTATATCTGACCATTCCATTCTCTGCCATAGCAGAAGCTTATAAGACAATAGGATAATGTTGTTTTTTTTTTTTTTTTTGCTGAAGGACAAAAATTTGGAATATATATTATTGACGTTTTCCATGTAAATATGGAGGAGGTGGGAGGTTTACAAAATTTACAATTGAGAGAATGGTTTGTCATTTTGTATGAATTTGAGTCCAAATATTTATTGGATTTTAGTGGGGAGAAAGAAGAGTGATATGGATGACTAAGATGATGATACCTATGCCAACAGAGAGAAAGGCAACAAAAGTGAGACTTTTGCAAGTAACAATTCCGACCATAAATGGTACGAATAAAATAATTAATCCACGTGCGTAAAAATGTTTTTGGTTTGTGCAGTTTTTATTATAATCCACTCTTTCTATTTTGAGATGTCCTAAAATGTCTGTCCGTATTTCAAAAATGGTAAAAGAAAAATAGTTAAATGACTAGATTATTCTTATTAGTCGTGTGCATTTCATAAAAGTAAAGATTGTTTATAATGGCTAAGTGGGAAAGATAAGTATTAAATATATTTTCAAACAATTTTTCTTGAAGTGTTTTCAAATTTGACCATACTTTAGCATTTAAAATTGTTGTGCATCTCCTCAATAACAGCAACATTAGCTAGTTGGGGGGTGGGGGGTGGGGGAGCCATCAAAAAAACAAAAGAAAGCATTTATAAGTTTAGTTTTTGCAAGTGTTAAAGCTGTTCGGTTCACACGTATGGCTGCAAGTATATATACTTCACTGAATTTAATCCAATTGTCCACTCTGAGCATTAGGAAATCTCTTGAGTTTTACTACAATTTCTCTCTATTTAATGCTTTCATCACATCCTTTCTCTTCAATCTTCATCAAAGTATCACATATTTTGATACTTTGATGAAAGGGTCGAAAGAAAAGAGAGAAGAAAAAGGATGGGAGAGTGGTTATTGAGGGAATAAAAAAAACTTTTCCTTTATTTCTTTAAGGGCTGGGTCATGTGGGGGGTTTAAATTTTTTTTCAAGATGGGACAAGAATGAGATAGAAGTGATTGAGGTGATCTCATCCCGTATAATTATACAAAGGAAATGAAAAACAATAGAATGCGTACAAATAAAGGAGAATCAATACCCTTTGATGACAAGATGTGTGAAATTAGTATTGTTTTTTTGGGGAAACGATCAACTTTCATTCATAGAAAATGCAAAATACAGATAGTTCAGGGGAAGGGAGGGGGGGGGGGGGGGTTGAAAATTAGTATGTTGCGAGAGTGCAAGTTTTACTTGGCCCAATGATGGGGCTGCAGTCTCTTAAGGGATTAAATGCATTCGTAAAGTGAAAGTAGGTTTTATTCTTTAATTACAAAAAGAAAAAAACACTAAAAGACAAGCGAGCTTATCCTCTAGAGCTGAATACTGAATGGCCAAGAAGAATATGGAGACAAAATATCAGATGCGAAGTCTAAGATCAGCTGGTTTTCGGATGATAGATTGTATTCAAGTTATAGGTTTTAAATATTGGCACGTGCAGTATAGAGTGTCGGACCTTGCATTCAGATCCTTATGCCGAAGGTATTTAGGTTCAGACATCTTGTGGTCATCAAGTCTCAAGCCTATCACCTAGAAAACTGTAATGACCTGATTTAACAACCCGTTTATAAGTTTTTTTAAAGCTGAAACAATGAAACCTTTCGGCATTAGAATATGAGATAGAATATCGGATAAAATTTCAAGAGAACACGCATGGAAGGTTACACCACCAAGTTAGTCATAGTCAATTTCTAACCTTTTGATTTCTTTCGTTGATGACAAAATTAGGGCATATTATTAACTTTTTCCAAGCCATATGGGTGTCTAGAAAAAATTATAATCCGAAATTGAGGATATTTTCTTGTCGTATTATTGCACATAAGTCCAAACTTATTCTTCTCTTGGTTAATGTTATTTTAGGAAATGCATAGGAAGTCTCATATGCTCACACAAAAGTGTCGTTCTTGCAACCAATTATTCCGACCACTAAGAACGAAGATAACAATTCTCTAAAAAAAAAGCCCTCAAGACATAGTCCAGTTAGTACTCGTGATGAGACCAAAATCCACATGCATGGATAAAGACAAGACTCGGGTTAATCGGTAACAGTCAACGTAATCTAGACTCAGACGGTTGACTGGTCGACCTCGGTCCTCATAATTCCTGACTAGAGGCCGAAGTCCCCAGAAGCAACCACCTTTAAGGTAGTTTGAGGTACTATGATTAGTACAAGGATCTTCTCAGCTCTTGTCGACTCCTGTAGCTTGGCTCACTCAGAGCCCGGGCGGCCAGGCCCCTGCCAGCATGATTATCATTTTCTGACTGGCACTTAAGGCCAAGATACCAATACCAAACTGTCCTGGCCAGGCCTCAGCCCGGCCACAGTGGGGCTCGGCCAGGCTTCAGCCCAGCCTGGGTGATCTCAGCTGAAGAAAGGTCCGCAAATTCAACTGGACCAAATCAAAAAGTGCACAACAATTAACATAGGGCCCAATTTACATTTCCATCAAATCGTTTAAATATAAGGCCTCAACATTTTTCATCAAATGGTTCTCGGCCATAAGGGGATCTCGACCAAAAGGGGGTCTCCGGCCATTGATTTCTCGGCCAGACCACAGCCGGCCACAGTGCATCTCGGCCACAATACGTCCAAACAGAGTCCTGTCGTACCGCAACTTGACACCTTGCCTGAGCCTTGACACCGGGGTGTCACGTGGCCTTCATGCAGCCGAATATTACCAGACAGTCGCAGCTTCATATCTCCATCTGTCCAACCAAACAATGGAGAGTTGCCAGCACAGGCAACCTCCCCAGCTGCCACGCGGCTATCATGCAAGCCAAAAAGTGACACCCGGACAGCCAGGGGTCTTCATACATCCATTTTGGGACACTCAGCTCCTCAGCTTCAACGCTATAAAAACAAGGGCTTCGTCAACAGTAGAAGACCAAGTCTCTGGTAAGTGATTCACAGACTTCATCTGGGCTCGGCCTACACCCTAGCCGACCCTAAACAGGTTTTATACAGCCTTTATTCTAGCGAGCTTACTATACGCTAAAATGCCCGCAACTGACTTGAAGGGGTTTTTTCCCGGGACCACGTCCTGGGCACTCTAACGTCACCTTTTCCCTCTCAGGTTCTCAGTGACGGACCCAGAGAGCTGACGTCATAACCGCAAGGATCGTCTCCGATCCACCTGGTGAGCGATTCCTGGACTCATCAACTCAGGTTGGGGATTGCCAACAAGAGGTCATGAGATTGAATCCAGGGACACGCACAGTGTGAGTGTTCCTCTGCTGTCAGGCCAAAGGTCTGGTTTGTGGAGGCACCTTGTGTGGTAACTGTGTAAGATCTCACCCAATCTAAGAGGCCGCTGAACTTCTGATTTACATTATTCACGCAGCTCCTTGAACTTGGGGCACTTTGAGTTGGGATTCAACCTTTTACCAACAATAATTCTCTAAAAAAAGGACGCGGATAATAAATTGTGACCTAGCTAAGAAGTAGAAAGTAAATTACATTTAATTGAACTAGCAATATGCTTCAATAAATCGGGAACCAGCAATTTCTCTTACAACCAATTTATTAAAAAAAATTTATCGATGACTAACATAAAATTTATTTTAAAAAGCCAATGTTTTAAGTCACAAAAAATGATGATGTTAGAGCAATTACCACTATCATCCATCATAAGGTTGGAGTGGTACAGCGGGACATAGTACAGTTGGTATTCGGGATAGGATTTGCTTCAAGAGGTCAAGAGTTCGATTACAATGACACACACAGTGTATGTGTTCCTCTACCGCTAAGCTGAATGTCTGGTTGTGGGAGGACACTTTGTGTAGATCACTGATTAAGATCTCACCCAATCTAGGAGGCCGCTGGGCTCCTGATTTGTATCCTCCACACATATTTTTTAAGACCGGGGTGATGGGAATCCCTGGAATATTTCACTTTTTGCTCTGGAATGGTACAATGATTTTCATTTGACTTTCTGTAACATTATGAAGATGACTCTTACTAAAAAGACTACGTAGTGACTTACTGATTCAATTTGGCTTTGAATTAATTATACATGGTCTATGGATATAAATGACAAATGAAATTACCCTGCGAGAAATATAAACTATAATGTAAATTAAATAAATTCAACAATGTCTCTACGATCTTGACATTTTAGTTTGATAACATTTACAGCATTATATAACATAATTCAAGAGATAAAAATCTACGAATCTAGGCTGAAATTTAGTGGATTTATTCTGTTTTTGTTTTCTAATAGCTGGGTCAATATTGTGTTCGGTTATTACTTACTAGATTTGCATCTCATATGATCAGGATAGGAGTTCATGGAGGCAGAAGATTAAAGTTAACGAGGTTTAAACAGGATATATGAGAACCTTAGAGTAAATTTAAGGGCTTAGATACTCTCTAAACTTTATGGTAACTTTGCACTTTTTTGTTGTGTCTTTGTCTTTCATTATATGTGCATACACATGGTTGTGACTATTTTAATATTGGAAATTTTCTATTTGTATTTACTAAATTCATTCACTTACACACTAGCATACTGTATCTCTATTATTGTGTTATCTATGCAGATACATATAGAGTCAGGGTCTCACAGGAAGCAAACTCTCTATCCATTGAGATGGATGTATTGTTTGTCTGTCTCTTACATTTCCCTCCTCAGACCTTAACGATAACTTTTGATGTCGTTGGTATATACTGAATATGATTGTTGTTGTTGTTGAGTCATATTGTACTCGAAATTACCTTGTTATATTTCCCTAGTGTCGTTAGTGCAGAAATATTTTTGGCGTACTTACTGTCCTTTCTATGACGACATTACTTTAATTTTTCTTCCGCGTTCCACGTTCTTTCTAATGAAAATGACGAAATTTGTTTTATTTTCTGTCTAATTCTCCCTTGTTTGAGGATTAGGATTTAAGGACTTCATCGTTAGGACAAATTTTCCTTACTAAGATTATGCTCTGGATGTTTTCAGAAAAATATGTATGTATATTCTTTGAATGGTTTTTTCTTAAGCTAAACTCCAAATTAGTTTTCCATATTTCTTTGTGTGATATCAATATTCTTCTTATATGATAATGAAAATAAAACTTTGCTACTGTCCAAATTTTGGTTTAAGTTTATGCTTGCCATTGGATGCTAGTTCATCAAAAAATAATAATAATAATGAAAAGAACCACCTGTTTGAATGGATATAAAAACAAAATTCTATAATTTGGATGGTTTATTATTTTGAAATTTTATGTAGAACTCGAAAACGACAAAATTAGTGAAAACAACGTAAGCCAAACAAAACAAAGAATTTGGTATATTTAGACTCCTATAATGGTGTTTATATTGGACATTTGCATCTATCAACTATATAAGCTTTGAAGGATTGAAATCTAATTGCGCAATAATCCATTGTTAGAGTAGGATTAGCTTTAAATGTTAGATTGTTTCTCTCCCACTACTGCATTCAAATGTTCAGTCGTCCGATTTAGTTCCAAACAAAATACATACACAGAAAGACGGAAAGAAGGAGGAGATGCGAATCGTGATTCTCATCAAAAAGCATAATGATCTTCATGTGCTCAATCTTCTTTTGCAATGTTTTGTTATCTTAGCACTAAGGGAGGCCAAAAGATCGTGTTTTGTATTTCGTGTTTTTGTGTTTTTTCGGGTTTTGGGTATCAAATTACCAAACTCATATCTCATCTGTTTTCTTTGCGTGTATAGAAATAGATAACTAATCCCGTACATGTCAGATTTCATGTCGTGTATCAAGTTTACCCACAAACTTGGAAAACAAATTTTTCAGGTCATTTCGTATATTTTTTTAGGTTTTTTCAAGTTTCGTGTATTTTTTCAGGTTTCATGTATTTAAACCGAGGAGAGGGAGACCGAGGGAGAGGGCGATGGATGTTAAAGATAGGAGAGGAGACTGAGGGCAGCATGCTAACGGCTGTAAAAGGTGGGAGCAGATACGGAAGAAGATGGTTGTTAAAGACGGGAGAGGAGACGGAGGCCGGAGGGAGGCAGAGGTTGGTCGGAGGAGAGATAGAGAGTTCAGACTTCAAAGAAGAAAAGAGAGAATGATATAGACTTCGGGTTTGGTAGCCAGGTAGGGACGCCGGGCGGGCAAATGATAAGAACTTAGGTTTTAGGATTTTCAATTTTATAATTAACTTTAATATTTAATATTTAGAATGTTTTTAAAAAAATCTAGATATGGCGGGTTTAAATAGGTAACCCGCGGGTATAACTAGATGCGACCCGCTTTTAGCAAGTAAATTTTAAATCTTACTCAATTTGTATATGAAACCTACTTCACGTGTCAGATTTAGATCGTGTTTTCTTGGTGTGTCTAATATTGATGTCCCCTCTTTAGCACTTCCTTTTTTGGTTATTTTTTTGACCGCTAAGATGGAAAATCTACATGTTACAAATTGCATACGACTCTCCATTCACCTAGAACAGTTTTAGCAAACACGTTTTTGTTAAAGGAAGATTTTTTCTATTTCGTAACGTAATTATATATTTTATTATTAAAATATATATTGTTTTTGGTTTTTCCCTATAATCATTACATCAAGCACTTATTAACACAGTAGATAACCCATGATTTCGTTCAGAAGATATGATCAAATAAGTAGTGGGATGATAAAAATCGTTTTAATTGTATCAAATTCTAATCATTAAGGTCACAGCCGCCAAAAGCTTATCTAAAGTTTTAAGCACCATCAAAGGAGAATTTCCCCTCCAAAAGTAGTTTTATTCTATTCTCTAAGATCCTCTTTTATGAGGAAAGATATTTTGTATCAATTTCTGTTATATTTTTTATTTTACTATTCTAGAGTGATGACATGTGACATGTTTTCAAAAAATTAATAGCTAATATAAGTTCAAAAGAACACATGTGTTACTGTTTTTATAGCATGCAAGATAGTGTGAGAGACAATATTGGACCAGATGATTTTTCCCCTTTAGTTGAAATATTCGTTTAAAAAGATTTCATTTATGTATCACAAAAGTTTAATGATTATAAATCATGATGATATGATGTAACAATTATTACCATATGTGTATCTTGTTTCTGTGTTATTTATTTCATTTATCACTTTACAAGCTTCTTTGTAAAGTTCTTACTTTTTCCACAGTTATAATTTTTCACCATGCAAGAGAAATAATTTTTGCACAAATAATTATTACGTCCGTATACATCAATTTAAATTCAAGATGAAATCAATCGATCGGATATGATGTACATCGATCGATCTATGTAGGGTACGAGGTTAGACATTGTGGTTTCAATTGAATTCAGGATAATATTTATCAATCTATGTGAGGGTATGATATACATCGATCGATCTATATTGAGGATATGATGTATATAATGATCTCTATTAATATATCTATGCCAGAATATGATGTATACATTGATTTATGTGTACAGATCTACGTCAGGGTATGATGTTACTTCATTATTTGTTCAAATCTTTGTTATTTCCTAAGGATAAAATGACTTTTCAATCCTTTTTCAAACATATTTTGAACTTTATGAAAACATCCATATTCTAACAGTGATGATACTATTTGTAAAATTGATTACCTCATATTAAATAGCTAGATACGAATATTAACATAAGTATGATATTCAATATTTTATATTATCTAACACATTTATGAAATAAAACAAACGGACATGACTATATTCATGTTCAAAGTGAATGCCACATGGCGGCCATTCATTGGCTGCGTCATATCAGCGTTAAAAAAGACGCGTCATGGAATCCATACCCAAGTAGAACCATCATTTCATCGATAAATGGCACTTAAGAAACTTTAATTTAGTGGCGTTTGTTAAATTTGAAATCTGAATAATTAAATTCATTTAGCATTTGAATTATTTACATACTAAATTCCTAATTAAAATGCATGAATCTGATTACCGAAACAATAAAACCTTTAAAACGTTTTTACTTTACAAATTTTTTCTTCTTTGTTATTCTTCTATTGTCATCTTACACATATACATACATACACACATACATATGTATATACACCCAAACATACATCTATATGTATATATGTGTGTGTATACATACTAGCAGATGGGGTTGGAGTCTTGTTGGACCGATAGAACGGGTGGGTGCAGAAACAGGGGTATTAACGAACTGAACGGAACCGAATACTATAGGTTTTCGATTTCGGATTCGTTTAGCTAAGCAATCTGTTCGGTTAGTTCGTTTAGCTAAACAAAGTTTAAAATTGGCTCGAGTTCGACTTGATAATCTTATAACTGTTTAAACGACTTGAACATGTCATATCTCCATTCTAATTCAGATTCTGATATAAGTAGCACATTATATGTCTTAAACTTTCCTAAAGAAAAGTCATATCTGCTTATTTAATTAAGCAGATGATGAAATATTATCAAATACCTGTTAATGTGTTAAGCATTTAATGCATTAAGATTATGGTGTTAGTAAACACCCATTGGTATTGAAAAAGTTGATTCAGGAAACTCAAGAAGTATACCCACCACCATGACTTTGCCATTTGACTAAAATAGACAAGTCCAAGGATCATAATTAAGGTTTTGACTTTACATGTATTTGAGATTTGGAGCATAACTTGGATGAGTTCAAATATGAAGAGGCTAAAAATGAGATAAATTATGAGGCCTCTAATCACGCGTCGTCACATGTACAAAAGCAGTTTTTTTTTAAAAAAAAGATGCAGCATCCCTTTAAAAAAATTTGTTTTTTTACACATGACGACGCGTGATTGGAACCTCATAATTTGTCTCACTTTTAGCCTCCTTAGATCTCAACCGAACTTGGATCCTTTGAAAAGTCTAATTAATAAATTAACCACAGCACTCTAAAAGTCAACCCCTAAAAGTCAACGAAGCATGAGTTGCAAATCATTTTTTCGAAATATCATGGAGTCATAATCGTGTTTGCATTGCTTAATCGTGATAAGAAACATGCGCATTATGTCAAACCTTCAAATGATTAATATAGTAAAACAATCATAAACCTTTTTAGTGGATCTCCTTGTCATAAGATGTAAAAGTGGTAAACTAAGTATTCCAAATTAAGTTCACCCATGTCACTTAATCAAAGTAATTAATCAACTCATTAGGCCTCAAATTAATAACAAATACATATGCTAATTTTAATTTATTAAAGTAATTTATGATATCTTATTATTGTGCCAAAAAAATCTATCGATATACTAAGTCAATGGTTTTTGTTTTGTAGTCTTGTTCTTAATGAATGATGTATCTTCTTCGAGATCAACTAACACAACAGTTTTCTAGATGAGTTGGATTTCCTCATTACAAGAGGAGGCGGTAATAGATGATCCGGTGACATATGTCTAACAAAAGAGGATTATAAAGTAATGTAAAAGATGACGCATAAAGAAGTGTGCGACTGACCGGAGAGCGGTGAGCGGTAAGAGAAGTGAGAGGATCTCGCGTATCTCTTGGTACTCTATGCCTCTTTTGCATACAACAATTTTAGTTTTTAGTTTTAGGACCAACACACCTCACTTATTCATGCTAAATCAGCCATTGTGGCATAGCGTTAGGGGTGTTAACGAATCCAGTTGAGCCGAATATCAAGTGTTCAAATTTGGATTTTTTAGCTAAACGAATTGTTTGGGCTCGGTTCTTTTATCATAACGAACTTTAAATTTTGTTTGATTTCAGCCCGATAACACTATAATTGTTTAAACGAGCCGAATAGTTCGCGAACCTAATTAAGTGTTCAAATTCGGCTCGTTTAAGTAAAATTAACGAATGAACTTGAATCAAATACGAATGAAACTCGAATAGTTCGGTTCGTTTAACGCCCCCTACATACGTAAATTGTAATATTGTCATTCCAAACAAAAGAATCCAGAGTATCCAGACCAGAACCCGAGAGTATCCAGACACGAATCCTAGAATAGATACTCTCGTACATTTTGATGTGGTTTGAATGTTTAGTAGATTAGCTCAGCATTAAAAACCACGTGCATTTTAAACAGTAAAATTATAATATGATGTTTATTTTGGGCATATAGTTTTCGGTTTTTTGATAAATATATTCAGTGTTAGCAATTTAAATATTTCATAAATACTACAATAAGAAATCATTCCAGCAATAATTTGCAAAAGAATATACAAGCAGAAACATGTTTGATAAACATCGCCAAAAGTAGAATCCAACTTCAAGGAATGTACTTCACTATATACTAACCAAAATAAAATACTGAGCCAATTAAAAAATAATTGAATCGTGTAAGAAAAATACATTTTTTTCTCTCCATAAATACTAGCATAGGACACGTAACATTGATACAGAAATCAAATCCTTATGATAATATAATATTTCAATTCTATAGCATCCTTCAACAAAACTTAATTGTAGGATTTATTACTAAGAAAGTAACAAAATAAGAACCATTTATTAACTTTTTGAAACAATTTACTCAAACTTCATCCTAGATGCACACATGATGAAACGCTTAATGGCGAAGTTAATCCAAAATGAAAAATATTACTATATGACACATTGCGTCATTTACATTTCATACTAATTTATTTATATTTAACACTAAAAGATTATTCGCGTTCCTTTTTCTTAACTAAAACTATGATTCTAACATTTCGTAAAGAATGTTTTCACAGTAATTTTATTTAATCACTCACTAAATTAGTCACGCTTCTTGCACTTGATCGGCATAACTTGACGCAATTTTTTTATAGTTCATCGGGAAACAACTTCTATGTGTTTCTAACACATGGTTGTGGTTGCGTATATCCGACTCTCATACCCCGCTGTAGACAGGGGTTTCTAAGGCAACGAGGGTAATATTGTTGTTATTGTTGTTTCTTATGTACAGAAAGCACATGATCAAACAAAAACTTATATTTGAAGTTAGTGTTTAAGAATGAACCTTAATTTTTACATTTAAAAGATAAAGCCGCATCAGGGGGAATGAATCGAACCAAGCAGGTAGGTCATGTGTCCAAGTTCAGGGACTCTGATTGGAAAATTAATTATTAAAAAATAATAATTAACACTGAATTAAGAGCGAGAGTAAGAAAGTTGAGATGAATAGAGAGGAAAAGAGATTCAATCGATTGCTTGAAATGCTATTTGTTAATCCAACTATCCAAGAATAGGTATCAAGGGTTCGATTAATCTCCGTGCCATGTGGTTATTGTCGGTCGGTAATGAGATCTGATGTGCAAGTTTTTAGTGTGTCATATACGTGCCATGACATAAAATAGTGAGATAAAATTTATTCGGTCCGACATCTCTTTATGTCTATGACATACCTAGGACACAATCAAAATTGACACAGTAGATCTTTACCGTGTCATGTGTCCAACTATCCAAGAATAGGTATCAAGGGTTTGGTTAATCTCCACGCCAGATAGCTATTGTCAGTCAGTAATGAAATCTGGCGTGCGAGCTTCTAGTGTGTCATAGGCGTGACATAGCACGAAGAGATGGCGAGATCAAATTTATTTATTTAGTCCAACTATTTCTTTGTATCTATAACATACCTATGACATAATCAAAGTTGACATAGTAGATCTTTAGCATGTCAACAATCTCGGTCATGGTCGCTATTGTCATGATTTTGTAAGGATTGCATAAACTTTATAGGTAGATTTGTAAGAGTGAATAAAGGGCTTGCTACTACGAATGTTGCGATATTGACGAAGTTAAAATAGCGGATTTTCACTGAAGTAGAAGCCCCTGTCAGCTCACGTGTTATGCAAAAAAGTATAGGAGTTCATTGGTTGAACATCATAAGAAATCGTATTTGTACAAAGCAATCTGTCTTTTTTTCGGACTCTGTGCAAATGCGAAAGTATAATACACCGAAAACGCCCTTTTTTTAGTACAACAATAACTACCTATCAGAAATTTTAGTGTATCTTAATGAGATACACCGATGTAGTATATTATTTTTATGTTGTTATAATATGCTAAAATAGAAAACATATCTATTAGATAATGATAAGTTTATTATTGTATAACATACATGTGAGTCATGAATTGTCCATGGCCTAGAGTTTAGGCACGTATTTGTAAACCCAAATGGCACGCAATACCTGAATCTTTGTTATAGGAAAATAGACATAATAAATTGCCTACACGCTTTGTTCCTTTGTAATAGACATATCATATGCCCTCATGAGTGTTTCATTTGTGTGTTAGTGAGGAAAACATCTTTGGGTGCTCTAAGACATTGCAATTAGTTAAGTTTAAGCATCATATAAATCAACAGCATCTGCATCTTATTATTATAATTTTTTTAATCGCCTAGTCTATTTTAACTTGGATCTATTATATTATGCTAAATGCAGATCGACGAGGGTGTAATGAATTAACTATTACAACCAATATTCGAACTATGTGGGTAATAATGAAAATAACAAATGTCTCGTGAATTGATTGTCTATCGTGCAGTACAAGATCTTTGAAAACAATAGTATGTTACCGAAGAAAACGTTATATAAGACGTTTTTTATTTGTTAAAAACCCTCTTATGTCTAAGTGTAGATGACGGACTTTGGAACAACTGATAAGGTTGATGTTTTATGATCTTGAGGTCAGCCTCTTGTACAAGTTGTAGGATAAGATTGCTTAAATACAGAAACCTAATATACCGAAAACACTCTCTTTTTAAGTGAATAAGTTGGTCGACGGTTGATAAAGACGGTTATCAGTGAACTTTTCATAATTCGGGTAAAAGTTCTTTCCTTCTACACATCTGTACTGCCTGTAAGGGTGTTAACGAACCGAGCCGAACCGAATACTAGGTTTTCGAATTCGGATTCGTTTAGCTAAACGAACTATTCGGCTCAGTTTAAAATTGGTTCGAGTTCAGCTCGATAACACTATAACTGTTTAAACAATCCGAATAGTTTGCGAATAGTTCGTCTTGTTTTAGTAAACGAATACAAACACCTATTCGAATTCGGCTCGTTTACAAACAAATTACAGAACGAATACGAACCAAACACGAATAGTTTGCGAACTGTTCGATTCGTTAAACAGCCCTAACTGAATGTTATCTTTTATTCTGAAAAAGAGTAGCACATGTATAACAAGCTTTTAAATATGATGCAGAGTCTTAATTTATTTTTATTTAATTTTTGGTCTCACTAGACAGATACGTACCATAAATCAAAATTCGTTTTCCCAATTCAGCATTATGGTTACTGAGTTGCGCTTGGTGAAAAGTACTCAGATCGTCCGTTGTACATATTGTGAGCCATGTGGTAAATTTGGCATTTTCTTTGGTCTCAATAGACATATATGTCACGAGTTTGAACTGCGAAAACAGTCTCTTGCATAAAGTGTAAGGTAAGGTTGTGTACATCATATCGCGAAGCAATCAATTCTCTCCTTAGACACTACGCAAACGCGAGAACTTAGTTTATCGGAAACGCACTACTCTCGACATAGTGACTTGTAAAAAGTTGTTTAACGTCTAACTGTATCAAACTGAATAGGAAGATAGTGGTAGAATAAATATATAAGACAGACTGTTGAAACTTATTTCTCAATAATTTAGCTACTTTGTATTAGTTGTATAGCGGGCTCTTGCAATAAAAACAGCCACGTTCTCTTCTTTGGAGCCGCTTATTCATTCCACAAAATAAATTTTCTTTACTTCAATCCACAATGCACATAGATTATTTAAGAGGGAATAATTTATTTTTTTTAACTGTTTTTTTTGGTATTGTTGTTATTGCATTTACGTCATTGTCTATCAGTGCACACGGACGGCTGTCAAGATATACAATAATGAATGTGGTTGGGTTTCAAAAGAAAAAAAAATGTGCCCACTCTTAGAACTAGAAGCAGGAAATAAATGAAAGAAAAAAATTGGAAAATATGGTTTGATGCTCTGGAAAATGATGTTTTTATTTGATAAGGAAAGCCATTCAGACACAAAAGTTCAAGCTTGTACAGATTGTAGAAGGGCCCTTTCCTTTTCCTTGTGAAGGCTTTGTACATTAAGTCACTACTCTAGGGTAAGACTTTCCACAAAATCTAAGGTAAGAATGTAAGATTTTTATACAAAGTGTAGAGTACGACTGGGTAAATCAAATCGTGAAACGATGTGGCTTCTCTTCGGATCCTTTGCAAACGCGAGAGTCCACTAACACCGAGAACGCTTTTTTATTAAATTATTGATACTATAAAAACTCAAGTCAAGGCTTCCAAAAACTCAGCTTTGTGAAAGGAAAAAACAACCCAACAACAACAACAATAACATTACCACATTGTCTTAGAGTTCCCCGCCTATAGCGAGATATAGAGGATCGGATGTACGCAACCATATCCATGTGTTATAAACAGATATAGGTTGTTTCCCAACGACCTGTGTCGATCAACTGCTACTTCACAATATAAGAAGCGTAACTAATTTAGTGAGTCAGCAGCGAACTGAATAAGAATTTTTCTACAGAAATTCTTGCTCCCTTGAAATGAAATGAAGAGCTCCTTTTTATTGATAAAAACTAAAAACCAAGAGCAACAAGTGAAAATCGTCAATTCTCAATTAATAACGCTCATGTATATATACATACATGTATTTGAAATATATTCATCATGTATGTATACTTAGTAAATAAATAAGTACATGAACACCTACTTTTAAGTTTAAAACATACATACTTTAATGTATACACATGAACCCATGACTTCATGCATATGGCTTAAGTTAATGGTAAGAACAATTTTCTCATTCATTCATCCAATTGTATATACATACATACATACATACATATATATATGTGTGTAAGAAAATAAATCTTGAAATGACATTTTATGTAAATAACCACGTAATTTGTGAGAAATGCTCATCTAATTTTACTTTTTTCCATCATAAAAAAATAATAAATATAAAAATTGGTTCCTTCTTTTTTTCCTCTGTTGTTGGCTGGCAAGTGACCCTGCATACCCATTGGAATAAGTCCATATCAGAATCTATATAAATTAATGCAATAGAATTTCCTTAAATTTTTTTAATATTCAATTTTAATCAGACAACCTTGCTGACGTTCTTTATAAATTAGAGCCCTTCAGCCCTCAAATGAACCAAACTAACATAGTTGTCTCAGTCCCCAATTCCTCTCTCTTCTTCCTCTCTCTTCCGGTTGACTCTCTTTGAGCATAGCCGTTATTTACAAAAATTTTCAGAACCCTTTTTCTTGATTGTAAGAATCAAATTTCAATGGCCGTGGCGACGTTTTTGGCCGTGCCACTTGTAGTGGTGGTCTCTATTTTAATAAAAATTGTATATGAAACATTGAGTTGTTACTTTTTTACCCCTAGACGTATCAAGAAAATCATGGAGAAACAAGGAGTTCGTGGGCCTAAACCTCGTATTCTTGTAGGAAACATTTTGGACATGGCCGCTCTTGTCTCCAAATCTACCTCTCAGGACATGGCTTCCATCAGTCACGACATCGTCGGCCGTCTTTTGCCTCATTTTGTTGCATGGTCCCAAATTTACGGTAACGTTCAATTTTATAATACATTTTTCTCGTGATACTGTATTATTTCATCTCGATTTAATAAGTATTATTGGGGTTTGGTGAGGCTAGATTAGGGTCACCTGCATCTAGTCTCAGCACCCTCTCTATTGCCATGTGTCGTGCGGTAAGAGATGGGGTGAGTGAATTTGGATGAGAGTATCCGGTCTCATATGATTGTACCATGCATAACATATAAAAAGCATTGGAAATCGAACTTGAGACTTTGTGTGAAGAAGACTTCAGTGAGATTGATGATTAATATAATAAAGGTATTTTGCAGGGAGAAGATTTATTTTTTGGAACGGGGCAGAACCGAGAATGTGCTTGACGGAATCGGAGCTGATCAAAGAGCTTCTATCAAAATACAGCACTCTCGCCGGCAAATCATGGATGCAGCAGCAAGGATCAAAGCACTTCATCGGCCGGGGTCTTTTAATGGCGAACGGCGACGATTGGTATCACCAACGCCACATTGTTGCTCCGGCTTTCATGGGTGACAAACTCAAGGTAAACTAATTTTTAAACAACAACAACAATATTACACATTGTCTTAGAAGCTCACGCATATGACGGGTATAGAGGGGTCAGATGTATACAACCATACTCATGTGTTAAAAACACACCGACGTTGTTTTGCGATGATCCATAATGATAGGTCAAGACGTCGATCAACTAATAAAATAATAAATACTTATTTAGAACACTCATTTCGGACACTCAGATTATACATTCCCTCTGTCCCTAACGTGTGATATTTTGTTGTTTTGTACAGAGTTATGCAGGGTATATGGTGGAGTGTACTCAAGAAATGCTCCGGTCACTGAAGAAGGCGGTGGAGGTGGGGGAAAATGAGGTGGAGATCGGCGAGTACATGACACGGTTGACTGCTGACATCATTTCCCGGACGGAGTTTGATTCTAATTATGAGAAAGGAAAGCAAATATTTCATTTGTTAAATGTTTTGCAACAGCTCTGTGCTCAGGCCACCCGCCACCTCTGCTTTCCCGGCAGCCGGTGAGTAATGTCTATTATTATTATTATTCTTTTTGGCGTAATTCTCTCACCTTTTCAAAGAGCCTATGGTCCAAGTTATTATTCACAACTGTCACACGATTTTGATGTCGTTGGGACATACTGGGTATAATTGTTGATGTAATGTTATGGGCTTCTTTGTAACCACTAGGCATAAAAATTGTACGATTTTAACGGTTTAAAAAGTCTTTAGATATGGTTAAAACTTATAAGTATTCAATACAAGATTCATTTCATAGTCACAAAAATACAACTATGCACTGTACTTCTTGCCAAAATCAAAATTCAGACAGCTATAAAAATGTCCAATTTCGGAGATTTGCAGACAAAATAAATAAGACAAAAAATGGATACAGCAATTAATGAGTAATGCTACGACCATTTCCGATGATTTCTCTTGAAACTAATTATTTTTGTTAAATATTTCTGCAGGTTTTTTCCCAGCAAATACAACAGAGAAATAAAATCATTAAAAATGGAAGTGGAAAGGCTATTAATGGAAATAATCCAGAGCCGGCAAGACTGCGTAGAAGTCGGCCGGAGCAAATCCTACGGCAACGATTTGTTGGGATTATTATTAAACGAGATGCAGAAGAAAAAGGGGGATGGATTTAGCCTTAATCTTCAGTTAATTATGGATGAATGCAAAACCTTCTTTTTCGCTGGCCATGAAACAACTGCCCTTTTGCTCACATGGACAATTATGCTTCTTGCAAGCAACCCTTCATGGCAAGAGAAAGTTCGTGATGAGGTTAATCAAGTCTTTAATGGTGGCCCTCCCGCCATTGATCACCTCTCTAAGCTCTCCCTGGTAAGCATCGAAACACGCACTAACTATTAGTCATCTTAATATTTGATTATTATATGCCGTTCTCGGTGCAATAAGCTTCTGCGTTTGTACATGGTCTGGAGATGGGCCGGATTGCTTCACAATCTTATATACGCAGTCTTACTCTACACTTTGTGTAAGAGGCTGTTTCCGCGGCTCGAACTTGTGACATGGTCTGGAGATGAGCCGGATTGCTTCACAATCTGATATACGCAGTCTTAATCTACACTTTGTGTAAGAGGCTGTTTCCGCGGCTCGAACCTGTGACATCAAGGTCACAAAACAACAACCTTACCAGTTGCTCCAGACGGCCCTCGTTTACTTATTTTGTGATCGATTATAAATAAATAATATTACGTATACAAGTAAAAAATCATATTAGTAATATTAATTAATATTTAGTAATAGTATTTAGAAACATACTCTTCCTTGACTTTAGAATATGATGGAATAAAGCAAAATGACTTAATAAATTGGCTGTGTTTCTTATATTGTGAAGTAACAGTTGATCGACATAGCTTGACGCATCATTATGGGTCATCGGAAAACAACCTCTGTGTGTTTCTAACACATGGGTATGGTTGCGTACATGTGACCCCCCATACCCTACTATAAGTGGGAGCTTCTAACTCAATGGAGTAATGTTGTTGTTCAATTCGTATATTCGTTGACCGGATAAAGTATATTTTTGTCTATTTATTCAAAAATTTGTCATTTAGCTTAGGATTGTGGAGAGTAAAGACAAGAAAAATGAAATTAAACTTGTCACTCTCACTAGTGTTCTTACAAACCTTTTCTACTCCCAAAAAGTTAATCCCTTTTGTATTTTCTGCCAAGACAACTAGCACTTGGAATTAAGTATTATCGAAAGGACAAGAAATGAAACCATAAATAAAAAAATAAAACATTTATCAACCGATTTACGTTGGGAATTGCTATTTTCATCTTACTATACTATATACTAAATTTTAAATTCTTCATACCATGTGAATATTTTTCTTTTTTTTCCTTTTATATGTTAATATGTGGATTAAGTTTGCTAACCTTTTATTACAAATTATTAATGCAGTTAAACATGGTGATTAACGAATCATTAAGACTCTATCCACCGGCTTCTTTGCTTCCAAGAATGGCATTTGAAGATATTAAATTAGGTGATCTTTATATTCCAAAAGGATTATCAATATGGATCCCGGTTCTTGCTATTCATCATAGTGAAGAAATATGGGGAGAAGACGTCAACGAATTTAAACCGGACCGGTTCGGGTCGAAGACGTTCGTTCCTGGTAGGCAGTTCATGCCTTTTGCCTCCGGTCCAAGAAATTGTGTCGGCCAAGCATTTGCCCTTATGGAAGCCAAAATAATTTTGGCCATGATGATTTCAAAATTCAGCTTCACAATATCAGAAAATTACAGACATGCCCCAGTGAATGTGCTCACACTTAAACCAAAATATGGGGTTCAAATTCGTTTGACTCCTTTGACTAAATGAGATTTTTCTCTCTCTTTTTTCTGGCTCTTTTTAGGATTTTTCAATTAGTGACGTTCTAAAAACGACGAGCTTTTACTTTTATTTGAAAATGAAAGGGAAGTTCACATATATCATACTGGACTTGAACCAGAGACCTCGTCTGTGAAGTAAATCATCGCACCTACGGTCCAATCAATTGGAGAGAATCTGGGAGGTTTGGATTTTTGACTATGGGTAGTAAAAGAGTGTGACATGGTTGCCAATTTTTAGTTTTATTTTATATTTTATGGGAGAGATGTAGATTTGAGGAGCAAAATTGTGATTAGTTTGAGGTTGTGGTGAGAGAGAAATTTATTATCATTTTGTAAGCATTGAGGAAAATTGGCAAATATATTCTGCATAGTGCCTTTTTTCAACATTATGCTTCATGGGCTTGCTGCAATTCTGTTCCCTTGGGTTGTAACTTTCTTATATTTGCCAAAAAAGATTATTATAATAAAAGAGAGTAAAGATACATCAATTTTATCTGATGTTCAATGGATGGATAATTCTGAAACTTATAAATGTTAGAAATAAATGTAAATGTGGGCTTACCAAATATAAGGTGGAATATTAATTTAATAAAAATGGTAAATCACTCCCGCACAAAAAACACACACATATACATATATACATAATACACATACATACATACACATATAAGTCTTGGCAAAAGCAAATTCTCAAGGAACTTCGATCAAGTCCCTCATGCAAGGCGCAAGTTGACTTTATTGCATTTACATAAGTTTTTATGTGTCTTTATTGTATTTTCAATGGAGTCAAACACACATTTTTCCTTGACTTTGGAATATGATGGAATAAAGCAAAATGACTCACTAAATTGGATGCGCTTCTTATATTGTGATGTAACGGCTGATGGAAAGAACTTGACGCAATTTTCATTATAGATCATTGGGAAACAACTTCTGTGTATTTCTAACACATGAATATGGTTGCATACACCCGATCCATATATCCTGCCACAGACAGAAACCTATAATATAATGAAGTAATGTTGTTGTAGTATCTTTACTCGTATCTTTATCACTCAACCCCTTCATAGCAACAACAGTTTCTCTTAGGAAGCGAGTGGTCTTTCTCTGTAATAATTATTAAAGCATACAAAATATAAGTGAGATATTTACAAATAAAATTACCAGTTATTCATGTAACACTATTTTATTGAGTCATTAGTTATTATTAGGGCTATTGGAGCAATTAGAAAGATCAAGCCAAATGTCAACTGATTTGGTCATCCTTTTATCTTTTCTTCGATTAGATAGAGATCTAGTCATTGAACATTTTCAATACATAATACTGAACAAGTAAGGTTGCTGTTTTGTGACCTTGAGGTCACGGGTTTCGAGCCACGGAAACAGTCTATTGTACAAAGTGTAAGGTAATATTGCGTATATCATATCGGAAAGCGATCTATCTCTTTCTCGGATTCTACGTAAATACGGAAAGCTAGTATACTAGGAACACCACTTTTAGTATTGAATAAGTAAAATATCACACGTTTACTTTAACCGTTGTCATGTCAAATAAAAATAGATAAGTGGTGCCTATTTGTATAAGATTAAACATACTATATCTTTTTCCCCACTACCAAAGTTAGTGCTTTGAGATGCTCCATCTATTATAGAATCGGAGGAGAGTCAAATCGAACTATGAAAGATGGGGTATGGGAATGATTAAAAGTTGAAGTATATAAAACAATTTATCAACTTTAGAGACAACGTGACGGGTAAAAAAAAGCCATTTTTTCCTCTTTAGTGTGATATTGCCAAGCACTAGTAATAATTTGTGGAACTTTCTTTTATCTAACACAACTTAAGGAAATTGTACGGTGCCATCGTGACAAAACATCATTTTTTTATGATTGTTTGATCATTTTTTTCTTACGTAATCGTCGTGATTTTTTTCTCTTTCGGAAAACTAATATAACAATCGTGATTCATAGTGGAATCTTTAACCAGTCAATCAATATACTAAGTCTTCACATATTGTATGTATAGACATAGTCTAGTGAAAAAATATGCACGTTTTGTGATAGCAGTCAAGGTAAGTAGACCGTTTGTTAGATATTGAGTTTAGGCTCATACTTTTTGTGGGTTTATTGTAACATACAAGTTTTGAAGATCTATATATCCACTATGACATATATTTTGATTTATATTATTTATAAAATCTTAGAAAGATGGTAGTGACTGGTGAAGGTTTTTGAAGTTAAGGATTCAATTTCTTATAAGTGCTCATATATTTATTTCATTTTGAAAATAGATAACATGTGGTCTTACCAATGGTACGTTAGGCATCATTCTTGACTCACGTATGAAATTATGAACGGAAAGATGGCTTCATGATTTTTATATGTAATTAGGAAATTTACTATTTCTGACACGGACGGCTGTTTTGTGATCTTGAAGTTACAGGTTCGAACTGCGTGTACAGCCTCTTGCGTAAAGTGTAGGACAATGCTACGTACATTAGATCGCGAAGCGATCCGGACACTCCCCAGACTCTGTGTAAACGCAGGTGCCTAGTGCACCGAGAACGCTGTTGATGTTCCTGGCATAAATCATCAATGTTATAGCATTAATTTTCACGTTCTCATATCATTGGTACCACCAGTGAATGCGGCTGAGCTTTTTCAAGACCTATTGATAACAGGTTCTGTTACTTGTCAATACTATGGATGAACTTATAGACAAAAAAACATTTATGATTAGGTGATATAAATTATGGGTTATTTAGGACGGGTGGGAATTCTTTTGTAGTGCGCAGTAGACCCTCACTTAATTATGATAATAACTAATACAAGCCTCCGGATGCGGAAAATATTAGCGGTATTACCCTTTTTCTTTTGCTTTTTACGGGTATTAAAAAAACTATACAACAACAATATTACCCATTGTCTTAGAGGTCGGATGTACGCAACCATATCTATGTATTAGAAACACATAGAGGTTGTTTCCCGATGACCCATAATGATGCGTCAAGTTATATCGATCAACTGCTATTTCACAATATAAGAAGCGCGACCAATTTAGTGAGTTATTTTGCTTTATTCCATCATATTCTAAAGTCAAGTAAAAATGTATCTTTGACTCTATTTGAAAAGAGAGAAAAACTATAGAGATAAGTAAAAAAAAACATGTGGGGTTTTTCTTTTCAAAACATAAAAAGCAATATATCAAATTGAGTAGAAAAAAGGGTTAAAATATCAGTCCCAATAATATTTTCCTTATTTCTGGAACTTTAACATAATAGCATTTTTAATCCAGTTGATGCAAATTATATAGTCGGTGAGGACCATGTTTTTGGACCATAGGAAATAACATTAAAAAAAACACTCATATCGTCTTCATTAAGTTTGACCATAGAAAAACGACATATTAAAGGATTGGAGAAAGACATGCAAAAGGGACCATCCTTTTAATTTCCACTTAATCCCTTTATAGTTTTCATTATTTATACTTATAGTTCTCGTGTAATTTACATTATGTCAAAATCAATGTACCTAGGACTCTTCAACGAACCGAATAATTCGTGAACTGTTCGAGTTCAGTTCGTATTTGTTGGGTAATTGTCTGGAAACGAGCCGAATTCGAACAGTTGTTTAGGTTCATTTACTAAAACGAACCGAATTATTCACGAACTGTTCGACTCGTTTAAACAGTTATAGTGTTATCGAGCCGAACTCGAACCAATTTAAAGTTTGTTTAGCTAAACGAACCGAGCCGAACAGTTCGTTTAGCTAACCAAATCCGAATTTGAAAACCTAGTATTCGGTTCGGCTCGGTTGGTTAACACCCCTAAATGTGCCCATGTCAAGTGGTGGAGATTCTCATCTAACAAAGACGCATGCATGATTTGATATCTTGGAAGACATTATTGATGATTTGATATCAACCGGTTGTGAAGAAAAATCAAGGACGAGTGTAAATGACAAGTGGCTAATCACCAAAGCATATATGAAAAGAAACCCGGGTTTGGTTTCACGCAAGCAAACATGATCTAAATTCACTGGTTTTTGAGTATAACTATGATAAAATGTTCTAATACAATTTTATAAAAAAAAAAATATGTCATTTGGTTTTTGTCTTGCTTGCATATGAGGACACACGTTGGCATTTGTACGATGCATCGTCTATTTCTTGAAGTCCTCGAAAAAGCCAAGGTTGTGAATACATGTATACATATACATATTCCAACAAGAATATACTTTTATATATATTGCCATTTAGTGCATGAAATGAAGTTTGAAGTTTGAAGTTTGTTTAATGATAAAAAGGTTTTGCATTTTTAGACGACAAGGATATCATCATCATCCGGATCCAGTATATCTCAACGACAACAAAAGTTATCGTTAAGGTCTGGGGAGGGTAAGTGGTAGGTAGACAATACCTCTATCCTAAGAGATAGAGAGTCTGCTTCCAGTGAGACCCCGGCTCTATATGTACCTGCATAAATGACATAATAATAGAGATATTATGTGCTAGTGTGTTAGTGAGGACAAGTATATGAATTACATATCTCTCTTTGAACGAAAAAATCATTCCCTGACTCTGAGGCATATCGCTCCAACCCTAAAAAGCATTGTGTAAGATGCAAATCAGGAATTAGGTGAGGACTTACGCAGTGACCCACACAAGATGCCCCACAAACTAGGTTGCTGAATTACATATCTCTATGTGTGTATAATGCGTGCACGTGTGTTAAGAAAAATGGTTTGACATTTGGTGGACCTAACTTGAGAGCGGACTTTAGAACAACTGGTAAGGATGTTCTTTTGTGATTTTGAGATCACAGGTTCGAGCTGCAAAAACAGTCTCTTGCATAAAGTGTAAGGTAAGACTTTGTACATCAGATCGCGAAACGATCCGACTCCTTTCCAGACCCTACGCAAATACGGTAGTATAATACACCGAAAATGCCATTTATTTACTAGACATAATAATTTATGAGTGAGAAGTAGTGCTTCAACTGCTGTGTAACCAAGACTAATGCAAGATCTAGAGGGATTAAACCATATCATGGACTAGATCTTAGCATGTTATTATACGCTATTGATGAAGATTTGGATCGCAATATCTAGTATGGTCTTAAATATAGAAATTTAATAGTTAATCATTTTTTATCCAAATCTTTTTATTGATTAAACAAAACATCTAAAACTTTTGAAATTGTAGTTTTTATTTAAATCCTGTTAATTTGTTGTGCTAAAATTTTAATTTATATAATACGTGATGATTTGACAGTTAAATTAGCGATAATTTGACGATCAAACTAGACGTTTAGTTTAACAAATTAGCAAGATCTGGATAAAAATTATAGTTTTAAAGTTTTAGATATTATGCAACATTTGTAAAATATTTAGAGAAAAAAAATATAATTAACTCAATTTTTTAAATTATTTAACGCCGAATCTTTTTTGGTAAAAGAACTATATAGGCAAGACAAATTGACCTTCTTCGAGGAGGAGGTTTTCTTTTCTCCATATTTTTTGTCCCGTTCTAATTAGGTTATTTCACATATAGAAAATCTTTTACAGCAAAATATTCATCCTTGTCTCATAGGTCTATAAGGACCAGCTTTTTTTTTTAAAAAAAAATGACAAGTTCAAGAATAATACACACATACGTTAAACAATTAACTAGTACATAAAATAAGTTGATAAATATATCATATTCATGTTACTGATCTCAATCAAATTGTTTTCAGATAATGATGACTCTAGCCGCCTCGTTTTTATCATCAAACAATGCAAATTAAGCATTTGTAAGTAAAATTAAACGGGCAAGCATTAATAAAACTGCAACACAAAAGTGTTGAGTTGTGGAACATTAGATATTATTTAATTTTGTTCTACAAAGAATATCGATTGGGTCAGTCAGACGATATATAGAGCTGAGAGACTCACTACAAGCAAACTCTCTATCTTTTGGGATGGAAGTATTGTTTGACTGGTTCTCACTATTCTCAGACTCCAGCGATAGCTTTTGCTGTCGTTAGAATATACTGAGTATGATTGTTGTTGTTGTTTTCACTCAGATTGTAGCGCCCCGACCCGGACAGCGGAATCCGAACCGGTACACCCGTCGTAGCTTACTGAGAAGACTATCAGACGTCTCATCTCTCAATTACACATCATCAATGACGTAAGAGAAATAAGCGCGGAAACACATCTCATAAATCTAAATCATCCAAGCAATAGCGTCAAAATCAACATGAATACCCAAATGTATATGGTCGCAGCCATCTAAAACCTCCAATGAAATCAAACCAGAATTAACAGAAACTATCTAATCTAATCTCTTCATAAGGCCTATGCATCCCATTCTGCCCACTCGCCGTCATCCTCAATGAAAATCATATCATAACTGGGTTCATCTGCAAAATCAAAGGCAGTACCCTTAGCGAAAAACGCTAGCAAGTAACCCGCTTATAAGACATACGGGATCATCACATGGCAAGACATGAGTAATATATAAATTGAGGGAATGGAGGGGCACATGTCTTGTAAACTTTCAAATATACATAAGTGAGTAACGTAAATAAACAAGTATAGCAATTTACGCGCAATTAACAAATCATTGGCAATCAAATAACATTCACATTCATACCACATTGACTCTCGTGATGCATGTCAAAAATGCACTACACTACACATTCACATATGCATGAACAATTTCTCTTTTAAAACAGTGCAATGCATGACATAATGCCCGGTCACTTCATATAACTTTATACCCTGTAACGCGTCCCGGCTTATATTTCCATCCCGGTTTACGTTACAGCCAACTTTATACCCTGTAATGCACCTCGGCTTATATTTCCATCCCGAGTAGCATTACAGACAACTTTATACCCTGTAACGCGCCCCGGCTTATATTTCCATCCCGGTTTACGTTACAGTCTTCTGTGCCCTACAATGCGCCCCGGCTTATATTTCCATCCCGGTTTACATTTCAGGTCACCTTCGCAAATCTGTGCCGAAGCACCTTTCTTTTCAAATCAATATGCAAATGCACGTGCCATGATGCAAGACTCCTCATTTCATTCTCATGTCTCATTCACATATGCAGTTTATGTTCACATGCGCAAGTACAAGTCACACGCGAGCTTTCCCTAACTAACACATCAGAATCTTAGGCTTCAACTAGCTCGTCAACACTTAACCTTGCTTCTAAAGTTCACAACCAATGAGAGCGTCCCTATCTTTCTTTCATTGAACTCTAAGACACCTTGGGCGTTCATTTCCTAACCCCTCTAAGTCATTCACGTTGAAACTCGATTCGAGAACCCTTTGAAACTTAGACTACCTTTAATCAGGTCTTAAGAAGTCCCTAAAGTCACCCAAAGGTTCCCCGAACGTCCCCCATTCTTCCTCTATTTTCCACAAAATTTCTGGACTTCGTCCCCTATACATCGATCGATCGATGTCCAACTGGGGACATCGATCTCTCACTTCGATCGATCGATGTCCTTCTGAGGACATCGATCTCTCAGGCTCAACCCATATCGATCGATCGATGTCCTTCTGAGGACATCGATCTCTCAGTCTCCTCCTACATCGATCGATCGATGTCCTGCTGAGGACATCGATCTCTCCTCAACCCTTACATCGATCGATCGATGTCCTTCTGATGACATCGATCGATCGATGTCCTTCTGATGACATCGATCTCTGACTTCGATCGATCGATGTCTGCGTAACCCCCAAATTTTCTCTGCGTTTTTCTGCAACTACTGCCAGACCAAGAACACCAAACATCCATAGTTCATCCCCAATCCATCCAAGCCTAATCCCGGCTACCATCCACGCTTAAAGCTGTGAATTCAAACGCTTATTCGCATATAACAAACAATGATTCAACCTTAAACTCGATTACTCGACGCTCACCATCCCAAAAAATCCCATCTTTTCCCTCAAACAATCTCAACCATGAAACCACACCAAGAGGGATTCAGGGGTAGGGATTCGCAGGATTTCACATATTCAATCAACAACAACAATCACATTTTCATATACATCGGCCAAATCTTGAAACGAAAGCACATAAAACATATACGCATAATCAAAGAACGAATTTACTGCATGGTGATCCAATTTGATAACAAAATAGGCCGTCTTTCATTTCACAAATCGTAGGAACTTATAAACAGATTACTTGCCTTTGCTTACTCGAAGACGGATTGAGAAACGAATGAACTACGGATTGGTTCCTGAGAGATCCTTCCTCCTAGGGCTGCAAGGTGAAACGTCTATGGAGAGGAAGACTGCGTCGGTTTCTGTGAGGAATCAGGGAAACTGACGTTCAGTCAGTTTTTATATGGGAAGGGGAAAGTTTGGTGTTTCTAAATTATACTATTATCTATTTATCTTAAAGGATAAACTTAATTATTTAATTCTAAATTAAACACAATTAAAGTCTAATATTAAATCCATCATTAATTTCTAATTAGGCCTCATATTAATGCCTAAATTAATTCTCGTTGACTGCCATTAATTCCCGTAAAATTCTTCTTTGTCTTTTAATTACCCGACGGAGGGTGCGGGGCATAACATCCCTCCCCTCTTATAAGACGTTTCGTCCTCGAAACTGGCGCACCTTATTGGAAGAGGTGTGGATATAACTCTTTCATTTGCTCTTCAAGCTCCCACGTGGCTTCGCGCTCCGTATGGTTACTCCACTGAACTTTGACATACGGAATGACGCGTCGGCGTAGGACTTGATCTTTTCTGTCCACAATCCTCATCGGATGTTCTTCGTAAGTGACGTCTTCTTTCACATCTAAGGGTTGGGCTTCAAGGACATGGCTCGGATCCGATACGTATTTCCGTAGTTGAGATACGTGGAATACGTTATGGACTTGGGATAAACTCGGAGGTAAGGCTAGTCGGTATGCTCTTTCACCGACTTTACCAAGAACTTCGTAAGGACCAATATACCTAGGGCTCAACTTGCCCTTCACTCCAAATCTAGCAACGCTTTTGGTGGGTAAAACTCGTAGGTAAACCTTGTCGCCGTCCTCAAACTCCAACGGTCGTCTCTTGGTGTCAGCCCAACTTTTACTGCGATCTTGAGCCACCTTGAGTTTCTCTCTTATCACCTTGACCTTTTCGACTGTTTGCTCGACCAACTCGGGTGCAGTGATTGTCCTTTCTCCAACTTCATCCCAACAAATCGGGGATCTGCACTTACGCCCGTACAACGCTTCGAATGGCGCCATGCCAATTGCGCTGTGATAGCTGTTATTATATGAAAACTCCATTAGTTTCAACATGCTATCCCAGTTTCCTTTAAAGTCCAACGCGCATGCTCTCAACATGTCCTCCAATATTTGGATGGTCCTCTCGGATTGTCCATCCGTTTGCGGGTGGTATGCTGTGCTCATTCTCAACTCTGTACCCATAGCTTTCTGGAATGCCCTCCAGAACTTTGAGGTGAACTTGGGGTCACGGTTCGATACGATGCTGACTGGGACTCCATGTAGACTTACAATGTTATCCACATAGATATTGGATAACCTCTCATACGAAGTACCATGTGGCATGGCTATAAAGTGAGCCGTCTTCGTTAATCGGTCCACAATTACCCAAATCATCTCGTTTCCATTGCGGGTCTTGGGTAGTCCCATTACAAAATCCATCGTCACGTGCTCCCATTTTCATTCCGGAATCTCCAGTGGCTTCATCAAACCACCAGGTCGTTGATGTTCCGCTTTGACTTGTTGGCATATCAAACATCTCTCAACATATGCCGCTATTGACCTTTTCATCCCTATCCACCAATAGTTTCTTTTGAGGTCCTTATACATCTTAGTACTTCCGGGGTGGATGGACATTCTCGAGTTATGCACTTCTCGGAGCAATTCTGTTCGGAGCTCGTCTTTACTTGGCACACATAACCGATTCTGGAACCATAGACTCCCATCTTCTCGCATCTGGAAATCCTTTACCGGTCCCGTGGATAAGTTGTCGCGGATCTCTTTCAGTGTCGGGTCCTCATACTGTGCCTCTTTGATTCGGTCTACCAAGTCTGGGCTGATAGACAAAGCTGTGAGGACATTTGCCACTGAATCCACTAATTCCAGATCAAACTCTTCAATCTCTCTTTCCAATGGAGACTGTCTTGCGTGGCTAGACTTTCTGCTCAATGCGTCTGCCACTCTGTTGGCTTTGCCCGGATGGTAATTGATGGTCAAGTCATAGTCCTTGAGTAACTCCAACCATCTCCTTTGTCTCATATTCAACTCCTTCTGCGAGAATAGATACTTTAAGCTCTTATGATCCGTGAACACGGCACATTTCTCTCCATATAGGTAGTGTCTCCAGATCTTAAGAGCAAATACCACAGCTGCGAGTTCCAAGTCATGCGTCGGGTAGTTCTGCTCATATGGTTTCAATTGTCTTGACGCGTATGATATGACTCGTTCATTTTGCATCAAAACACAACCTATAAACAGAACGTTAGTTTAAGACTAGCATATGTATATACACTGCATTAATTGTAATGATGTACATACCTAGCCCTTTCTTAGACGCGTCGCTATAGATCACGAAACTGTCGGTGCCGGAAGGTTGTGCCAACACCGGGGCTGTGGTCAATCTCTTCTTGAGCTCGGTAAAGCTCTGCTCGCATTCCGCAGTCCATTCGAACTTAGTCTTCTTCTGCATAAGTCGACTCAATGGTACTGCTATCGTTGAGAATCCCTCAACGAACTTCCTGTAGTAGCCTGCCAAGCCCAGAAAGCTTCTTACTTCAGTCACGTTTGTAGGTCTTGGTCATTCTGTGATGGCTTCTATCTTCTTGGGATCCACAGAGATCCCATCTTCGGAAATCACGTGACCAAGGAAGGCTACACTTCTTAGCCAAAACTCACACTTGCTGAATTTGGCATAGAGCCTTTGTTGCCTCAGAATTTGCAACACCACCCTTAAATGTTCAGCATGAGCTTGTTCGTCGGGGGAATAGACCAAGATGTCATCGATGAACACTACTACAAATTGGTCTAACTGTTCTCGGAATACAGTGTTCATCAAATCCATGAAAGCTGCTGGGGCATTAGTTAGTCCAAAAGGCATCACTAAGAATTCATAATGCCCGTATCGAGTCCGAAAAGCCGTTTTAGGTACGTCTCCGGCTTTCACAAGCAGCTGGTGATACCCTTGACGAAGATCGATCTTTGAGAACCAGCGAGCTCCTTTTAGTTGGTCAAATAAATCCTCAATCCTTGGTAGAGGATATTTATTCTTAATGGTGATCTTATTCAACTCCCGATAGTCGATGCATAGCCTCATGCTGCCATCCTTCTTCTTTACGAATAGAACCGGAGCTCCCCAAGATGATACACTGGGGCGTATCAATTTCTTGTCCAACAACTCTTGCAGTTGCCCCTTTAACTCCTTGAGTTCAGCCGGAGCCATTCTGTAAGGTGCCTTAGATATAGGCTCGGCTCCAGGGATCAAGTTGATCTCAAACTCGACTTCCCTTGATGGCGGTACTCCCAGTAAGTCGTCTGGAAATACATCCTTAAACTCGTTGATCACCGAAATTCGCTCCATAGAGGGAACCTCCTGCTTCGCGTCTAGAGCATATACCATAAACCCTTCTGCTCCCTTCTGTAAAGCCTTAAAGGCCTTAATCGCCGTCATGTATATCTTCTTTGGGGCTTTGGTTATCTTGGTATTCCCTTGCACCGTGACGTCATTCATCTCAGGGTCTTTGAGGGTCACTTTCTTGAGTTTACAGTTGATATTGGCATGATTCTTGGTCAACCAATCCATGCCCAATATTATGTCAAAGTCCTTCATCGGTATTGGGACTAAAGTCACTGAGAATAGTTTCCCATCTAACTCCAAATCACAGTCTTTGTACTGATGGTGAGAAATCAGTACTTGTTCTCCTGCTGCCTGTACCCTAAAGGGGTTCTCAAGCCATTCGGGTAGACAGTCGAGTCCTTTGGCGAATCGCTTAGAAATGAAAGAGTGGCTAGCGCCACTATCAAATAACACGTTCGCAAGCACGTTGTTAACTAAGATCACACCTGTCACGACGTTGGTATCCTCCTGTACCTCAGCGTCAGTCATCGCATGGACTCTCGCATTAGGCCTGCCTCTCTGCTGCTGAGCTGGCCCTGCTGCTGCCTGAGGTATAGTATTCCATTCAAGGCAATCTTTGATCCTATGGCCCGTCTTCCCATATTTGAAGCACGCTCCACTTACCTTCCAACATTCGCCCACGTGTCTCTTATGGCAGTGTGGGCATTCTGCAGGTGCTTGCTGACCAGGTTGGTTGAGTTACGGTGCCCTTTGCACTGGCCCCGCTTGCACTTTCCTAGGGATTTTAACCCAACGTCCGGGTCTACTTCCGCTTGATTCTATTCTCGGCCTCTTGCTCGTCTCCTCTCGGGCCTCTCTCGGCTGTGACCTACGCATGTCACTCTCCACTCGGTAACATGCGTCTAGCATCTCCTCAAAAGTCTTCAAGCTCGACCCTGCTATTGCAGTCCGTATGCGGGGATTCAACCCTTCCTTGAATTTCAGCATTTTCATTCTGTTGTTTTCTAAAACCAAGGGTGTGAACTTGCCCAAGGCGTGGAACCTGTCCGCATAGTCAGAAATAGTCATCCTCCCTTGTTCAAATTTGTCAAACTGCCTCATCTTTTCCAAAACGGCAGTCTCAGGCACGTAGTAGTCTTTGTAGGCCTTCACAAACTGACTCCACTGGATGGGAGGAGTCATCTTGGGCAGAATGCCGTTCCACCATGCATTCGCTCTTCCAGTCAGAAAAGGTGTGGCCACATCCACCTTGTGTTCTTCAGGCACTTGCACTAGCCTGAAGCATTTCTCTACTTCGTCCAGCCAAAACCCAGCCACCTCTGGGTCAGTTGTCCCTTCAAAGTTTGGGGCATGCATCTTTCGCATTTCCCCAATATAGTACCTTATGCCATGCTATGGCGGCGGGGGAGGAGGTTGCTGCGGTTGTTGCTGCTGCTGAGCAACCCCTTGTGCTATCACTGTGATAGCATCAATCAACGCTTGTGGGACTAGAACTGGTGGTGGTGGTGGAGGGTCATTGTTCCCATTGCCACCGTTTCCTTGGTTATCTCTGCGAGGAGGCATTTTCTGCAAAATCCACGCTTATTAGCATTCAACAATTTCATAGGTAAATACTGAAAGCCACATGCGTTGTGTAAGATGAAATTCATAAACTACAATAACGTTTATTGGTCACATTTTATCGCGCTCGCACACACCCATCCCAATCAAACTTAAGTCTAAGATTGCGTACTTAGACTAATAGGTCAACTTAAGGTAAAGATCATAACTTAAGACTCTACATGTCATAACCTAGGTCTCCGAGGTAGATCTGAAGCCTAGGCTCTGATACCACCTGTAGCGCCCCGACCCGGACAGCGGAATCCGAACCGGTACACCCGTCGTAGCGTACTGAGAAGACTACCAGACGTCTCATCTCTCAATTACACATCATCAATGACGTAAGAGAAATAAGCGCGGAAACACATCTCATAAATCTAAATCATCCAAGCAATAGCGTCAAAATCAACATGAATACCCAAATGTATATGGTCGCAGCCATCTAAAACCTCTAATGAAATCAAACCAGAATTAACAGAAACTATCTAATCTGATCTCTCCATAAGGCCTATGCATCCCATTCTGCCCACTCGCCGTCATCCTCAATGAAAATCATATCATAACTGGGTTCATCTGCAAAATCAAAGGCAGTACCCTTAGCGAAAAACGCTAGCAAGTAACCCGCTTATAAGACATACGGGATCATCACATGGCAAGACATGAGTAATATATAAATTGAGGGAATAGAGGGGCACATGTCTTGTAAACTTTCAAATATACATAAGTGAGTAACGTAAATAAACAAGTATAGCAATTTACGCGCAATTAACAAATCATTGGCAATCAAATAACATTCACATTCATACCACATTGACTCTCGTGATGCATGTCAAAAATGCACTACACTACACATTCACATATGCATGAACACTTTCTCTTTTAAAACAGTGCAATGCATGACATAATGCCCGGTCACTTCATATAACTTTATACGCTGTAACGCGCCCCGGCTTATATTTCCATCCCGGTTTACGTTACAGCCAACTTTATACCCTGTAATGCACCTCGGCTTATATTTCCATCCCGTGTAGCATTACAGACAACTTTATACCCTGTAACGCGCCCCGGCTTATATTTCCATCCCGATTTACGTTACAGTCTTTTGTGCCCTACAATGCGCCCCGGCTTATATTTCCATCCCGGTTTACATTGCACGTCACCTTCGCAAATCTATGCCGAAGCACCTTTCTTTTCAAATCAATATGCAAATGCACGTGCCATGATGCAAGACTCCTCATTTCATTCTCATGTCTCATTCACATATGCAGTTTATGTTCACATGCGCAAGTACAAGTCACACGCGAGCTTTCCCTAACTAACACATCAGAATCTTAGGCTTCAACTAGCTCGTCAACACTTAACCTTGCTTCTAAAGTTCACAACCAATGAGAGCGTCCCTATCTTTCTTTCATTGAACTCTAAGACACCTTGGGCGTTCATTTCCTAACCCCTCTAAGTCATTCACGTTGAAACTCGATTCGAGAACCCTTTGAAGTTGCCAATTTGACTCATCATCCTAAATCACGATCCCAAGACTTAGACTACCTTTAATCAGGTCTTAAGAAGTCCCTAAAGTCACCCAAAGGTTCCCCGAACGTCCCCCATTCTTCCTCTATTTTCCACAAAATTTCTGGACTTCATCCCCTATACATCGATCGATCGATGTCCAACTGGGGACATCGATCGCTCACTTCGATCGATCGATGTCCTTCTGAGGACATCGATCTCTCAGGCTCAACCCACATCGATCGATCGATGTCCTTTTGAGGACATCGATCTCTCAGTCTCCTCCTACATCGATCGATCGATGTCCTGCTGAGGACATCGATCTCTCCTCAACCCTTACATCGATCGATCGATGTCCTTCTGAGGACATCGATCTCTGACTTCGATCGATCGATGTCTGCGTAACCCCCAACTTTTCTCTGTGTTTTTCTGCAACTACTGCCAGACCAAGAACACCAAACATCCATAGTTCATCCCCAATCCATCCAAGCCTAATCCCGGCTACCATCCACGCTTAAAGCTGTGAATTCAAACGCTTATTCGCATATAACAAACAATGATTCAACCTTAAACTCGATTACCCGACGGTCACCATCCCAAAAAAATCCCATCTTGTCCCTCAAACAATCTCAACCATGAAACCACACCAAGAGGGATTCAGGGGTAGGGATTCGCAGGATTTCACATATTCAATCAACAACAACAATCACATTTTCATATACATCGGCCAAATCTTGAAACGAAAGCACATAAAACATAAACGCATAATCAAAGAACGAATTTACTGCATGGTGATCCAATTTGATAACAAAATAGGCCGTCTTTCATTTCACAAATCGTAGGAACTTATAAACAGATTACTTGCCTTTGATTACTCGAAGACGGATTGAGAAACGAATGAACTACGGATTGGTTCCTGAGAGATCCTTCCTCCTAGGGCTGCAAGGTGAAACGTCTATGGAGAGGAAGACTGCGTCGGTTTCTGTGAGAAATCAGGGAAACTGACGTTCAGTCAGTTTTTATATGGGAAGGAGAAAGTTTGGTGTTTCTAAATTATACAATTATCTATTTATCTTAAAGGATAAACTTAATTATTTAATTCTAAATTAAACACAATTAATGTCTAATATTAAATCCATCATTAATTTCTAATTAGACCTCATATTAATGCCTAAATTAATTCTCGTTGACTGCCATTAATTCCCGTAAAATTCTTCTTTGTCTTTTAATTATCCGACGGAGGGTGCGGGGCATAACACAGATGACAGAAAAATAAAGAGGAGGGGAGGGGGGAGTGACGGGGAGGGGAGACAACTAGAGAAAATGGCTTATTGATGGTTATACAATTATATTATTAAATTTATTATTTGTCTGCTAATCTGCCGAAAAAATGCATATAAAGGCGACAAGCATCTTGGGATCTTGTAAAATGGCGTTTACTTTCCTTTGATCGGTTATATGGCGGATGAGATCTCGTCACCGTCCGATGATGAAGACTATCGTTACATGTAGATTCACATTTTATGTTGACTACTTTACATTTAGTTTCACTATTTTTTTTATTCTTACGTATCGTTGAATCACGTGTCACCTTTACGGTGAAGGGATTCAGACCCATTATAGGGGCAAACCTCAGATCCATGTTCAACGTTAAGGGTTATTTAATTTGGCAGTTATTAGCTAAATTAATGATATTTCCGGTCAACATATTCACCAATGATATTTCCGGTCAACATATTCACCAAGTCGTCACGCCAATGCTTAGATTTGTATTACTAATGATATCATTAGCTAAATTAATGATATTTCCTGTATTTATATAAATTAATTCACACGAGATTAGGCTTTGTATTACTAATGATATTTCCGGTCAACATATTCACCAAGTCGTCACGCCAATGCTTAGATTTGTTTCCATGTTATGAGAACAGTAAATAATATATTTGTCCGCAAAATGTGGTCTTATTTTTTGTTTTATAAGCTCTATTTAATATCGAACTCTATTACTGTCAAAAATTAATTTACCAGTATATAATAAATTTACTGCAATGTTGGTTGGTGTTTTTGTCTGATCGTAGACGAACCCTCGTCACAAAGTTAAAAATTATAATATTTATGGAATTCCATTAGATATTCAGTTTTATATTTAGGTCAGCACGTAATGACAACAGCTACATTACTTTATTGCTTTAATAGACTCTCGTCTATGACCAGGTATAAGAGGAGGGATATCGAATGTACGCAACCATATCTATATATTAAAAACACACATAGTTTGTTTCTTGATGACCTATAATGAAAATTGCGACAAACTGTATCGATCGACTGATACTTCACAATATAAGAAACGTAGCTAATTTAGTGAATCATTTTGCTTTATTGATACTATATTCTCTTTCTTTTTCCTTTTTCGTTTTCCAAATGAAAAGGAGAATAAGATTGGAAAAGGCCTAATAGTTTATTATTATTATTATCTTTTTCTTTCTTTTGATTAAACCTTGTAGTTTTTTTTTTTTTTTTTTTT